>JAJJMC010022854.1:9572737-9731863 GCA_023531435.1 Papaver californicum
TACACGTGCTCGTCGTTCCTTGAGAATCAACTTTGTCCCGATCATACATGTCATAAAAGTAATTATTGCCTTACTTTCCCGCTCCATGCTCATCATTATTCTTTTTTTCCCGTTCCTTATGCATTTAATGCTGTCCGTTTCGATCAGTGTGATGTTACTTTTCCGATCTTACGTGTGGATCATGCAGAGATTTGCTCAGTCTTTCACATCTGTCCCATTTCGATACTTTAAACACATATCAAAATCTATGTTCCAAACACTAATTTATTCAAAAATAAATTACTTTCGATTTATAAATTTAGTATCTAAAATACCGCATAATTGATAGGGTAACTAGTGTGCAAACCCGACCATCACTATTAAATATTGTGGTGAAAGTCAGATAAGTTGTATTTGGACTTAATACTTCTCCGATGATTGCAATTTAGACAAAAAAAAAATGTTTATCCATATAAAAACATACATATTTTTATTAAAAATCATCCCTAATCGTTTAATATGGAGATGACATGTTAATTTTATTGGCTGATCAGTTATCCAAAAAATTAACATCATTTTGAAGTAGTTGATGTGCATGAACATTGGAACGAAATATGCCCACAACGTACCAACCACCGGTGAAATAAACTTGTAAGACTATCGAGGTGGTGAATAAAGTATATATAATCATCACAATTGTACCCACAACCCATATACATGTATTAGAGCTATTGCGCCCCCATATTAAAGATCCTGTCGTTTTTAAGGGCGACCAAAAACTATTTAGGGGTGATTAATAAAAAAAAAGGTCATTGTGAAGTAATCCTAATACATCCCTTATCCATGTATTTTCTATAATGGCTAATCTATCATTGCTTAATTAGTGTTAATTTTGATTAATTAGTTAATTAATTTAGTTATAGGTTAGAAAATTATTTGAGTTAGTTTTGGATTAGAAATCGAGAGTGTTTTAGATTGATTTTTTGAGTTATGATTTTGTACAATCGGTAGGCTCGTGATTTTTATTCCTACCGATTGTACAAACGGTAGTTTAATGGAGTACTTAAACTATCGATTATAGGTGTCGCCCCAAATTGAATTTCTCAAAACCTTCTAAAATTTCTAACTCTTCATCTTTCACAATCGGTAGGAATTGAAAATTTATATCTACCGATTGTATCTTGAATTGAATTAAACTTTAAAATTTTTAACTTTGTAATCGGTAGTTTAAAGATCAATTTTTATCTACCGATTATAATGGTTTTCTTGTCCAGGACTTTTCTTTCCATAATCGGTAGTTAGTGAACATAAATAACTACCGATTGTGGATAATCGGTAGCACGGGAATTTAATAACTACCGATTGTAAGTAATCTGTAGTTTAGAAACATTATTATCTACCGATTATGCCTATTTTACTTAACAGCTAACTTCGTAATACTATTTCAACATCCGAAGAAACACTTGTTCAAATAAACTTACTACATATTGTTCATTAAACTTGTTCAAAAAAACTAAAAACATCCGAAAAAAACGAAACAAAACACATCATAGAAATTCTCATGAAATTCTTCCACTCCTTGTTACTCTCGACTTGGTCCTAGTTTCAGCCCGCTTCTTCTTCTTCTTCTTCCCCTTAGGAACAACAACAACTTCATCATCCTGAACTGGACCTATGTACTCTCTAGCTTTATTTTAGTATGGATTTATGCCTGGAAAGTCTTTCTCCCTGAAAAAGAGTCGAGGATCAAAATCCGGATCAACCGCTATCCTTCGATTCATTTCTGCCTCAGATCCTTCATCCGAAGATGAAATATCAACCCACTTGAAAGGATTGTCAGGCCCGTTCCACCAACAATTAGGATCCTTCATCATTTTTGAGAAATCCGGATCGTCCAGCATCATTTGATATATTTCTACATCAGAAACTCCTTTCGGCAAATTAAAAAGAGGACGAGAAAGCAATTCAGCCTTTCGAGCAGGAGAAAGACTTTCATCGGAATCATCTTCATCCATAACCCTAATGAACATACCCAAACATTGATTATTAACTAACTACACAATAGCTATTATAAAAATAAACAAAAGCACACAATCGGTAGTTAAAAATATGAAATATCAATTGATTACACACAATCGGTAGGGAGTGTTTTCACTACCTATCCGATTGTATAATCGATAGATAAAATCATGCAATACCTACCGATTGTGCATAATGTTCTTCATAAATGATGAACTAGAGGCACAATCGGTAGATAAAGTTCGTCAGATGTCTACCGATTATGCGTTGTTTCAGAAAATTATAAACAAGAATTATCATGATTTCTTCAAAGTAATAACTAAAAACATAAATGTTGGATGTAACTTACTTTTCCTTTCCCTTCTTTGATTGGGTAGGAACATTTTTTGGTCGGAGGGGAAGTTCATCAGAATCGGTTGACGAATTGATTTCAATAGTTTTGAACTCCTCTATCACCATCTTTTCCTTTCCCTTCTTTGATTAATTAGGTAAAGATTTTGGAGCCATTTTCAATGGAGAATGAGAGTAAAGGGAGTAGAAGAATCGGTAGAGGAAAAGAAATCAAAAAGGAGGCTGTTTTAGTTGAGAATAGGTAGAGGTAGAGGTAGAGAAGGAAATGAGAAGAATAAGAATTAGGTTTTGGTTTCTGTTTATAAACCTGTCGTTTAAAAAAAAAAAGGGTTGTTGAGGCCTGGTGTAACAAGAGTGTACAGAAAATATATACACTAAGTTCGAACTAATATTAACAATCGGAAGTTTTGGGATCACTATTATCTACCGATTGTGTTAATCGGTAGTTTAAAAAATTCTTAAACTACCGATTATTATAAGTAGCCCCAAATTGGAAATCGATTTTTTAAAAAAAATTCAACATTTTGTACAAGCACAATCGGTAGTTTAAGAAATTCTTAAACTATTATAGTGAGTAGCCCCAAATTGGAAATCAATTTTTTTTCCACAATTTCAATATTTTGTAGAAACATAATCGGTAGTTTAAGAAATTCTTAAACTACAGATTCTAATAAGTAGCCCCAAATTGGAAATCGATTTTTTTTAAAAAAAATTCAACATTTTGTACAAGCACAATCGGTAGTTTAAGAAATTCTTAAACTACCGATTATCATAAGTAGCCCCAAATTGGAAATCAATTTTTTTAAGAAAATTTCAACATTTTGTACAAGCATAATCGGTAGTTTAAGAAATTCTTAAACTACCGATTCTAATAAGTAGCCCCAAATTGGAAATCGAATTTTTTTAAAAAATTTCAACATTTTGTACAAGCACAATCGGTGGTTTAAGAAATTCTTAAACTACCGATTATCATACAAAAAGTGGCCAGGAACAGGCAGTTCTTGGGGTAAATGCAATCGATAGTTTGTTATCTACCAATGGTATTACGCTAACACAATCGGTAGTTGTTTCAAACCACTTAACTACCGATTACAATGTAAAATTTGAAAAAAATAACCAATTAAAAATAAATCTCTTGTAATTCATTTGATAACTCACAATAAGAACATAAAATCCTTTCAAATGTTAGACATTTAAAACCAGTAATGTTAAACACGAGAGACATATCCTAAGAAAAGAACCAAAATCTAATTTCTAACTCTTTTGGTTTTGGTACGAGGAGCACGAGGACCAGGGGCTAACAATCTATCAGCATCAGCGGCATTGGATTCACCCTCATGGACATTTGCTTCAGCAGCAGTACTCGTTGAACCGCGAGATCTTTTAGTGTGCTTTGATGTTACCCTCTTCGGCTTATTCGCAGATTTCTCTCCAAACTTGATAACATAGGCTTCATTATCGATGTTGTCGATGAGGTCTTTATGCTCTCTCATCGTCACGATTGATGGAGGCACTCCCGCATTTATGCACCCAGCTATCTTCTTTGAGAAAAATGCAAAACTTTTTTTTCTGTTTTTAGGCAATAACAATCAAACGATTATTATCTAAAATATTGAGCCGTAATACTAAAATCAAAAGGAAATAACATTACGTACCAGCCTTTCATAACCAGAGGGTTTGTCTTTGATGATACAAGTATAATCGGACACCTTGGTGGTCTTTCCTTTATCTTCACGGATCACATGAAGATGAGAATGCTCCCGATACCATACCATATGGCGTTGATCTACTTCATCATCTCGGTTGACAGGTCTCCCATCGTTGATCATATACTGCATCCTGTTATTCCAATCTTCAACGGATGGGTTACCAGAGTAAACTACTGTGATAGAGTCCTTACTACATACAAAATTATCCACGTCCAACTTGAACCTACCCCTGAAACGAATCCAAGGTTCTTCTTGGACAAAACCGAGTTGGCGCATCACCCTTGTGGCATTGTACATGACATATCCAGTTGGATGCCACAAGGGTCCATAGTAGAATGACAACTCAGACCTTCGCGCTATATGACCATTAGCTCGGTCTTCCCTGTAAGGATCAAAGCATACATCTATGGACGCCATGGAGTCTAATTTCCTCCTCTAAGAAATAAACTCCTTCTCTTTGGTCCTTGAATGGTTTCCCTCAAAGATGTATTTTGTGCCTCGGGGTGTGCCTTTCTCCCATGCCGAGTTCTCTATGCCCAACTCGAGGGACGGGAAGTGATCATAGATCCATGTCTAGTGTACATATCAAACCAAGTATGAGAAAATTGATTTTTAAAAGAAGAAAAAATAAATAACAATCAAACCATCAATTGAGTTACCAAAATACCTGTAATAAGCTCACGTTCCCGGCTATTTGGCTAGTCTGTTCCCTGGATGCCTTTCTCATCTCTTCCATCAAGAAAACAAGACATGCGGTGCCCTACGAATAGTCTTGAACTTTGTGGAGGGGATGCAAAAGTTATAGGAGGTTGGTGTAGACCCGGTTGCCACTAGCATTGGGGAAATTACACATCCAAAAACACAAAGAAGATATGCAGTGGCTGCAGCATTGACCTGGTCATCACTAAACTCTGGGTTCAGCTCTTCCTTATCCTTGGTGCCTCTGAACATCTTCATCAGTTACACCATGCTGAATTGCCTGGTTTTGTAAGAAGCGCACCGTTTGAACTCTTCATCGGATGTCGCTCGGTCCCAACCAAGGCACCTCTCAGTGTAACCATAAAGCTGGTCCCAGCTTAACTGCTTCACATAATCAAACTTCACCGCCGTACCATGGTCAGTGAGAGCTAGAATCTGTGCCACATCATTGGGGGTGATCGTCATCTCTCCCCACGAAATATGGAAGGTATCGGTCTCAGGATACATCCTCTCCATGAAAGCCGATATCGATACCCGGTCGTGAGGTAACATGGAATTCTCGGCAGCCGTAGATAGCCCCGATTGTAGTATAATTTGCTGGAACCGTTGACACTCACCTTCCAACGGCCAGTCGTTCATCTTTGTTTGTGCAGCCATAGGTTTGAGTAGACAGAACGCATTAGAATGGTCCTAATATACACGACGAATTAAAAAACAATTAGAATAACAGTTAACACTTCTACAAATAAAAAGACAATATGTTAAGAATGGTGTTTTATAATAATTACCTTTGTTGAGTAAATCTCTTTCGCCCAAGAGTCTTGTACCCAAACAATAGATCTCCTCCATCTCTTGGGATTCCAGGGATTTGGCCTTGTTGTAGACTCTTCATCTTCAAAGAGTCGGGGACCTTGTGTCCTCCTTTCTTCTTAGCTTGTTTCTTTGTGCCACTTCCTTCTTCTTGTCTACCACTTGGTCCTCCTTCATCAAATTATTTATCTTGTGGAGCACTTGGTCCTTCTTCTTCTAGGTTTGTACTTATTGGAACACTTGGTTGAGTTCCTTCAGTGGTAACAATTCCGTTAGCGCTCTTTTGTCTTCTTGCACTAGCAGTAACCTTCTTCCCCCCTTCACGACGAGGCCCCGATAGAATTGTATCGTGGGAATGCTTAGATCGCCTTTCCCTTCTATGATTGACAAGATAAATAAAGAACAATTATTTCCAACAAGACACCGTTTAATCAGTACATAATCGGTATACAAAGTACATTAAACTCACCCAATTGTTCATAATCGGTAGTTAAAAAAACAACGTAACTACCGATTGTGCATAATCGGTAGTATAAAAATCAACTTAACTACCAATTGTGCATAATCGGTAGCTCGGGCTCTACATAATCTATCGATTGTGCATAAAAAATGGAGCAAAAAAGTCTATGGGCACACGTACAATCGGTAGTTACATAAAAAAATTAATTACCGATTATGACTAAATTTGGGTACATGAATACAATCGGTAGTTTATGACCAAATTATAACTACCGATTATGGTCGATGTTTGAGGACCACTAAATTTCACAATCGAAAGTTTAACCCTATACTAAACTACCGATTATGTGTAAATTTGGAGACAGGAATATAATCGGTAGTTTAGGTGTAAAAATAACTACCGATTGTGATCGATGTTTTTGAGGATCACTAATTTACATAATCGGAAGTTTAACCCTACGAAACTACCGATTATCACTAAATTTTGGTCCAGTAAAACAATCGGTAGTTTGTAACCTAAACATGACTGCCGATTGTGCATGATGTTCATGAGCACTGAAGAACACTAACATAATCGGTAGTTTAATACAACCACGAAACTACCGATTGTGAAATCTAACTTAAAACCCTTGATATTCTAGTGAGTAATTCATTCGATTGAATCAATATAAACACAAATAATGGTAAACCCTTACCTTATTGGAGCCATTACAAAGTTCTGGAGAGTATGATTGTCGGAATCGGTCTCCGTTTCTAGGTCATCCTCTTCGTGTTCTTCGCGTTCTTCGTGTTGTTCTTCAACAATATCTCGATCTCTTATTCTTGTGGCAAAATCCGGCCACTCTGTATTAGGAGGTTGACGAGTTGTTTGTTTCTTTCTTGCCATTTTTAGATTGTAATAACGACGATGAATTGGTTTACGATTATACGATGATTTGGTTTACGATTAATCGGTTGAAGATGAATTCGATTGTGCCACAATCGGTAGTTTGAAAAAATAGAAGAAGAAGAGAAAACAGAAATTCAAAATCGGTAGTTTGAGAGGAAGTAGTGTGAAATATGTTTAAGTTTAGGTTTTATTAGTGAAAGGTTTTATTGTAATTGTTTGATTAGTGAAAGTGTATTTTAGTATTTTTACATACCCCTAGGTTATCCCTTAGCTACATCCATGGGATTGGGTTAAAAAAGTCACCCCTAATTAGTTTTTGGCCGCCCTCAAAATCTTCGGGTTAAAGATGCTTTGCCAATTCTGATGCCAATACTGCCGGGATATATGAATCTTGAAGATGCTACATAGTAAGCACCTTCAAACAAAACCTCTTGGACTCTTTCCCAATAGGTGTACACAACCAACATTCCAGTTTTGAAAACAAAAATATTGCACGAACCGAGAAAACAAACACTGGGTAAATCTGTGAGGGTCAGGGTTGTTTGGTGTTTTTTTCGGTATGTACAAAATAGTTGTTTATAAATGGCAATTTTTTTTTGGAATAGTAAGCCCTATAGGAAGACTATATAAGTGGATAACTAATGAATGTACAGTGATAATGTTTTTAGGTGATGATATATATAGTGATCTGAGTTTAAAATTCGCCAGCATTAATATCGATAATAAAAAAAAAAAAATTCTCTTTTTTTACAGATTATTCACTCAACTTGAGTTGAGTGGAGAATATTTTATTTTTTAATAGAGAAAAAGAATTTGATGAAAGAGAAGAAAAAAACCCTGGCGTTTTTAAGGGCGATCCAAAAAGAATTTGGGGCGACTAATTTATACTCATCCAATAGATGTGGCTATGGGATAGCTTAATGGTAGATAAAAATGCCTATATACCCTTTAACTAATCAAAAAAATACCTATATACCATTTCATTAATAAAAGTATAAAAACCTAAACCTAAACTCATTTCATTTCTAACTACCGATTAGCTTCTTCTCCTCTTCGTTTTATCTACAGATTGTGCAAAAAAATTCCTCGTTGTTAATCGTCGTACCAATTCATCGTCGTAATTACAATCTAAAGATGGCTCTATAAAAGAAAACAACCCGTCAAGCAGATAATACTAATTGGCCAAATTCTGCCGAGAGAATAAAAAATAGAGAGATCGTTGAAGAACATAGTGAAGAAGATGAAAAACAAGAAGAACACGAAGATGATGATCTAGACACGGAGACTGATTCCGACAATTAGCCTCTCCAGCACTATCTAATGGCTCCAATAAGGTAAGGGTTTACCATTATTTGTGTTTATTTTGCTTCAATCGAATGAAATCGTCAATAGAATTTCAAGTGTTTTCGGTTATTTGTCATAATCAGAGGTTTATGAATGTGTTTTATCTACCGATTATGGTCGTGTTCTTCATTCCTCAAGAACATCGATCATAATGGGTAGTTATATTTAGTCATTAACTACCGATTGTATTCCTGTACCAAAATTTAGGCTTAATCGGTAGTTTCGTATAGGTTTAAACTCTCGATTATGAAAATTAGTGATTCCTCAAAAACATCGACAATAATCGGTAGTTAGATTTAGTCATTAACTACCGATTGTCTTCCTGTACCAAAATTTACGCTTAATCGGTAGTTAAGTTTTTTTATCTAACTATCGATTATGTTAGATGGTTTCAATCGGTAGATAGGTTATGTATTTGACTTCTGATTGTTTTAATCGTTTTTTATTGTGTTTATTTGACTACCGATTGTATGTGTTCCACAGCTTATAGTTTTCTGTTCCAATTTTTATGCATAATCGGTAGATAATGTAGATCCCGAGCT
This sequence comes from Papaver californicum, assembly GCA_023531435.1. Lineage (NCBI taxonomy): Eukaryota > Viridiplantae > Streptophyta > Magnoliopsida > Ranunculales > Papaveraceae > Papaver > Papaver californicum. Next base: position 9,581,539 of record JAJJMC010022854.1, read on the forward strand.
ACCGATTATGCACAATCGGTTGTTAATTTGTTTAATTAACTACCGATTATATGTGTATCCATAGCTTAGATTTTTTTGTTCCAATTTTTATGCATAATCGGTAGATAATCTATGTGCCGAGCTACCGATTATGCACAATCGGTTGTTAATTTGTTTAATTGACTACCGATTATGAACAAACAGTTGATTTTATGTACTTTCTCTACCGGTTATGTAGTGATTAAACGATGTCTTCTTGGAAATAATTGTTCTTTATTTTATTTTTTTAGGGAAAGTTTAGCTAAGCAAGCCCAAGATACAATTGTTTCGGGGCCTCGTCGTGAAGGGGGTAAGAAAGTAACAACTAGTGCAAGAAGAGAAAAGAGCGCTAGCAGAATCTCTATCACCGAAGGAACTCAACCAAGTGTTCCAAGAGTTAGAGACCAAGAAGAAGGAGAACCAAGTGCTCCACAAGTTAGAAACCAAGAATAAGGAGAACCAAGTGGTACATAAGGAGAAGGACAAGGTACAAAGAAGGTAATTAAGAAGAAAGGAGGATACCAAGTCCTCACCTCTTTGAAGATGAAGGGTATTGAAGAAGGCCAAATCCCTGGGTTACCAATAGATGAAGGAGATCTGTTATTTGGATACAAAGACTCTTGGGCCAAAGAAATTTATTCAATTGAGGTAATAATTATAAAACATCATTCTTAACCTATTGTCTTTTTATTCGTAAAATTGTTAACTGTTCTTCTAATTATTTTATAATTCGTCATGTATATTAGGACCATTCTGATGCGGTTCGTCTACTCAAATTTACAATTGCACCAAGAAAAATGAAAGATTGGTCGTTAGATGGTGAGTGTGAAAGGTTCAAGCAAATTATTTATCACTCGGGGTTATCTACTACTGCCGAGAATTCAATATTAGAGCATGACCGGGTGTCGATATCAGCCTTCCTGGAGAGAATGTATCCTGAGACCGACACCTTCCACATACCGTTTGGAGAGATGACGATCACCCCAGATGATGTGGTGCATATTCTTAGTCTCGCTGACCATGGTACAATCATCATGTTTGATTATGTGAAGAAGTTAAGCTGGGAACAACTTTATTTTTACACTCAGAAGTTCCTTGGTTGGGATCGAGCGACATCCGACATTGAGTTCAACCGGTGCTTTCGTTACAAAACTAGACAGTTCATCATGGTTCACTTGATGAATATGTTCAAAGGCACCAAGGATAAAGAAGAAATGAATCCAGATTTTAGTGACGATGAAGTGAATGTTGCAGCCACTGCATATATCCTATGTGTTTTGGGATGTATCATTTTCCCCAATTGTAGTGGCAACCGGGTCGACGTCAACCTTCTATAATTTTCGCATCCTCTCAATAAAGTTTGTGAGTATTCGTGGGGCACCGTATGCCATGCGTTCTTGATGGAAGAGTTAAGAAAGGCATCGAGGGAATCAACTAGCCAAATTGTCGGGAAGGTGAGCCTACTACAGGCATTTTGGTAACTCTATTGATGCTTTGATTGTTTTTCTTTTCTCTTTTAAGAATAAATTTTCTCATACTTGGTTTGATATGTACACTAGATATGGATCTATGACCACTTCCCATCCCTCGATTTGGCCAAAGAGAATCCGATATGGGAGAAAGGAACACCCATAGAAACAAAATACATCTTTTACAACAACCGTTCAAGGTCTAAGGAGCATGAGTTGATGTTTTTGAGGAGGAAATTAGACTTGATGGCGTCCAAAGATGTATGCTTTGATCCATACATGGAAGACCGAGCTAGTGGACATATAGCGGGAAGGTCTGAGTTGTCGTTTTACTATGGACCCTTGTGGCATCCCACTGGATATGTTATGTACAATGCCTTTAGGGTGATACGTCAACTCGGTTATGTCCAAGAAGAACCTTGGAGTCACATGTGTGGCAGGTTCAAATTGGACGTGGAAAATTCTGTATGTAGTAAGGACTCTATCACAGTAGTTTACTCTGGTAACCCATCCGTTGAAGATTGGAATAACAGGACGCAATATATGATCAACGATGAGAGACTTGTCAACCGAGGTGATGAAGTAGACCCACGCCATATGGTATGGTACCGGGAGCATTCTCATCTTCATGTGATCCGTGAAGACAAGGGAAAGACCACCAAGGTGTCCGATTATACTTGTATCATCAAAGACAAACCCTCTGGTTATGAAAGGCTGGTACGTTGTTATTTCCTTTTGATTTTAATATTATGGCTCAATATTTTAGATAATAATCGTTTGATTGTTATTGCATAAAAACAGAAAAAAAAAGTTTGCATTTTTCTCCAAGAAGATTGCTGGGTGTATAAATGTGGGAGTGCCTTTATCAATTGAAAAGATGAAAGAGCATAAAGAGCTAATAGATAACATTGATAATGAAGCTTATGCAAGCAATTTTGGGGATAAAGCTTCGAATAAGCCTTAGAGGCTAGCAGCAAAGCACAGTAAAAGATCCCGTGATTCATCGAGTGCTGATGGTGAAGCCAATGTCCCTGATGTTGTTTCCAATTTCCATGATGCTGAAAGATATGTCAATGGTGCTCGTCGTCCTCGTACTAAAACCAAAAAATCTAGAAATTAGATTGTGGTTGTTTTGTTAAAGAACATCATTTTCAAAGTTGATTTCTAAGAAATATGTTTACTCTATGGATATGTCCCTGGTGTTTAATGTTCCTGGTGTTTAATGTTTTAACATTATGTTTACTTGCTAGATGAGAAATGAATTAATTTATGGATGATGGATGAATTTTATGTTTTTTTTGTGAATTATCGATTGATTTACAAGAGATTCATTTTTAATAAGTAACTTTGTTGAAATTTTACATTTAAAATCGGTAGATAAGTGGTTTGCATCACCTACCGATTAAGCATGTTCATCCACAATCGGTAGATAACTATCTACCGATTACACCTAGTGATCTAAAATCGGCAGATAATTATATACCGATTACACCTACTGATGGAACTGTTGGTTTCTGGAAATATTTTACATTATAATCGGTAGTAAAAAATTTCTTAAACTACCAATTATAGAGTATGAAAATGTTGGAAATTTGATAATTTTTTCATTTTGAATTTGGGGCAACATATACAATCGGTAGTAATTTTTTTTCTTAAACTACCGATTATACTTGTTGAAAATGTTGGAAATTGATAATTTTTTCAATTTTGAATCTGGGGCAACATATACAATCGGTAGTAAAAAAAATTTCTTACACAACCGATTATATAGTATGAAAATGTTGGAAATTTGATAATTTTTTCAATTTTGAATTTGGGGAAACATATACAATCGGTAGTAAAAAAAAAAATTAGACTACCGATTATAGAGTATGAAAATGTTGAAAATTTGATAGTTTTTTCAATTTTGAATTTGGGGCAACATATACAATCGGTAGTAAAAAAAAATTCTTAGACAACCGATTATACTTGTTGAAAATATTTGAAATTTGATAATTTTTTCAATTTTGAATTTGGGGAAACATATACAATCGGTAGTAAAAAATTTCTTAGACTACCGATTATACTTGTTGAGTACAATCGGGTGTTAATTATGTACCGATTAAGATGATGAAACTGATTGGTTTCCGGACACGTTTTACATTACAATCGGTAGTAAATAAAGTTCCATACACTACCGATTGTATAAATCGGTAGACAATGGTGATCCCAATACTTCCGATTGTTTATATTCGTACGAACTTAGTGTATATATTTTTTGTACACTCTTGTCACACCAGGCCTCAACGGCTCTTTTTTTTTGAAAAAAAGAGTCGTTGGGACTCTAATCTATATAAGGAGGGTGACCTCTTCTCATTTATGCACCTCCAATACATTTTAACTCTTCAACATCGAAGTAATCATCTTCAAGATTAATGGCTCAACCGTTCACGGTAGAAGAAGATTTATCGCTATGTAGGCGCTATGTGCAATTCTATCTGAGGCGAGGAGAAGAACATAGGCAAAATTATGTAATGAGTATGAGTTATTTGGAGAATGTTCACGAACATTTTTGCGTTGACACCGGTAACCCCAATAATCATAATAGAGCTGATCTTTTTTGTTGATTTAATTGTATAAGTAGAGAAGTTGATCCATTTGTGAATTTAACTTATCTTGTCAATCGATATCGTTTGAGGGGTGAAACTAATGATGAAGTTATAGCGAGATCTCTCGAGGAATGGCGACGTTATAAACGATCAAATTACCGTTACGAAGCTCATTTCAATATCATTAAGGTGATGGATAGATTCAACCCGTTTAAGGTTCGTCCATACCGCTTAGGGTGAAGGGTATTATCCAAGGCAGAATATGAATCACGGAATAAAGTTCTTTGGCTTCTTTCATTGAATTTAAAGACATAAAGTAGATCATAACATTACACTTGATTAGTTTTGATGCCTAATTGACCAATAGTCGTCATCGAAATACTCATGATCAAAATACTTGTCATTTTCTTTCAATACGTCATAGGATGCAAAATGTGTGAACTCTCTGCCATACATATCCCTACAGTCCTTAAGAGCATGAGGAGTCTGAAAAAGTAATGAACAATTTGTTAGTATTATATTGAGATCATAATTGATTTGATTAACATCTATTTGAGATATACTTACATATCCATTGATATCGAGCTCAGGGAAACTAAACTTGGCATTGTACAAATCATTTCTAAAACAATCACAATGATTATAGAGTTGTTCGAATCTGTCCCTTACCACGTTCCATGTTCTTTCACCTCCATTGCCATCTAAACCCACAAAAACTTGGAAAACCCGGTTCTAAAAAGTTTCTACGGTTTGAGAAAAGTTAATTTTTAGATGAGAATCATGTTTCGTGGTAACCACCCACGCCCGAACAGCTGCAACATCTTCCTTGGTGGACCAGCTAGTAGCCATGTTTGAGAAGTGTGAGGTTTTTTGAGAAGATGAAGAAAAATGAGTTAGTTTGAGAATTGTGGGGTTTTTTGTTGAGAGAAGAGTTCCTTTTGTACAAAATAAACACCCAAAGGCTAGTGTAACGGCTAAATTTTTACAAAATCTAGTCATACACTGTTCAAACGGTTATTTATTCCTTCCAAATAGGGTACAAAATCGGTTATAATTCAGTAAAATCGATAGATAAGATTTGATACTTTCTATTGATTGTGGGTTTTAGAGAACAGTCGGTAGTTAATTATGTTCCCGTAGTACCGATATAGCAAGAAAAGTTCTGTACACAAAAACAAGTATAATCGGACGATTAATTTATTCATTAAACTACCGATTACAATGGGATCGGTAGATAAATTTGATCTTTAAACTACTGATTACAAAGTGCAAAATTTTTAAGTTTAATTCAATTATGGATACAATCGGTAGATATGGGATTTTACAAACTACCGATTCTAAATCGATAGATAAAAAATTTCACCAACTACCAATTGTTTAATCGGTAGTAATCATTCTTCACGATACTACCGATTGCACTCTAATTTTGGCACATACGTGTGTAATCGGTAGATATGGTACTCCATTATCTACTGATTATGGGACGTCCATGGCATTAAATGCATGTAAAAATGATTTTTTTTGTTAATGATCACAAAACATTGCGTTAATATTTGTTTATACTCAATGTTCAAAATATATGTTCAAAATCACATGATCAACTAAACTACTCACCATCCTCGGTCAAATCAATTGGGTCCTTGATAAAGTTCGTTAAACGATCCCAACGCTCCATGTTGGACTCGTATTGCTTCGACCACTCCTTACAATGGTTAGTTAGGAAGTAGTCCGACCACCTACTCAATGGAGGTAATGGACAATCATCCGTTAACCTTAAATCGATAAAATGATTGCTATTAACCCATGCCATAATGATTCGTCTATCCTTGACCGACTCATCACACACCTTCCTTGTGGGTATAAATGTAACACTCACTCCTAAGAAAGGAAATCAGAAATAATATACCACGTAGTTCAATACATCCGCTAAAAGATACCCACATTTTGGCATTACCATCAAATACTTGGATCCGATTGTCTTCAATCTGTTTCAGCATTTTACACGAGTATATAACTCTTTGAACTCTTGTTCTCTAATATGTCTATCTCCTTCTCTCATCATTTCAATATAAATTCCTTATCCTCCAATAATTGGCGGCCATCTTATTTCTTAAATATTGTCATTGGGTGATATTCTCGGTAACCGCCTCACTAAAGTCTCCTATTTATTTCGAAGCAACGTGAAAACCACAGTTTCCATCCCATCGACATCGTCAGTTGACAAAACAAATGGTATAATGAGTAGAGGGAGTTGTTCCAAATACTTATCGCATATTGTATACGTACCTCGATTTGGTCTTCCATGTATAGGTGGGTTTGACTTAGTTGAGAAAGAATCATAGAGACATTAGGTTTGACTTGTCGTGAGCTTGGTCCACCTTGATCCTTCCTTGGACGGACCCTTTTTCTTAGAGCCGACACATCTTCATACTCAGCTTCAGTATGTTCATCCCTAGAAAGCTCTCGTTGACTATATAACCATTCCTTCAACTCTTTTCTTTGAATTGACCTCGGATTTTCGGTATTCGGCCTTCCCATCGCCTTTCATTTCATTGGTTTTTCAACAACCTTTAGACAGGGGTGAAGGGCTTCCTCTAAATGGTGCATCAATATTTGCTTTTGTGTCCCATTTGATGTAGAGTAACGCTCGAGTATTCGTGCAAACATTTCCGTCTCCACGAACGACGCACCATCAACCACCGAGGTGCTTCGAGTGAAAGATAATTGCTTCCAAAAGGGATGAATATCATTAATGTCAATCACTTCAATATACCTTCCAAGCATGTGACGACACGGGAGTCCAATACCTTTTATCATCTTGTAATTGCAAATCGTAGTCTCATCATCGTGATCTCTGTACAACTCCAATTGTTGTATCATGAAATTTATTTCCCACCAAGAAACTTTGTAAACTATACCCCTTAGAATATTTTTATGTTTTCAATATGCCAACGGGAATCTATGCCGATTTTTTTCCATTGAACCATAAATCTTAGTGAGATCACGATTGATGAACTCATGGATTGCTTCTTAGACCGACACAACCCCATTTTGACTACCGACAAGTATTTTCTTTAATAGACCATGGGACCCCTCTGCAATGCTTGTTTCCTCGTTCTTGAAGTTCCGATATTCATATGTCCATGCAAACACAAACTTATCCTTATGCGGTCCCAACCATTGTGTTTTGCAATAGTTAACTGGTTTGGGATAGTTCTTCCCCCATTCATCCTCAAAGTTCTTCAAGTTATATTCATAAACTTCCTCCGTATCGACCAAAATAGCTTATCCCATGCTTTTAGAAATAAAGACCACTTTATTCCATCCTCGACCCACTTTTCATCAACCAACCTTTTCTTTTCTTCTCGTTCTTCCACGATTAGTTTACTAATATGTTCATCCTCTTCCTTCGACCTCTTGGTACCTTTGTTTGGTTTTTTAGCTTGGATATGATGTCTACAATTGGATTTGATGTTGCATTGAATGTGCCACGTACAAAGCAAATTCTGGGCTTCCGGAAACACTACCTTTATTGCATTCATCAAGGTTTGATCGTTATCCGTTACAATAGCACTTGGAAAATGATCGCCATTATAAATCGACCTTAATGTTTGCAACATCCAAATGAAACTCACATCGTTCTCAACATCCATTAAACCCCACGCCACCATAAATGTGCATTTGTCCGAAGTGTGGCAACCAATGTTCAACAACGGCATGTTGTACCTGTTTGTCTTGTAAGTAGCATCTATAAACAAAATTTGATGAAAGCATTGAGCCAATTGGATCATCTTCGGATGTGCCAAGAAAATACGAATCACCTTACCATCCCTTTTTTCTTTCCTGAACGTGTAATTGTGTTTCTCAGCTAACCATTCTGATTGTTGCATAACCATTCGACCATCCCATTCCGTCCTTTTGATCGTTGCTAGCGCCGACTTAGTTGTAGACAACGAAGATAAGTTGTTGGGGTCGTCCGCCTTTATCTTAGATAGGATTGCACTCGTTTTCATTATGTTCTTCATGGACTTCACCGTCTCCATTTCCTTTGGTTTTAACTTGGCAACCATTATGTTCCCAACAAGACTTTCCGGATCTTCGTGGTTGTGACGACCATTAGAAACTCTAAAATTTTTCCATACTTTATCTTCCTTACCGTCGGGCTTACTGAAGATAACCTTAAATGGGCATCCAATCTTCTTTGAATTACCTTGGTATTTTCTCTCCGTCTTCTTTATGTATTTACGATCCTTTCCCACGTGACTCTTTCGCTCGCCACCTCTCTTACAAATCATTTCAAATCGATCAACTTTCACGCAATTGTTCTGAATTACAACGCACATCTTCTCTTTTACCTTGTTGATAAGCCATTCCTTTGCTTCCGCCTTACTTCCATATGTCTTAATGCGCATATAACAAAACAAATATCATAAGCCTAACCATGTAACATACATTCTTAGAACAAAGCAAGAGTGGGTAGGTAGCATACCAAATTATTTGCATAGTATAGGGAAGTATCAGGACCCTCGTATAAAACATGATTAACCCATTCAATAATCTACATAAAATAGCAATGAGTTAGACAACTATAATCGGTAGATAATTATGTTCCCTTACTACCGATTAACAACAATCGATAGATAATAATATCGCGTACTACCAATTATCAACAATCGGTAGTTAATTATGTTCCTGTAATACCGATTATAGAAAGAAATCAAGACAAGTTCTATACACAAAAACAAGTATAATCGGAGGTTTAATTTGTTAAACAACTATCGATTACAATATAATCGGTAGATAACGATATACCATATACTACCGATTATAAAGTTTGTAAAATATAATATTTGTAGGTTTGGAGAAATTCATTATTGGGGCGACAAATATAATCGGTAGATAATAAAGTATTCCTAAACTACCGATTATGCAAACAGAAATTCGAACAAAATTCAATTTGGGGATTTTGTATAATCGGTAGTAAGTAATCTTCATGAGACTACCGATTATACCATAAATTTTGCACAGTAGTGTATAATCGGTAGATACGGTACTCCATTATCTACCGATTCTGGGATGTCAATGGCATTAAATGCATGCAAAAATGAATTTTTTTTGTTACCGATCACATACAAACACATACAAAGTGGGTTTTTGAGCTTCTTAACACAATACCTGATTTTTTGAAGCATTATTATCTTCATTTTGATGTGATTCATCGTTTTCTCTCGCTAAATCGCCGTCTAGGTTTTCTTCCGCACCAAAATTTGGATCATCCAACAAATATCCCAAATCGCCATCTATAAACGTTATTGAACCTTCAATAATATGTTTTCATGATGTTTCTCACCTTCTTCCTTATACTCATCCATGTTTATTATTGATTTTAGGTAAAACCTGATTTCCCCAAACTTCTTCTTCTTCTTCTTCTTCTTCTTTCTCTCTAACACACTCTCTATTTCTTTTCTAAAACTATAACCCAAATATTTTTCTAACACTAACTATAACCAAAATTAAGTAACTAATTAACAAAAATTAATTAACTAATTAATCAACATTAATACTAATCAGGACAGATTAGCCATTAAAAAAAATATATGGATAAGAGATGTGTTGATATTACTTTTTAGTGATCTTATTTTGTTTTATTAATCATCCCAAAAAAAAATTTGGTCGCCCTAAAAATGCAAGGAAAAAAAAAGTACACATTTACAAAGTATTAAAAAAAATGCAAGTTACATGAGAACTGCATAGAAGCCCAAGATTTATCTAAACTTAGTGAGTTGAGCGGAGAATGTGAGATTGGGAGCCATTCCGTATAATAATTAGGTCTCAATGGTATTGGAAGATGCCGTCATAGTGACAAAATAAATAACGTAATGAACTTAGAATTAACCATTTATCAAAATTCAGAAGAGGTGCTGTTTTTATTTTATTTTATTTAATATATGACTCTCCATCATTACACTCTTTGTTTTGGACATTATCCAATCAAGTCTAGTTGGCAACAAATGGTTGCTAACTGTTACATACTGGTTTTCTTAATCAGAATACGAAGGGAAAAAAATCTGTAATTTTTTTTCGCGAATTTCAAACACAGAACACTGATACTATCGCTAAATAATTTTAGCATTGTAATTAAGGTATTAATCCATCTATATTTATGTTAGTCCCTGCAGAGTGCAGTCGATCGGTGCCCACTACTATGATATCAATCTATAGTAAGTAATAGGCACCTACTACTACAAACAATGAATAGCAAAGATAATACGGATAGGATTTAAAGGTTATTGATAAATAATATGGACAAAGATGTAAACTTGGTAAGCTAAAGTATGATTAATGGTTTGGCTGTGTCTCTCATGAGATTGACAAAAACTCTATTATTATCATTTAACAAAAGAAGAAGAAGAAGTAAGGTTAGATATCAAAATCTGTGTAACCTTCATATTCGATCACTTGACACAGCCTCACAGATGACAGACACTTGTTTATAAACTATAAAGGAATCTAGATACAGTACAAATATGATGATCATCACCACCTAAGCAATAATTTTCAGCTGAATAATACAAGAAGTTGTTTTCTCAAAATTAGGTAAAATAATTATATACATACATTATTAAAAATTGTATATATTGATATGTATTAAAATCTTAAATCTTAAATTTATTGACTCCATAAAAACGTACAGTGAAATGAATATTCACATTGATTAATTAAGCATCTAATTAGGGGGCTCTCTGCTTTGACATTGAATTGGATTGGCTAATTAAAATAATAATGGAGAACCTATCATTGGTTGCTCACTCGCTGAAAGCCATTAAACTTGAGGTACTAGGTAAGTTTTATACGTTACACTAATCAATGGATTAGTATCTAATCACCAATAAATCATTTACTAATAAAACCACTTTTACACTGATATCACTGTAATATAGTTGTAAAGTTAATGGGTGATGAATCTGATGATATCGAAAAAACACACTTTTACTTCTTTGTCATACGATGATAATCAGTAACAACACAAGTGTAGTCCATCATACAATGTCATATAGCAATCGTAGGACTGAAAAAGTGAAAGCCCTGGCCCTGCTTAATTTCTGCAATAAGATTACGTACATTTACATTCATATAGTACATAAGGACTAGCTAGTTTGGTTCCTATTTAAAACTAGCTAAGCTGGTGGTGAGTGACTTTTTTCCCGACCACCGGTAGCAATACGCACTCCCACCACAGTATTAGTATTACACTATTAGACCACCCAACATGAAAGTTACAATGTATGTCAGGATTTTCTCACGTCCCGGAAAAAAAATCGACTCGAGGTAATTGTGTATGTACTTGTAACATGATTCAACATCCAAAAAAAAAAAAAAAAAGTTGTTGCAGGGGTTACCCATTTTCACGAGGGTTGTCAAACTCAATATAATTGAAGGGTTGTTGGAATGGAGACTGATAGCTCCCATGAAATTTGATAACCCTACAACCTTGAAAATAAGAGTGATGTTTATACAACCGAGAGTTTATGCTACACACTTGTGTAATTAGCTACGGCCTAGGGAGTCAGCAAAGTTATATATGTTGTTCCGTGCATCTATACCACACGCACGGCAATGCGATATTTTCGTCTATATCACACGCACTGCATTGTGGTATTTTTCTCTCATATCTAATTATATTCATATTTAGCATATAAAAAAAAAAAAACTATGTGAGGCTGGATCCATAGAATATTAATTAGGACAACTAATAATATCATTACGATCAAACTTTAATTGTTCGTATTGTCATCAACCACTGGTGGACAATGAAAACTTTATCCATCAGGTGATTTGATAGAAATAAACCTGTTGACAGTAAAAGCTTTCGGAATAGACTTGCAAGATTATCACCTAAACGAGTACATTTGATGATTTAATTAGATAGGTAATAATATAGGATTTGTATATTTGGTGTAATTTGTGAAGGATAATAGTCTCATACTGCTAATATTTTCATAATAAATTTAAAATATAATACGGAAGGGCCACTCCACTCATTGCCAAGGATAATAATCCTACATTGTTAATATCCCCATAATAAACTTAAAATATAATATGGAAGGGTGATGCCCGCAGACTTTAACATGGTATCAGAGCCAGACCCGTACGAGAGTAAACCCAACGGCTACCCGTACATACAATGGTCCACGTGTTAGAGGCCCGCATAGAGTGCCCTAACGTAAGGGAGCGTGTGAAGGATAATAGTCCTAGATTGCTAATATCAGGGCCACTCCACTCATTGTCAACCCGTACATACAATGGTCCACGTGTTAGAGGCCCGCAGAGAGTGCCCTACACGTAAGGGGACGTGTGAAGGATAATAGTCTTACATAGCTAATATCAGGGCCACTTCACTCATTATCAATTGGTTTTGAGTTGGATGTCCGTAGACTTTAACACAATTTATATCTGTCAAATAAAAACACCAGGGGAAGTATATACCTCGAAGAAGTCTAAAATCTTATCCGTCAATATACAATAAAACGTTTAACCACTATTGTAGGTGCTCTAACCCCAATTACGTACGTACTGCAATACTGCCAAACCCAGAGTATGAGGCTGTTTTCTATCCTGTCTTGCGGTAGATTTCACACCCTGCCTAATTTAGGAGACGGTGATGTACATGTGGGGAGTCTGGCTGGGGACCAAACAGAAACGCTTATGAGATTTTTATCTGTACGAGGGTAAACAAAAATGAGCTTTTGCTAAATATATCGGATGAAACAAAAATGAGCTAGCAATCAATGAAATAACACTCGTCGCGATTATAACTTGTATATCAGCGATATAATTTGGAACTCATTAGTGTCATAATTTCTATCAACTTACTGTTAGTGTCCAACAGTTGAGTTTAGTGTCAAAAAAATTCTACCAACTGACCGACCGGAGATAACACATTTAGATATCGACCAGTGTTTGTTGAGGACGTCGTAATTCATAGGTGGAGCCGCGTGATCCACAAAAGAATAACTGTTTACATTAATGAATTTCGGTTGGCGCTTCTCTAACAAATTTTATTAAATGATTTCTATCTCCCAACTAGTAAGCCCCAGCCAAATGTTTATGATATCAGCTTGTGCTTTCAGAATTTGTATATAAAAGCATGTGCGCCATACTACCTAAACACAAACCTAAACCCAACATAACTTTGAGCAGAAAAAAAAAAAAAGTAGAGAGCGAGGCGAAGAGAGAATAATAAGAAAGCTTCTAGCAGTAATAAAAATCATGGAGTTTATCTATGGTTTACAACCTATACCCATACTTCTCTACTTTGTTCTTCCTTTATTGTTTTTGTTAAGTATTTTAGTTAAGAAACGTTCGAAACTACCGTACCCTCCTGGACCAAAGGGGTTACCACTGATTGGAAACATGTCAATGATGGATCAATTAACTCATAGAGGGCTAGCTCAACTTGGTAAAAAATACGGTGGAATCGTTCACCTGCGTATCGGAATGCTTCATATGGTATCCGTCACCTCACCTGAAATCGCTCGTCAAGTTCTTCAAGTACAAGACAATATTTTCTCTGACCGACCTGCGAACGTAGCTATTAAATACCTAACTTACGATCGCTCGGACATGGCTTTCGCGAACTATGGTCCTTTCTGGAGACAGATGCGTAAGATATGTGTCATGAAACTCTTTAGCAGGAAACGTGAAGAGTCATGGAATTCTGTTAGGGAAGAAGTTGATTCTACAATCCTGAACGTTTTACCTCAAACTGGGTCACCTGTTAACATCGGGGAGTTAGTGTTCATGCTCACTATGAACATAATCTACCGAGCAGCTTTCGGGTCAGACGTGGTTCAAGGTAAAGAAAAAGAACACTTCATATCCATTTTACAAGAGTTTTCAAAGTTATTTGGCGCGTTTAATCTAGCCGATTTCTTCCCTGGGTTAAACTGGCTTGATCCACAAAGTCTTACCGCAAGACTAACCAAGGCTAGGAAGTCACTCGACGGATTTATCGATAAAATTATTGACGAACATATGGAGAAAAAGAAAATTAATGGGGTTTGTCTTGATGGTGACGACGATATGGTAGATAATTTGCTTGCATTTTACAGTGAAGATGGCAAGAAAGATGTTGCTCATGAGGATCTTAAGGTTTCTATCACTCTAAGTAGAGATCATATCAAAGCTATTATCATGGTAAGCACAGTGGTAACCAAAATAATTAATACTCCATTTGATTAAGCAATTTAACCAAACAGATTAATTTATATATATATATATATATATATATAATTCAGCTAAAAGTTTATGGTTTAATTTCCATATGGAGCTATCTTATGTTGAATCTTTACAAGAAAAGGAATCCTCAACAACCTTAAAATATTATTAAGAAGTACTTAATTAAGATTATAACAAAGATAATTGTTAACTTTATTCATTTTATAATCCATGAAATAGATTCTAATTTTGTGTAATTTTTATTTTTAACAGGATGTAATGTTTGGAGGAACTGAAACAGTGGCATCTGCAATAGAATGGGCAATTGCAGAACTATTACATAGTCCAGAAGATTTAAAGAAAGTTCAAGAGGAACTAGACGAGGTAGTAGGACAAAACCGTAGGATCCAAGAGAGTGACCTTGAAAAATTGACATACTTAAAATGTTGCATAAAAGAAACACTAAGACTTCACCCGCCAATTCCACTTCTTCTGCACGAAAACTCTCAAGAAACTGAAATTGCTGGGTACACAATTCCAGCCCGATCACGTGTTACCATCAATGTGTATGCTATCGGCCGTGACCAAGACGCTTGGGTTGATGCCGATACATTTAAGCCAGCGAGATTTGTCAATGAAGGTGCTGCTGATTTTAAAGGAAGTAATTTTGAGTTTCTACCATTTGGATCGGGTAGACGTTCTTGCCCCGGTATGCAACTAGGTTTATATGGACTGGAGTTAACTGTGGCTCACCTTCTTCATTGTTTCTCATGGAATTTACCTAATGGTATGAAACCTAGTGAGATGAATATGAATGATATGTTTGGGCTCACTGCACCAAGAGAAGTTCGACTTGTTGCAGTACCTAGTGCTCGTCTGAATTGCCCTTTATTTTGAGCAGAAGGTTACAAGATGCACAGACTTTGGTGGCCTCTTTCTATATTGCTCTCTTCAGTGTGTTTGTGAGTAAACTGGGTGTTTTCTTCAACTTTGCTAGGCATGAGGTGGTCGAATCCACTGGCACCACACTCTCGTACGTTTTTAGACAACTGTTATTTCCCTTCCATTTCGAATTTCTCATGATGGTACAAAATGTAAAGAGTAGGAGCAAAAAACTGTAATTGTTGTGTATATATGTCTATCTTATGAGAGATTAATAATGAAACTATAACGTTTGATTGGGTTTAGTTTTTCTAACTCTTTTTCCTAAAGCTTTTGAAAGTCCAAAGGTTATCTATATCTACATACTTTTTGTGGGGAAGAATATGTGTGTTTGTACTTGAGTTACTGAAAATGGCTTCGGCAACCAAGAAAAATTATAAAGTTCGAAAGATTCTATGCATAATCTGAAACATTACCCACCAACAATTGACAAGTCAACTAGTGCACCACTTGAGGATTTGATATCAGTGGAGACGTGGCCCCAATATGCAACTATCATTGCTGCAAACCCAATTGGTATTTTTGTTTAGTATCTTTGACTATTAATTTTGAATTACTATAATAATCTGAATCAGGTGTTCTGTTGAAAAAATAAAAAACAGGATACTCAAAAAGAGTTTTCTTCTACTAGGGTAAGCTATTTAGAATCAGAATCTATAATATCTGAACAGTTACTACGAGGGTGATTTAGGAATCTGTTCACTTTCTTGTTTCTAAGCTAAGTTGCTGACAGACAAAAAATAAATAAATTAATAACAGGCAAGATCAATTGAAATTTCAGAAAGAATGAGAGTCGAAGGTCAGACCGCTTTAAAATGCAATAACCTTAATAAGCTGCAATGACAGTGTAACAAAGTGAACACACAACATACAATATGACATAACAAGTGCTCTTGAATTATGATGCAGTGTTTTGCTAGTATATTTGATGTGAATGGTCAGATGTTGCATTATCTTTAACCTTCTTCCAACTTACAATGGAAATATAACTAGAAATTAGAGTTAACCAAAAAAAGTGTGAAGAGCTAGTCAGATGTGTATGTAGCCACAATTAATACACATGGCCTTCAGATCTTCCAAACTGTCAGTCACTACTCAATTTCTTCATGTAAAAACAATGAATGTACTAAGGTTTCTTTAGATTCCAGTCACCTTAATATCAACAGGCTTTATAGAGAGTTCACATCAAAACTCGGATTATAGCAAGACCAACCGCAGAGATAGAGACGAGTGTACCAATGCAATACTTAATCACATCATACTTTGCGGCTTCCAGTTGAGCCCTCAAGGCATGAATTTCCTGAGCAGATATAATATTCAACCAATGCCAACAATCCCATTTCACAAACCCAATCATGTATAAATGCACTCATAACTTACCCGATCAAGCTTGTTTGTCAGGTTAGATGTTTCTGCATTCTGATTCGCCAACTCATCCCGTATTCGTCTGCATCCATTGTTGCGTAATAATAAGGTCAAATGGCCAGACAGATAATGAACATGCCTACCAGAAGTACCAATAATTGCTATTCTTTATTTTATTTTTATATTTTGATAAGCATAACTGATGCTCCTTCTTACCCTCTTTCAAGATTCAAATCCAGACGTTGTCCAGCAGTGACTTTATCAATTTCATACCTACATTGAAAAGGTGAAATTTGTTTAAACAAAGTATTTCTGCAGGAACAAAATGAAATTTTACATTCATTAACATAATCCATTCAATTCAATAGCACTATGAGCAAACCTCAGTTCGCTGCGCATCTTCTCAATATCGCTGCGGAGTTTTTCAGTTTCACGCTGTTGTTGAGAGAAATTGTGCTCCTGTTCTCATATTTAACAGTTAATTAGGAGGTATAGAACAGCAGACTAGATACAAGTATCGGATGCTTCTTCTATAGCTCAAGGAGGCAATACTTCAACACACATTTCAGAGTAAGCTGAGCTGAAGCCAGAAACCCTATAACACCTGGTAGAGGTAACCACCATTTACTTGACAAGGTTTCCTGATGATAAATGTTAGTTTGAGGCTGGCCTTCCTATTTGTTGTTAAGCTGGAGAGATATGTGCCATTAGAGAGTATATAACATATATATAAATGGGGGATGCGACAGCCGAGATGGCAAGCTATGAAGTAAGACTTATGCTTCATTTACCAGAATAATGTATATCATTCTTATCAAACAGAGAATACTCTATTAGGCAACTTTCAAATAACCCTTAACCAGAGAGAGAAAAAGCAACAGCAGTACTTACAATATATATCAATTTTCTAGCACAATATCTATATTAAGGAAGTTGCACATGGATCTACACTCTTACAACTGGACACACCTCTACCAAAAATGAAGCAGAAATGGCTGCCCTCCTTTTTACTTTCACATGTGGCAAGACAGGATATGTACAACTATTTGAGTTCCTAGGAGGATAGACATTTGAACTTCTGGAACGATAGACTCTCAAATGTGAAGAGTCACAAACAAAGAAGAGATGCAATCATGTAACAAACATGTGCAGAAAAAAACAATAGCCCAATGAAGAAACCAAATGATAGTGCAAATTCTTTTCTCTTCTTCAAGGACCAGTTCTTCCAAATTTTGAAAGGCACAAGTTCTACATTTTCTTTTTTTACTAATGCATTTATCCTCCTATCCCTAGATAATATGCTCAGTTTTTGAACATAATAGATTAGTGAAAAGATGATTTTCTTGACAAAAAAAAAAAGAATGTACAAATCCTTAAGATTGTGCTTCACAGAATCACACTAGAGTTCTGGAGAATACAAAATGTAACATTAATATACTCAAGTTTGATGTTTCTTTTAATACTTGAATCAGGGAACGGTATAAACTTAGTCAACGTAAACTATATCCATGCATTCTATTATGTATATCCATAAACGAAATCTGACATTATTGAAATGTTTTAAAAATTAAAACAAAATTTTGCATAACAAACATTCAATAAGTACCTGGGAACTGTTAACTTGAGATTTGAATTTGGAGATATCAGCTTCTATGGACATTTGAATCTACAAAAACAACAAGAACATATAAAACTCAATTATAACAGACAGCTTTCAATGATTTGATCATTAGAATCCTAACACACTGGATTTAAAGAAAAACGGATAATTTAATCAAATAAAAACCAGATAATATCTAAACCTTACCTTTTGCATTTGGCCATTTGATACATAGAGCTGAGCCAAATTTTCTAAGCTATCACTCAAAACTTGTGTCACAGCATCTGTTATTGCCTCAGCTTGCTTTGATTCGAAACCGTCTTTCTCTAATTTCCTAACCTGAATCATAACACAAACACATCGAATCTCAAACCCTAACCCTAACAAAACCACAAAAATAAATAAATCATATACATGCAAAATCAAAATTGGAAGGAATGATTACCAGAGCTAATGTATCAACAAGAAACGCCCGTTGTTTACCGTTATATGTCATCTGAGAAATCTGTCTACAATCAAATCCATTAAAATGAGGACTCAAAGATGGAGGAGCAGAAAACCTGATCGATGATGAAGACGAACATATTGGGAATCTATCAGTAACTATTGTTGTTTTCGGAGCTAAAGAATTAAAACCTCCACCTAATTTATACAAACTAGACCTAGAATTTGTTCCAAATAGAACCGCCCTTCTACAAGCAGCCATTAAAACAAAATGAAATTCTTAATCAATGTCCTAATTAGGGTTTGAAATGAAAAGGAGGGTGATCTAAGTGAAAACAAATCCCCCTTTTCTTTTATTTAAAATTGCTGAAATGGATTTCGATTTCTTGGGTTAAAAGAAAATGGAAACTCTTAAAAAAGAGGGAAAGTAATAGAAATGCGGAAATGAGGGAGGAGGAAATGGATGGTCCGAAAGAAATGGAGTTGAGGAATCTTGGGAATTCTCTAGGAGGGGGAATTCGGTGAAAATCGTGGGAATTCTTCTCCTTCTTTTTTTTATGATATAAACCAGAGAAACTGAATTCTTATTTTGTGATGAAATGCATTTTCTTTTCCTATACGCAAAGCATATACATAGGTATCTGACATTGGATGAACCCGATCAGAAAATTCACCTCGTTTGTTGTGCTGTAATCTGATTGGTTTATATTTCCACCGTAGGGATTACTATTTCAGCCCAAACGTTGACCGGCAGTTGGATAAATTGAAGGGCATCGAGTTTCGAGGTTAACTATAAGATGATCACGCAAAGATTAGATGTTGCAAAATTATGTTGGGCTCGAAGGTTGCACCCTGGTGGTTGCAGTAGAGATTGGGGAACGTGATAATACCGATAGATTTGTCGTGAAAAATGTGGATCGGATGTGCTTTTGGTAGCCGACAGAAGTATGCTCTTGGTGACGGGTCATTGTTTTCGGCTCTTTCTCAGGCCAGCTCCTATGCACCCATATCAAATGGGTTGGTTTATGTTAGTTTGTATAGCCAGGTGGTTGGACAAACATGCCGCGCCATTATGGGAGAAGCTCTAAAGGCTAGCTCTTTGTCGAACGACAAGGACTTGATCGTTAGCGATCAAGAGTTTATTATTGGCGATAAAGACTATGTCGCTCGATATAGAGTTAGCCGCTAACAACTACTTTCAGACAACGACCACATTCAGGCAAAAACAGCCAAATATCCTTTAACTATACATATTCCAATAATTTCTTTTAACTCACACCATTCCTTACACAAATTTTATACTCTCTACCTATTTCTAAAATCAATTCACAGATTTCATAAATTATTTTACATTTAACTTCACAGTCTATGGACGGATTGTTCTGATGATGAAGCTAAAATTATTGTGGATCGGTTTAAAACACAACAAGAAACTTATGTTCGGGTGCTGCAACAAATGGAAGCTGAGTCTAATAAAGAAAGAGAACTTACCAACATTATGATAGCAGGAGAATCATCGGGGCAGATACCAAAAGCTCTTGAGCCAAAAGAAGTATTCACAAGAAGATGTGTGTATCGTGGGAGGGAAGAGTGGCACCTGAAGATGATGCACGATCATTTCAATGTTGGTTGTGTATTCTCTGATCAAGATATCCAATGTCGATTCTGCATGCCCCGACACTTGATGGTAAAGATTATTGAAGAGATTTATCGAGTATGCCCTGAATTTGATTATCAATTTGATGCATTGAATATTAGAGGTCATAGTCCGGAACAAAAGGTTACGTCGGCCCTAAGGATTCTTGGTTACGGTCGTCCAGCGGATGCTAATGATGAGTATCTTCGTATGGGAAAAACAACTTCATACAAGTATATTTCACTGTTTTACGAATTAATGATTAATCATTTTGGTCCAACGTATTACGAAAACCAACAGATGCAGATGTTAGAGAAATATTAAAGCAAAACCAGGATATGGACTTTCCAGGAATGTTAGGGAGTCTAGGCTGCATGCATTGGGCATGACAGGGATGTCCTATGTATTGGCAAGGTCAATATAGGGGTCATTACTCAAAGCCAACTCTTATTTTGGAAGTTGCCGCTACTTATGATTGCTGGATCTGGCATGTTTTTTTTGGTCTGCCGGGTTCACAATATGACATAAATGTTCTGCACAAGTCGCCTCTGTTTAAGACCTTAAGTATGGAATTTCCCCGATGTAAGGTTCAATATCAATGGGCACCAATACACTCACGGGTATTATCTAGCGGATGGAATCTATCCTAGATGGTCTACCTTAGTTCAAGCGTACCGTCAGCCCCCCTCCCCCCCCCAGCCCACCCCCCCAGGCGATGTTGGTCGCACAATGAAGTATTTCAACACGCAATAAATGGCTTTTATTTCAACTAGTAACTAACTGTTACATATATTAAAAAAAAATTCAGCATCTTTTATATCTTCATCATCCTTCTTCCTCAACTGAGATTTGAGGTTGCAATTGTTCTTCTAATGCCTTCTTTTTTTAACTTGTCACATTGCAGCTGCCATAAATTTTTTGATTCTCATTCATTATTGAGGTGGCCATAGAAAGAATCTTATTCATGCCATAATGGTTAACAAATAGCTCTTGAGAAAAACCGTTTTTTTTTCAATTTCTTATTCGCGACCTTCCGGTCAACGGATCTTTGTTTCTTAGTTGTCCGTTGGTGAGTCATAAACTCGATCATGTTAAAATTTTCAGACCCTCCTCCTTCTTGAGCTAACTTTGCTTTTGTTCTTCCTAAAACTTTTCGTTTGTCAGTATTAGCTGCATTGAGATCAAAATTAGGGGGTGGTACTGGTGGGTTAGTCGGTGAAGAAAATGGTGAACCGGGACTTGAAACTGGTGTAGAGGTACCAGCTTCGTATGGTGACCTTTGCGGAACTTGTTGCATATTTCCTAAAAGTTGTGCATTAAATTTGGGCAACACTTTTAAGATATCGTAACAAGTTTCAACTTCAAATTCATGACTATATTTGTGGTGACAATCCTTCTGACACCTTCGTTCCAGAACCGTTGGTGATTCACCACTCGGTGGTGGATTACGAGCACATTGTATAACATGAGCAACATATTTGTTTATTTTTTGACCGATTTTAGTGAAGTGAGTACACAAAAACTCATGGTCACATGAATTTATGTTCACTGTTTCCTCTTTAAACGCCACAAATATTTTAAGCCACAAGGTGCTTTCTGCTTGAGAACAACCATTGATGTTATCTTGTGTGAAATGGACATAATTTCTGCACATACTTTCATCTTCAGTAATTGCAAAACTTGTACCACGAACTTTTTTACCAGCCATTTTGCATAAAAAAATTGAGAGAGTTTTGTTTTTAGATTAAAATGAGGAGAGTTTTGATTTAGATTTAAATGCATGTGATGTAGATAAGGTGTGAGTTGAATTGAGTTTGAAATTGGGTATTTATAGGAGGTTCAATCAGGACCGTTGGATGAGATAAGCAATAAACGACCTAATCTTTGCCGAGTCGACAAAGTCTTGACCGCCAGCGATAAGGACTATGTCGCCAGCGTCATACACTTTGTCGAGCGACTTAGTCTTTGTCGCTCGATAAGGACTCTGACGCGCAGTGTAAAGCCTCAAACTTGAGCGTTTGAGAGGTCATTTTGATCATTTACTAGGTCATTTTGATCATTTGCTAGGTCCATAGTGAACCAAAATGATCAACATTAATCATTTGAGAGGTGCATAGGAACTGGCCTCATAAGTTCATGAACTTCATGTACACCTCTTGTATACTGCAAATTTACATTTTAGGATCCCTGGCCTCGGCAACACATCCCTTCTCCCGAGAATAAACTGATGTTTTATGCTCGCAATCCCAGTAGGTAGTCCTGAATGCAAAAAATGGATTCAATAATGCTTACCTGTAGGCGCAGGTTCGTTACAGATAATATCTGAATGTAGTTTAAATGAAAAAAGTTTAGTCCATAACTGATGATTCAGGGCTGGATAGATTCCACTAAAGTGTAAAAGAATGGTGACTGATGACATTTTTTTTTGTTTTTTTATAAACGAGGGCCTTCAACAAGGCTAATAGTCAGTCACATCTATTGGTCTGATCCAAATAGGAGGAACTGACCAGAACATAGAAGAAGAGTTAGCTTATTCCCAATCGGCCAAAGTAAGAGCAACTGAGTTACAAGTCTGCGGCTAAAAATAAAATTTGCAAACAGCCAAAAAGGAAGCAAAATAACTAATTTATTTGAAGATAGCATCAGTTCTTGAATTTCCGTCAACTCTTCCCTTGGAAAATTGATCCATCAGAATCTTGGCATCGCTCTCAATGATTATGTGTGTAATCTTCATCTCAACTGCTTTCTTGAAGGCATCCCAAACTGCACGAGCTTCAGATTCTTCAACTTAATCCACATCAAAAGATATTTGAGGCGCAAAAGGAAACTTTTTTCTCTGAATCTCTCATTACATATCTTGCACCATTAACCAGAGTTAAGTCATCAAATTCACCATATTTATTACATTTAATCCATCCAACTGGTAGGGGCATCCACTGATATGGTTGTAGATGGTGGTAAGAATGGGTTTTAAACTCTCGAACTTGTGAAGATTGATTTTAGATTTAAAAAAAAACTGATTTTAAACTAGAAAATATACATAAAAGATAAAAGTAATATTCACAAATACTGAGGTTATGGATTTCATCATTAACCACTTTTAATTGGTTCCAAAAATAATAATTCTAACAAATTCTAACTCAAATAAGTGACTCTAACTTTTGCCAAAGGTAGATTTTTAAAATATCAATTGTAAATCACAAGCATGGCTCATCAAAAGCTCTAGGTCCCAGCATAAACCATCAAATAAAATCACAATCAATTAAGAAAAATCATAATTTCAATTAAAAATAAATATAAAAGTCATAAAAGAATTATTAAAAGTTACCAATTAATCATGGAAAAAAGGCTTCCTTCTTGCCTCAGTGATGGGGTTTAGCTCATCTTGCTCAAAACACCCTCAAAATATTGGTACATAGCTCAAAAAGTGTTTGAAAGATGAAAAGAAACTAAAAGTAATGTAACAGAAAATCTGCAACGTTTTCTGGATGTTATAGATTAACTGTTGCAATGGAGCTTAAAGATAAATGTTGTAAATTGAAGATAAATTTTACAAATTGAAGATAAACGTTACAAAACAGTTGAAGAAACTGTAGCTGGGAGGTTGAAGAAACCGTTGTCGTAGCCTCTGTTCTTCGTATTCTTCAACAGCAGCTGACTGGATTTTTTTTCTGGATTTTTTTTCTTGTGTTTCTGGCCTCTGCCAGCCCGCCACCAATTGTTCCTAAAGACCCCTATATATACTATGACAACTAATAGCTTGAATATCTTCCAAAATCTTCTCTCTTTTAATGATTTGATTCTCGGCAGTAATAACCAAAATCTCGATCCGATTTTGCTTCTTTAAACTCGGTGATGTTGTTTGATTCTGTTTCTTCTATTTATCCCGAAGACTAATGAATATGGAAGGAAAATCATGCGAACTTAAGAAGGTAAATCTCAAGTTTCCAAAATAAGAAAAGTTCTCCTTGTTTATTGTCGCGTCCTGATTTTTGAGAATATATGATTCACATGAATCTGATTTTATGTGTCTCTTGGTCGTGAACAAGTTGCTCTTGATAAGGAATGAATCTTCTTGTCTTAACTCCAAAATATTCTCTTAAAAATCGTTCAACAAATCACGCATATGAGAGAAGATAATTTACCGCAAAAATTCATTCTGAATTTGAAAGAGAAGGTGGCGCCCTTATCAAATTCTTGGGTGCCTTTAGCACTTTTTAAAGCCAATTTTTTCACCATTATTAATTCCTAAAAATAAAGCAAATAATAATATTAGTACATAAAATGAGAACTAAGAATACAAATATGAGATCAAATTAAGACATATAAATATTTCTATCAAATAACCCCAAACTTATACTTTGCTAGTCCTCGAGCAAAACTAATGAAGTAAAAATCCTAACTCACTTTCGCAGGCATCGCGATTTCACTTAACATGTGCAACAAGCCTTTAAACCCATAGGTGTCCCTATCGGACGAGTTCTGTCTCGTGAGGGTTTACAAGAGCTATACCCACAAAACCTTTACTCCAAACTCTAGCTACTTGTGAACGATTGAGGGTAAACACTAAAAAAATTATTTTGTTGGCATACTAAATTCTTCGACTATGGGAATCATTACCCTATATAAGTCCAATTGTTGTACACGAGTTAACACTTAGCGTATTAAAATTCATACAAGAACTCAAAACCCTACTTAGATAGTTGTACGATGGACCACGATACTCAGAATCCATCAAAGTTCAATCACATGAATAGATTTAGAAGATGGATATAGACAAAATGCAGTTTGCGCGTGTTGACTATGGTGAACGGTGTTTCCCATATCTGTTTGAAGATCAGTGTCAAGATGAATCCTAATGGATTGAAAGACGTTCCCACTGGTCTTAATCCTAATATCGACTCAATTGGTATATACAAGGGTCACAATGGTCGATTTATTGAAAATAAAATAATTATTTATTATTTTTAAATATACTGACAACATGATTGGATCAAATGAATCCAAGCGCATGCTCCTTATCAGCATCTTACATGATAGTTCTTATGGATCCTGCGTTCCACGCTTGCTTAGGCGACGGAGACAGGGAGAACACACACATATTGCTATCAAAGTGCCAATACTCGATTTTTTTTTTTTGAAGAATGGTCTAAGTAAAACACAATAATGGGGCTTGGTATCAAACACTCTACTTCATCCTAACGGTGATAACAATTTAATATTAGTGCCCCACCAAATCACTTAGAGAAACACAAAAAATTATAAAAA
Source organism: Papaver californicum (assembly GCA_023531435.1). Lineage (NCBI taxonomy): Eukaryota > Viridiplantae > Streptophyta > Magnoliopsida > Ranunculales > Papaveraceae > Papaver > Papaver californicum. The sequence continues at coordinate 9,607,087 of JAJJMC010022854.1, forward strand.
TAAAAATAGAAGGTGATATGGTCGAGATAGACTCTGAGATATGGTGACAACTATCATGTTATTTCTAACACCTGAGCTAGGCATCCTTATATGAGTAAACCATTTAACTGGGCACACCAATTCCTATAGAAAAAAAGTTAAGTTTCCATCTACCTAGAATGGTTAGTGTCATCCTGAATTTTTCACAAGTTTCTAAACTTTGGAGTTTCATATTTCACTAAAAGTTTATCTCTTACCCCCAAACTTAAATCTAACATTGTCCTCATGTTCTAAAGATAAATGATTAAAAGCATGAACAAGGAGACACGGTTACCAATTGAAAGAAATGAGTTAAGGAAAGATATTACCCTTTCGCATGAGCATGGTTACCTCCCAAGAGGTGCTAAGTTTAAAGTCTTCATCCAGACTAAGAAAGAATTAGTCACCTCATAAAATCATAGAGCAATAGCCGGAACAATTGTGGATCATCTGAATTAAACAGTGTTATCCAAAATAGAAGGAAACTGCAGCAGGCCCAGAAAGTGAACAAACATAGCACAACCTTATCCCTATCTAGTGTCTTGTCTAACATAACTACATCTAGTTGAGGTTCAGGTTCGGGCTCTATGAAAGGGTCTAGATAAATCTCTTTAGGCAGAATCTGGAGGATCAGGTTGTAGAGTTTGGAAAAACTCAACAAATAAATTTAAGGCACATAATAATAACCTGAATAATTATGGATCCCCAAAGTCAATCAGATTTGACTCACACAATTGACTACTATGAAAATGGTGGTCATTCTTAAGAAAATGTGTCGATTCTAATTCCTTAAAGTAATTAGGCTCAAAACTTAATAACTGACACATTTGAAATTCAAACTTTCCCACAAATGGAAGAAAAAATTTTGGTGGTAAAACAAAGTTAATCTTGGTATTATCGCCTGGGTAGACCACATCAACCATAGGATGGGTCTCTAACAACTGAACTTTTTTCTGGACATCACCAGGATCAGGGAATCTAGTTTGAAGATGATCTTGAAAAATGGTAGAGGTGCAAATGTCAATCCCCAAGTGAGGTACTTTAAGTAGGGATACTTGACAATCACAAGAATCATCGGTACCCCCAAACTTAGGGTGGACATTACTCTCAGATGGACTAAAAACTATTGCTTGGATTCTAGGGTCCTTAAGGTCAGAACTACACTCAGCTTCCTATATAGAATGAAATAAGGTAGACTTATAAACTGGTAGAAGTTCAAAACTAGATTTCCATATATTATAAGTGTTCATGAAAGGTGCATAATCTAACAAAGTATTCACCTCATTAATAACACTATCATCGTCAACATCAAACCCAAAGTGGGCTAGGCATTTCTCTAATGAATTTTTTAACAAAGTGTTTGGCAAAGATTTCTGAACTGAAGTACTAGTTATGTTCAGTTCTTCTAAATCATAGATCTCACAAAAAGGTTGTCTAGTCATACTAAATAGATTCAGTTCAATAGTCATGTTACCAAAAGAAAAATTAATTATTCCATTTCCATAATTGATGACGACATTATATGTAGCTAAAAAGGGACGACCTAATATCACTGGTATTTGAACCTCTTTCATACTTAGGGGAACACAAACTATCTCAACCTAAAAGATGCATATTTCTATCCTTATGATCTAAGGGTTCTCCCCACCAAAACTGACACAAATGGGAATCCATCTCTTTACAAAGATATTTAGGAATAAGAAAATCACCCATTTGGTAGAGGGGGATAGCCTGACCAACATGCTTAACAAGGGAAGTTTTGGCAGCCTGTGAGAGAAGTTTATGAAACCATGAGGAGATCCTAACATCCACATACTAGAGAATACTCATATGAGTTTGTATTTTAGAAGGTTTAAAAGCAATGAGAGTACTCAGATACTTTTCACCCAAGTCCCTAGATGTTATGTTCAAAATATTAGACAATTGATTCATCAAGGATTCTGGAATCTTTTTACTGAACAAAATTCCAGACTTTTCAAAGTTAAGTTCTTGACCAGAAGCAAGACAATACTTATGTTAATAATCTTTAATAGGTTGAAAATCTTTCACATTAGCTTTAGAAAACAGTAGGGAATCATCAGCAAATAAAAGATGAGTAATGTTTGGGGTATTTTTATAAATCTTTATACCTTCAACAAGACCCTTCCTAGTTAAAGTATCAATGTAAGCAGACAAGGCCTCAGAACAAATAATATAAAAATAAGGAGATAAAGGATCTCCCTGTCTTAGGCCTCTTTCCGGTTTAATAAGACCAGAAGGCACCCCATGCAAGAGGACATAATATGACATAATAGACAAACATTGGTTAATTAACTCGATCCAAGGCTCATTAAGACCCATTTTGGTTTAAAAAAATCAAGAAAAACCATTCCAGCTTATCATAAGTCTTGGACATATCAAGTTTAATAATTGATATACCTTTTTTGCCCTTATGATGGTTAAAAGAGTAAATAACCACATGGACCAGAAAGATATTATCAGAAATACTTCTTTTAGGGACAAAGGTACTTTGGTTTTGAGAAATTAGGTTGTCCATAAAAGGTTTTAGTCTATTAGCAAGGATTTTAGACAGAATTTTATAAATAAAATTGCACAACCCAATTGGTCTATATTGAAAGACCAACTCAGCAAGGGAACTTTTGGGATCAAAGCAATATTGGTGTGATTGAAATCTTTGGCAATGTGTCATGTTCTAAAACAGGTTTGAGTCATCTCAATCACAGCTTCACCCACAATGTCCAATACTTTTGGCAGAAAAGGCCAGTAAAACCACCTGGGCCTGGGGCTTTCTTGCCACCCATTTGGAACACATCATTTTTAATTTCCTCGGTTGTAAGTTGTGTACTAAGATGTTGATTATCCTCTAGAGATAACTTAATAGGGAGATCAAGAAGAATTTCATCCTGATAATGTTGAGGGTGAGAAGAGTAATGACCTTTAAAATAGTCAACAAAAGAGCTATTGTTATTTTTTCTATCAGTTAGCGTGGTACCAGTAGAGTCTTTAATCCAGCTAATGGCATTTCGTTTTCTCCTGAATGTGTGACCCTATGGAAATATGGAGTATTTCTATCTCCTTCCATAAGCCATACTTCTTTGGATTTATCTTTCCAATATAACTCTTTTAAATTATATAAATAAGTCAGTCTAGATTTTATGCGAGACAAAGAGTTAGAGCCAGCTGGATTGGAGACTTAGACAACAGATAACTTCCTCCTTAGTGGTAGATATATTTGTTTGAATATTATCAAAGGAGGATTTATTCCAATCTCTAAGGCCCTTTTTTATGCTCATTAACTTAGCTCTCAATTTGTAAGCAGGGGAACCCACAAATTAGCAAACCAAGAGTTAGCAATGATATCCCCAATGTAGTTAATATCGGTAGTATAGGCCGATAATATCCGAATTTATCGTGTATCGGTTTTTAACCTTGACGATACAAAAAATATCGGCGATACATGAATATTCCGATTATATCGGTCGTATTGGACTGATATATCGGTCGTATCGGACCGATATATCGGTCACCGTATCGGCCGATAATATCGGCAAGGATACAAATGTATTTATTAACAACATTTTTTTTGCTTTTTTGATTTAATTTTTCTCCTCATACAAATTCCATGTTTGGGGATGTTAGGTTATCAAGTAAAACTAGTTTAATTGAGTTTTTACATTATAAAGGTCTTCTATTAAAACTTTGAATAATATAATGTAAATCTACCTATATATTATAAAATAAAAAAGTTAATCGATATATTCATTTGTCTAGGTGTATCATACCCCGCCGATACGATACTGATACACGACATTAACTACTTTGGATATCCCTACAAGTTGGGTCTTCAATTCACATGGCCATAAAGTGGAAAGGTTTAGGCATGCATGCATTGTCAAAATTGAATCATATATGCATGGGACAATGGTTAGAGGAATCTCTAGGCATGTTATTCACGTAAAACTTAGGAAAAAGAGATTCAACAACATAATTAATAAGACTCCTATCAAGTCTCTCAAGGATAAGATCAGACCAGACTGCATGTTAGACCAAGTGAATCTAAGGCTAGAGAATCCAGGATCATGCAAAACAAAGACATCACAAAAGTTTCTTAGTTTATAAAAATCATCATCATTTACCTCAACACAACCACAAAAAAAGGCTTATCTGAGGGTGGGGTAGCTAGCATACATTGAATATTCCATAAGGATTCCCAAATATTGTTATTTGGTTCGTCGTAGATGAAGTATATGTGACAGGTCTTAAAGTGTATAATATCCCTAGTATAACATAAATGCCCCTAGAGTTGGAGAATAATATGCTTAGGTTGATTTCTTTTTTTTTTCAAGCCAGGACAAGTCTTCTACTTCTTTCAACGCAGGGCACATTAAAAGCACAAGGGAAACCCATATTCTTAAGTTTCCTAACAACATTATCCTTTTGCATTTTAGTTTCAGATAGAAAAACAATATCTAGGTTGTTATTCCTAAGCAGAATGTTCAGTTCCTTATTGGCAGTGTTTTTCCCAAAGCCTCTCACATTCCAAACCAATATATTGATATTATTAACCGGAAAAAGGGTAGGGAGATCATACAAATTTTTATTGGATTCATTCATAGAATTATGGATAGAGTGATTTACCTGATTGGTGGAGTCAAAGCTCCCATTAGGTTGAGTATTGGCCGAGTCACCACTCCATTGAGAGTTATGAGCACCAATCAGACCTGGAGAAGCAGCATCCTGAGGAGAGTTGTTGTGAACACCATTGTCATAAGAAGTATTGCCCGATGATCTAGAGAAACTATCATAGGAGTTAACCAAAGAATGGGTATTGATTGCTGGAGTTTGGTGGTGAATAGGGGGAAGATTTCTCAAGTTGGTGATGGGTGGACAAAGATTTTTATAGTCAGGTTCCGAGTTGATAATACTTTCAGGATGAACTATCACAATACTATCCAGAGTAAGTTTGACAGCTCTACTACGTTTTCTCAACTCATCTTGAGGATTAATCTTGCGTTTTAGGCTAGAAAGAGCATCATGATCAGCAACTAGAGATAAAACTTCTTCTCTAGAGAGGGTGGGTAATTGAGATGCCTGGGTTGGTTTTTCAGAGCTTTTGAACCATCTAGCTGAACTAGAGGTGCGAATAGGTCCCAAACTTTCAAAGGGGGAAGGGAAAGCCATTAAAGAAGCAGCACCATTATCTTCATGATTGACCAGTTGATTCTGAGACACTTGCAGAGAATTGGTAGAACTAGTTGCATGATGGGCCTGAACTGGACCCACATCATAAATCTTCAACATATTAGTCATGTGATTTGTTGCATTGGACTTCTCTATAAAGCTTCCTACTTCAATAATGTTGGAATTTGCAGTTACAACAGCAACTTTTCCTTTGTCCGGCATGTTAGGAGCTGGAGAGTATTCTTGTGTCTCTATAACAATGTCAACACGAGAATTAGGTAGGATTCTAGGAGCATCAATAAGATTTAATTTAGAGGTAGATATCTGTGGTTGAGGAGGAATCCATCTTGAAACTTTTAAAGAGAATACTAAGCATTAGAAGAATGACTAGCTTCACCTTGAATGGCCTTTGGTTTGGATTTTTTTCCTTGGAAAAGCAGCATCCCTGTGATCAATGATACAACATGAAATACAGAAGAATCTTGGGACCATGAAGTATCGGCACTCTATGAGGAATGGTTCTATTCTTCCTCTAGTGACTAGAGGGATTCCTTTTGGTAATGGTTTTTGAAGGGGGATGCGCACACATATTTTAATCTTTTTCTTTAAAGGATAATTCCCATAGGGTTCTTTAGCCTCAATGAGCTCTCCCAATTTAAAATTTAACACTTTCAGATCTTCAAATTCAGTATATTTCTTAGGGACATTACACAAGATTTAACCACATGAGATCATCAGTGAATATTGTTTGGCAGTTTACTGGCCAACCAGATGACGGAATAGTTCTCAACACAATAAGATAACCACACACAAACCAGGGTCTTTGAGATTCAACCTTGTTGAAATCACTTTCATCCAAAAACCTTATAAGCACCTTTTTTCTCAAACCACTAAAGGTGGTGAAAGTAGGAGTTTGAATGAAAGGCCATTGAGCACATTTGTAGCTTCTTACAGAGGCAGTTGGAACAAGGGTTTCGCTACAAACATAGCCACCATACACCATTTCCAATTATTTTTATTTTCAGAAAGAACCAATGTTTTATCTATGAATACAGGTTCAGTGAAGGTAGATGGGAGATTTGTTGATAGGGTAAGCTTTTTAGCCATTTGAGATAAGAGTTCTTGAATGTCTTTCTCTGTAAAGGTTTTTTTTTCCATAAGTATTGAGAGCCTCCATAAAATAGTTTAGAATGAATAATATATTGATCGAGAGGATGAGATTGGTAGAGGGAAGCTGAGGATGGTATTTCAAATGTGTGGTTTCAAAATGTTTATACACTTGCAGATGAGTGAGACAGCACCAGGAAGTGTTTTTACCAAAACTTTAAAAGTGATACTTCATGAAAACGCTGACACAGACATGGGTTGTTTGAAAATTTAAACATTCAACCTTAAACTGGGAAAGATTTGGTTGTTGAATAATTTCCTTGTAGGCGATGAATGTATGTAAACATGCAAGATTCTGTATTTTATTGTTGTTTTGTTGGTCCCCATTTTCATTTAACTTATGTTCACTATGATTTTCTTTTGCGTGACCAAGACCCCACGACAAAATGGTTTTGTTAGTCACATATTGCTTGGTAACTTTTCCAGCATAGTTAAGACAAATGTTGTTTGACAAACGTAACATATTGCTGACGTAGCATAAAAAAGTAACAATGTGGACAGAAGAAGATGTTGAACAATAAGTGCATTTGCTTGCTAGCTAGCAGGGGGATAATGTTTTCGAAAGATATCAAATGAAATTAATGAATTAGTAGAGAGAATATTGTAAAATTGGGTTGAGAAATTGGGGGGAAGCTTTTAAAATTGGTTTGTGTGAATTGGAGGGAAACAATTAGTCAAATGTTTAAGTTGACTTGGAGTCAAGGTGAAAAAGAGGGACTGATTGTGGGGTATTGATGAGATGGGATTAAAAGGGTGTATCCAGTAGCAAAAATAAGAGATATCCGGCCTACTCCTAACAACAATGATGTCTCTTACCAGGTTATGGCCGCTCATAATCTGCAAAAAAATGAAAATATTAATTAATTCCCAATTAAACTCAATAGGATTAGGTGAACCACCAATAGACCTCTTAATGGTAGCCCTGAACAAGATTGACGTAAAAGAGAGTAATGAATTAGAAACTGAAGAGGCAAGGAACCTAAGTAATGATGGTTCTGGAAAAGGTGCGGAAGATTTTGGAAATTTGTAGTAGATTGTGGATAGTTATGATAGTTCTGGAGGGGATAAATTAAGTCCTGAATAGGCGTGAATTTCCAAGGACGAGACGTTTTACCAAATGCTATAAATGGCAATTAATGACATCTCTTAGGCATCTATGAAAGAAAATTAGGATACCATTCTCAAAATTAAGAAAAATTATACCCAAAAAGGAAATAGGAGAGAAAAGGGGCTCTGGGCACAAAATATGGCTTATGGGGAGCTATATCAGGCTCATTAGAGACTTTATCAGTCTCAGCAGATGTTGGCTCAGAAGGTAAACTACAGTATGTTCACTATCATGCATGGTTACCTTGTTATCTACCACTCTACCACTCCCTAAGGGTTTTAATTGAATTCACATGGTTAGAAGATAACTCATGAACTCTTCTAGGGTTGGGTTGTGGTTGACTAGGGAACTTGCCTTTTTCTCTCAAAGACTCATTCAACTGACTAAACTGGGTTCGTAAATCGTAAATAGCCTGAGAGTTAGCCTGGATCATCTTTTTATTGTCTTCGAAATTTTGTTTAACCAATTGCTGAAACTCAGTAGTGTTACGCTGAAGATTTATAGTGCTCTGAGTTAACAAGTTGATAGACTCTTCTAAACTCATGATCTTCTTATCTTAAGGGCTCTGAAATTGTGCTGGACCAGAAGAATTCTTAGTATAACCAAAACCTGGTGGAACCTGAGGGTTACTAGACTGACCTTGATTTTGGCCCTTAGACCAAGAAAAATTTGGATGGTTTCTCCGACCAAGGTTATAGGTTTCTGAATATGGGTCAAACTTCTGACGGTTATCATATCTAGTGTTATTATAAAGAGCATGGGCTTGCTCTTCAACAGTCTGTCCTTCCCAATATGACTTGGGTTCTATTCCACAACTAGATTGACTTAATTCTGAGGCTTCTAACCTTTTTTCTATAGCTGCAATTTTGGAATTTGATTCAAGAATTCCATCTACCCTATTGACATTACCTCTGCTCAGTAAATTTTTCTTTGGGGTTCCTTACTACATTCCAATTGATGTGTCTTTTCGGCAATTTCATTCAAAAATGTCATTGCCTCATCAACAGTTTTACTACTAAAACTCCCTGAACACAATGACTCAACCATGGCCGTTGTTGGATAATCTAGCCCTTCATAAAGGATTTGGACTAATCTAAGCTCTTCTAAACCGTGTTTGGGACACTGTGTTACTAATTCGTTGAACCTTTCCAAATACCTATACAAAGATTCTCCCCCTTGCTGCACAAATGTGGAAATTTCTTGCCTAAGAGATGATATTTTGTGCCTAGGGAAAAATTTAGATAAAAAGGCAGCGGTAAGTTGTTCATATATCTCGATGGATTCAGATAGCAAACTATATAACCAAGATTTGGCCTTGTCTCTCAGGGAAAAAGGAAATAACCTAAGTTTCAAAGCTTCATCAGACATGTTGTGAATTCTTAGGGTACTACATATTTCTTCAAAATCCCTAATATGAAAGTAAGAGTTTTCATTTTCTTTCCCTAAGAAGAGTGGGAGCATCTGTATGGTCCCAGGTTTCAACTCATAGTTTGCTTGAGTTTCAGCAAACTTGATACATGATGGACGAGAAGTCCTAGTAGGATTCAACAAATCTTTCAAGGTTGCCATTTCTGGTACAACTAAAAAATTAGGAATAACTTCCTCACTAAGATACAAATTCTCAAAACTAAAGTTTCGGCTCTCAAAAGAAGGGTTTCCTAAATTCTCAATTTCAAAGGCAGAGTTTCTATTTCCGTCACTGATCAAACGACCAATAAAATCCCTTCTCCAGGCACGCTTAATCAAGACTTCAGGCGTCCTGGGCATGCAATTAAATAACTCCTAATTGGAAGGGAATTTCTAAACAAACACAAACAAGGACGACTCAACCAAATCAAACATATTGAATCTAGCAAACAAAAAGCATGATGGCTCCACTTAGATTGTTTCTAAACCAGCTTCTATTCTTCCAAAAGGAAACTAGTTACAGTTTTACCAAATCTCTCATAACGATCCAAATTAGATTAAGTCGAATAGAAACAGGATAAGCTCTAAAGAGCTTTGATAACCTTGCCTCTTTGGCAACTTTTCCTTGGGTTACAAGGCGGATCTAATCAACTTAAAATAATCTTCCTGAACTTTAAGTTAGGCTAACAAAGTAACAAATACAGTCCTTTTGAATAATTTTCCAATAATCTTGATACCCTATAGGTATCTTTCTAGTCAAATTATAGGCTTAGGTTCACGTTAGGTAACGTGTTCCTAAGGCGGGCAGAAAGGATACGTGATGAAATCCGAACTCTTATCTTATATGGCTAGTTTCTGCCCTTTACTAGAAAATAAATTTCGTATTCAAGTCCTCAACATATATGCATACGAAGGAATACAGTAAACCCACTGACAGGGGATTCGTGGGTTGATCGATTCTTACCTCCCGTACCAGACGGAGGATGAATCGGTTGTAGTCGACTCGGGCCACCAACTCCTGTGTTAGTGTACGAACCCAAGGGGCCGAGACAATATCGTAATTGTCGTCCTTCCCTGTTGCACTTTATATTTAAAAACCCTTCCGTAGGGTTTAAAAATTGATAATAATGTTCAAAATTCCAAAGTTCAAAAAGTGTCCAAAAACAATTACAAAAATTATAGCCAAACCTAATACAGTTCTTAAAAAAATCTAAAAAGAAAATATATAAAAAATAATAATAAATCAAAAAAAAAAAAAAATCTGCATCACTCCTTTTGACATCCTATTTTCTTTCCTTCTTTCGCTCTACTTTCTTTTTATAGCACTTTCTCCTTTTCTTCTTAGTTTCGCTTCAAATCTGAAAAGAATAGAAAATACCAAAGCGTAAAAAAGAACAAAAAATAAAAATAAATCCTAAATTAAACTAAACCTAAAAAAAATCTAAAAACAAGTCCACGTCGACGGCGCCAAAAATTAATATGTTTGTAGTTGTGGTAAGAAATGGTTCGTTCAAGACTTGTGAAAAATTGTTTTTAAATCTAATTTCTAAGACTAAAAATAAGAAGATTAAAACAAAGTTGATTTAAAATTTATGGGAAGAACTAGGTCTAAGATTCCACCATTAACCAATATTTCAAGTGATAAAACCTTACAATTCTTGTATTCAATTTATTCTAAATATTGCCAAAATTAGGTTTTTGAAAGAATAATTGTAAATCGAAAGAATGAGACATCAAAAGTTTAAAACTAAGCATGACCCATTAAAAGAAAACACAATTATTTGAGAAAAACCATTTTTTTTAATTTAATTCAAAGCAATTAATAATAAAAAGAATTGTAAAAAAAATAGATAAAATAGAAGTTACCACTTAATTATTGGAGAAATGGCTTCCTCTGTCGCCCCAGTGGTGATGATTTAGCTCCTCATTGTATTGGAAAAACCCTCAAAAATATGTTTCATAGCTCAAAAGGTGCTTACAATGGTGAAATAATAGTAACACAAGATATTTGATACGCTTATAAGCGTTACAGAGAAGTGTTCTCTGCGTTATAGAAGAAAGAAAAGAAAACGAGAGAAAAGAACGGACTTCTGATGCTGTTGAAATAAGACTGCTTCAGCAACACTATCAGCGACGTTTTTCTGACGCCTTATGTTCTTCACCTTCTTCTTCACCAGCAGAAAAAATATTTTATTCCTGGATTTTTTTCTTTCGATCTCTGGCTACCTCCTGAGCTCTCCAATCCTCCCCAATACTCTATGCCTCTCCTGTAACCCTCGACACCCTTATTTATACACCTCAGAGCATCAAATAATCAAAAAAAATTCATTAATCAGAGAATAATACTTGGGTATTTTTCTCTTCAATTTCCGTGTTTTCATTTGATATTCTGTGTTGATTTTGTGGTATATAAAATCTCTCCATGATAATGGCTAGATAATATCTTGTTTTATCTCCTCAAAATACTCTTAATCCATCCTCAATTATTCACCGAAAATCTTCACACGGTGAAGAAAATATTCCCGCCAAAAATACTTTGAATTTGAAAATGAGTGGTTGCCCATATCTAATGTATGGGTTCCTTTATCACTTGCCATGGGTGCATTTAAAAAAATCTTGGATGCCTTTAACACTTTTGATGGGGGTGTTTCTAGCACTTTTTAGCCCATTTTTTCCACATGTTTATTTCTTCCAAAAACACCTAAAAGCACATAAAATGATAATATTATTACAAAATATGAGAACTATTAACACAAGTATGAGACTAAATAAGACACATAAAATGTGTCTATCAAGGCAAAAGAAGGAGGCAAGGGATAAGCGGAAGAGACCAGAACGAGATGAGCAGCATGATGATTACACATGGAAGAAAACCCGAAGTGCAACTGAGCGTGAAAGTGAAAAGTCTGATCAAGAAATGCATGGTTATGAAAGTTCTGAGAAGAGTTCTGATGAAGAAGAGGACAATGGATTCGATGCACAGGCCGCTGAAGATGCCTCATATGAGCGGTACTTAAGAGAGAAAGCCAATCATCCACTTTTTGCAAGAAAATTGCAATAACGGTTGGATGTTGATTCTGACAGAGATACTATTGATGGGGTAGATAGAAATGGGGAACCACTAGAACATGCGGAGGATACCAATGAAGATGAGATTGATGAGGATGATTCTTCGGATAATTCTGATTCAGGAGGGTATGGTCTTGCAGCCTCAACTAGAAGTGAATATAGCCTTTGTAACGAGGAGGGTTATGATAGCTATGATGGAGAAGACTAGAAATAGTTATCTCTACAACATCAATAGGATCAGAGGTATTAAGATTTTTAAACTGCTTAACGGGTGTCAAAGATTTTTTTTTTGAAACAGGTCTAATTGATGTTTGCTATCTATACTGCTGGCTAATTCATGATGAGCTAAGGATGTAGCAATTCTTTTGGTTTCTCGGACAGTAATGCTTGTGGAGAGGGTTTTGTTATGAAAATTTATTGGTTCAGTTTGTTGATAAATACTTTTAATTTTCTCTGGATAGATATGAAAAATGTAATGCACTCTTTTTTGATGGTTGATTTTTGTAATTTGGAACTATAGATCTCTTAGAAAATGTAATAGAGTTATCTTAATGGGAGTTTGATGAATCTTGTAAAGAAGGGGTGGGGTTAGGAAGTTGTGAAATAGATGTTGGATGTAATGGTATTGTGTTGGTGTTTGTTAAAATTACTGAAGCAATGTAATGTTTTGATCGGCAGTTTAATGATGATTGAGTAGAAGTTATAGATTATGGCTAGATTGTAGATAATCCAGGCTAACAGATGTAGAACATTCAAAGAGATTTGCTGAAGAACTCGATAACTAAAAAATTTCATGAGAGAGAATTGAGAAAAAAGATTCCGTAGAAGCCTGCTTAATTCTGGGTGAGAGTTAGAACTTGGGTCACCGTGTTGGTGACATTGATCATGAGGATGTAGGATCTAATTCAGCGCAAGGAGCATGATCTCCTTCCGTGTTTGATGTAGTATCAAGAATCACAATTTTCAGAAAAATCAATCTTTTAAGTATTTTAACTCGCAAAATTGGCTACTGCAAAGTGCTTTTCGTGCTTGATGCGATATCAAGAATCACAATTTTCAGAAAAATCATAAACCTTTCAGATATTTTAACTCATAAAATTGGCTACTGCAAAGTAGCTTGTGGAATGTTGTTCGGAGATATGTTATCACGACGAAGTCAAAGTAAAAACAGTGGTATTACAACACTATTTCAAATGACAAACCAAAAATAAGAAGAGCACCCATCTGATAATACGGTTCTATATTCAATTCTAGTCACTTCCTTGATCAAGCACATGCAATGAAACTTGCAAGCGCACACCCTACAAAAGATTTCTAAGCCAACATATATTGAACGAGATTTTTATCAATCATATGCTTGGCCAGTGTCATAGTGAGTGCACATTGGTTTCTTTTGAGTTTCTGAGTCTTCTGACAACTAGTGGATTAGACAGAAGTCAATCCAACCAATATCTATATTATAAGGGAACATTGCCTTTTGTCTTGGGACATTTTCAACCCTTGATTTCAGCCATCCTACGACTTGGATCAATCGTTGTATAATATATATAGTCGTCCGTCAGATCATAGATATAAAATCAAAGTATATATCCGTCCGTTGAATCCTTAGATCTACGATCGAGATTTTATTATATTTTGGACGGTATTATGTCGCGGCCCGAAAAAATGCTAGCCATAGCATAGCCACTGATCCTAGACATAACTAACCTTAGATATACCATGACTAAGTTTCCTAATATAATTAGATTTTTTAAATTAACTTAATTTTCTATCCCGCTAATCTAAATCCATTATATGCATCATTCAGTTGATAGGTTCAGTTAGCATTGTGTTTTATTTTTCGTATTTGATAATCTTAAGCAAAACAGAATTTTAATAAAATGTTAACTTCTCAAAATAGCTTAATTAGCTGAACCGAAGGACCATTACTGCAGAACAAAATTAGAATATAATTAACTCTAAGTAACACCAGTCCAAAGAAGCATATTTGTATATAAGTAATAGTCAAGACTCAAGACTCAAGCCCCGCACAGCAGAATCCTCAATCCTCAACATCATAATTAACGTGTATTACAAAGAGAAGTAAGAACGGCACAAGAAAACAAGAGGAGAGATTGAAAACCAAAGTATCAAATAAGGTAGTCATATAGCTCAAAGTAAAATGAAAAACTCTTAACAGTAGCTGAATGCCAAAACTTAAAAGGCAAAAACAACAACAACAAATGTATGTCGCTGATCGTGTTACTGGAGCGTTAAAAGAGGCAATTTTTCAGTTTATCATGTTAGATTTCATAATCTAACTTAATTTCTTAATTAAAAAAGATTAATATTAATATCAAATATTAATTTCTAAAAGAATTTAAAGGTACAACCCCACTAATTTGATCCGACCAATAAAAAACCGGCTAATCCTAAACACGTCTAACCTTAGGTTTGCAATGACTAAGTTTCCTAATATAATCAGATTTTTTAATCTAACTTAATTTCCTAACTAAAAACGAGTAAAATTAGTACCAAATATTAATTTCTATAAGAATTTAAAGGGTATGACCTCGACTAATTTGATCTGACCAATAAAACACCGGCTAATCCTAAACACGGTTAATCTTAGGTTTGACATGACTAAGGTTTCTAATATAATTAGATTTCTTAATCTAACTTTATTTCCTAATTAAAAATGACTAACAATACTAATACCAAATATTAATTTCTAAAAGAATTTAAGGGATACAGCCAAATTAACACCAATAAACATTTGGATTAGCCATGACTAAGTTTCCTAATATAATTAGATTTCTTAATCTAACTTCATTTTCTAATTAAAAACGGCTAACAATATTAATACCAAATATTAATTTCTAAAAGAACTTAAGGCTAATTTGACCCGACCAACAAAACACCGATTAATCTATAGGCTCATCCCCGGACCGTAGGCCCGGGTAATACTTAGTATATGTATATATTATATGAGAAACAACTCTAAGCTACTACTCCCTTTGTTTTAAAATAAATATCCGATTTGACTAAGTCAAATTATTAAGAAGACCGGAATAATATCCAAAATTATCCCTACTAAATGTTATATTGTTAATAAAATTAAAAATAAGAAAAAATTGTAATCAAAAATATTTTTATTTTTAAAAGGAATAAAGTATAAGCAAGAAATATATTTACATATTTACTTCTTAATTATACACATATTATTTAAGATTTTAAAACTGGATCCCATTAAAAATAAGTTTATAAGTATAAAAGATCCAAGAATATATTTAAGAGTTTATCGAGATAATACGACTATAAACAGAAGCTGGATACAATTTTAAAACTGATAAAAATAGATTAGAGGATAGATATTTTAAAACGAGGGAGTACTTGAATAATCATACAATTTTAACTTATTTTAACTTTTTTCCAGCGACATTTAGTACAATATTACTTGAACAAAATACGTAGGAAAAGAAAAAGTAAATGAAGAAGATGATGAAGAGAACTTAAGTTTAAGATGGAACGAAATGGATGAACCCAAACTTGGCTTCTTAAATAAATATTCATCCAAACTTGGCTTCTTAAATGATATTTTTCTCTTTCTATTATACAATTTCAGCGGAAAGCTGTCATCTGAACTTAGTTACTTGGGTCTCCTACGGTAAGGGTACAGCATATCATCAACGTTAGCCTTGATGTAGTTGCCAACTCTGTAAACATTCTTCAATACACCAGATGCCACTATATTTGCATTACGAGTAAACCTACAACAAGATATATGTTACAACTCAGAAAAAGCTTCAGGTTTTCGCGCCATAGCCTCTATCAATTAGTTTTAGACACTTCTACATGCATAACATTAACAGAACAGACACAGTCGTGGATATAATAACTACAAAGAAAAATAAAATAACTCAATAAACTTGCCTGGGCAAGAATTCCTCTCCTGCTGGCTGCGGTGGCTTGCTTGGTTGCAGTTGCGGCAAGGGTTTACCATCTTCAAAGTAAAACAAGAGACAATCAGCAATCAGTTACTAGAAAAAAATGAGAAGTGCATAAACAGGACCATGTTCTAAAGACTTGGTGACACATCAAACTCAATTGAATTTTCCGAGGAATAGTATCTTATTCAATGGAGAAGCTGAATATTAAACATGCATTTATTACGGCCAACCGCACCAAAAGGTGTTCAGATAGCCTTATGGGATGAGTGTGCATAGAGCTTTTCTAACTATGCACGTACGAAAAAGTTACAGTTCCAAGATGAAAAGAATTCAATACTAACAAACAAAAGAAAGTTCTTGGTAAATGGTTACATTTGAAGTACTGAATCTAGTCCAAATTATGCACAAATACTAAAAGTAATGAACTTTACTAATAGAAATGTTTTATGATTGCTGACAGGCATAAAATGTCTTTATATCAAATAACCATTGGTTACCTTCCATTTTACGATGGGCAAGAGCACGGCCTGGAACATGTCCTGGAGCATGGCCTGAAGCATGGCCTGGAGCATGGCCTGCAGTTGCTGCTGCAGGTCTTTTATCCACCAAAAGCTGCAAGAAGGATTATCCGTGTGAGAATAAAATATGTGAAGATACAATAGTTAATACAAGTGTGGTAGTTCCTGCCGGGCTGCCTAATGACAAACTTAGGAAGCCAAATGAATCCTACCCATGACCCTTCGACGAATATCCTCACTCTGAATGCATAAACACTAAAGACAAGCAGTTGTTAACATCAGTGCTGGAAATCATTGGAGGTCATGGGTTCTGAACATATAGCATAGCCTGAGAGGGTGGTTAACAGTTCAAATCTTTTGACTCTAGAGTGAGCAATTGTCAACGAAAAATGAGTCAAGATTATGTAATGACAACTAAACATTAAATTACACAGTAAGGAAGTGTTAAAAACTGACATACTGATTAATAACCCTGACCAAGGCATCCAAAAGGAATGACAAGCTACTACTTACTAGGTTATAGTTCATTAGTCACAGGAAGGTCAAGATAGTACCCACAAACAGATTGATGAGATTAAAAGCAACATATAAGAAAATCAAAATATTTACTGGATTTGGGAGAAGCTCCAAATTTTCATGTGCCATTAATATGTGTAGTAGTTATCACTTGAATTTCAGAAATGATACTTCAGTTGGCATTTGCCAATTTGGGTATAAAGATGTTGTCAAGATAGTGAACGGATTGTTACAAGTTGTAAAGACTATCAATGGGATTTAAGTACAAAACACATAAAGAAATGAACAAATTCTAACCTCAATACCGATACAAAATGGCAATTCAGCATGTTTCCCTTTTGGATTAGTAGAAGGATCTTTATCTTTGCTATCCATGTGCACTGAATAGCCCATACATGCATACTTAAAATCTGTCAGACTTCTTCCCTCTTTAGAAGCTTCCACCTCAGATTCTCCGACTATGTGACTAGGTACTGGCCAAAGAAACAGAAAACTAACCAAAATCAGAGTCTATTTTGATAAATATCATGAAGAAACTACAAGTAAAGATGTCATTTTATAACCAAGAAAGTTAGAATTCCACAATCATAATAAAAAAAGATGCTTTTTTTTTTTGACAAACCCACATTTTTCAAAAGAACTAATCAAACTCTAAAATCAAAACTTTATGTTTGTTAGTCTCAGCGCAAAATGGGATAGAACAGAGGTAACAAAGATTTCAAAGAAATCAAAAAATCATATTTGTTTAATAAATTTTTAACAAACCCATGATAAAAATTTCATAAACCCGTGCTCAAATTGAAGAATATAACAGGCTTACAGTAATTAGAGGACTCAAAAAATGTGCCTAATAATGAAATTAAACATCTTTTTTCTCATAAAACCCTAATAAAACTGAGAAAGAGAAATACCTTGTTGAAGAGTTCTACTGATGCCAACACAAAGAGGTTTTCGCTCTTTGGATTTAAGAATTGATGAATAGTATAAACATCCCTTACATGACTTCCCCTTGATTCCTCCTCCTCCTTCTTTCACCTGGGGGTTTTCTTTCTTTCGAGATCCCTCCATACCTCTCTTTCTATCACTCCCTAAACTCTCTCGAGTTTTATTTTCTCTGTCTTTTCTCTCTCTTCTGTTTTTCCTTTTTGCCCCTTTGGTTTTTGTTTTTTTTTACACCATAATCTTTTCTGTCGAAACTAACTTAAACTGCACGAGCGTTTGTATGTTTTTGGACGGCATGAACACGTAAAACTGACACTTTAACGACTTCATTCGAGCATTACAGAACCGATCTATCCATGTTTATTTGAATCTGACTCGCTTCGTTATTTTTTGTTTTTCTGATGTTTTATTTGAGATCTGTTTCGGTTTATGTTGTTGGGTTCGAGCCATCTATATATATGCTAATTAATTTTGTAGAAATAAATTAGTCAATAAGAAATCCTAAATTTCTCGGATTACTTCATAAACCTTTTTACTACGATTAGGATTATCAATGGGTACCCGATTACCCGGAGTCCGGGTCCTCATATTAGACTCATTAGTAATTTTAATACCCGACGGGTAGACCCGATTGGACCCGGAATCTTAACGTGTCCTAACGGGTATTACCCTGACGGGTACCCGCGGGTATCGGGTACCCGGATATTTGTCATTTGTTTGTTAATTTTACCTAAAATTCAAAGACTTCGTCTAGTTTTACTTAAACTTTTTTTCATTTTTCATTTTTCATTTTTTTTCTTAGATTTAATTTTTAATTAGAACATTTACATAATGTAACAATAACTTTATATGAAAAATTATTCGTTTCAAATCAATATAAAGAATTTTAAAAAAAATATTGTTGATTTTATAAGACCCGGGTATTTATATTTTTAATCGGGTTCGGTTCCAGGTCCACTAAATTAGGAACCGGACCCGACTGTTTTAATAGGGTCCGGTTATGGGTCCATTGGTACCCGGGAAGAACCGGACCCGTTGACACCCCTAACTACGATCTAGGATGAGAAAAATAGAAAAAGAACCACATAGATGCAAATCATAAATAAAAGCAATAAGTAAAATACTCACAGATTTAACGTGGTTCAACAATATATACAATGTGTATATATTGTCTACATCCACTAAACGGTTACGACCGTTTTCTTTATTATAGAACCACCAATTGAGAATTACACATATGATTGACTAATCAATCCATCGACTCACCGTAATGTGACCAAAAACAAGAAACTTTCACAAACGTTCCATAACTCTAAAGTAGTATCTTCACCCAAACGAGATAATGTTTACCATATTATCTACCACAACGAGACGATCTTCTCTGCATACCCTGACATAAATTATTCATGGACGCCTTCTGCTTAACACCAATAATTTACTCAAGCACGACCAAGATGATCTTCTCCTTAAACACGATGTCTACAAACATCTTCGTACGAATACTCCATAATGACATATCTTCCAACATCGATAAGTACTCTGTAAACCCATAATGATGTACTCCTTCCACCATAATGACCTCTCACATCCACCCCAAAAGGTGGGATGAAGTCCTCACATCTCTATTGAGAATTCAATTGAGAACTCATATCTAAACTCATAGCCTAGACATCCTTTTATAGGAGTCACGTTACTTATCCTACAAGAATAGGGTTTCCTAACTTGCACTCTAAGAACCCAAACTTAATGAACAAGTTTTCTCTAACTTGGTTCTTAAGTCCTACACTTTAGGAATAAGTAAATAATTTAAGTTTATCCCAAACTCTAATTATCCAAAACACCACATACTAAGTTTGAGTTTTTCCAAACTCAAACTCTTAATAAACGATTGACCCCACACATACTTGGCTCGTTGGATACATATCTGATTGGAGTAAAAAAAAAATCTGTAACACTATTATTTTATTATTTTTAAATTAGATGTAATAAGTCAGATTCAGATCCAAATTCAGTCAAGTCAATTGAGTCAGAAAAAAAAGCGACCCTCGTTTGTTGCACGAGCACCAAGAGATCTATGATCCAGTTAATGAACCGAGAAACAATCTGGGTGTGACGACCATTTTTGGTGGTCAATCACAACCAAAAACTTAAGTTGTTTATAAATGACAATTCTTCAAGTGTAATTGATACAGAAATATTATAATACAAGGAATCATCCATCAAATATAAATGAAAACAACTCAATATATAACGTGGTTCAACTAATAAGCCTACATCCACTGGAAAATACAGTTTATTATTTATCAACACATATTTTGTACACATGGTTATATAAGAATTAAAGAAATTTAGTTCAATAGAGTTCTTAACCTAGTCTTAGCTTTTTCCATTCTTGAATTTTCTTCAGAGTTTTCTCTCCCTATTTTTTGTCATCCCCCTTTTCTATTTTGGGGTTGGTATTTATAGTAAAATATGATTGGTCCCTCTTCATCACTCCATCTTATCTTTAGTCTGCTTGATCTTATCTTTGTCTTTGGGCGCAGCTCATCTTATTCCATTAGCAATGCTTCTTACTAGTTCCGCTTGCTGATGCCCAGCTTCCCTTTGGATTGAGTATTTATTGGTCCTTTGTCTTTATTATGTGGAGGTTGGCATGTGTGACGTGTGGAACTTGACGTGGAGCATATTTACTCTTGCATGATTAAAATTTATAGCGTGCGCGTATCAGGGCGCAGATGCCTATGGAGTGCAAGAGATAGCCAGATGATTATGGGGCGCAAGAGATAACCAGATGATTATAGGGCGCAAGAGACGGCCAGATGATTATGGGGCACAAGAGATAACCAGATGATTATGGGGCGCAAGAGATGGCCAGAGCGCAGATGATTGTCTTGGCTATTGATGATACTTTTTCTTGTGTACTTTCTACATGTCTTGTATGCATTAATTTAGTCTGACTTTTCTGCTCCCGATGTCAGCTGATGTGTAATAAATGTTTTATAGTTGTCTTTCTTTATTATTTATTTTGTTCTTGTACTTCTCGGTGTAACATAATATGATACTTTCTTCTTATGATGTGAACACGTGGAACTGATGAATTTATGTCCTTACAATTTTCCCCCTTTCTTGTTCCTAACTCATCTCCTTTGGCTTTAGAATCTCTTCCTTCTTCATTGCTTGACTTGCTAGCTGCGACTTCAGACAAATATTGATTTATTGTTCCTTCCTTAGCTTGGAATTTCCTTTCCTTCTTCTTTGCTTTCACTTGCTGAGCTATTTCTTGATTTATGCATGCTTCCGTGAGAGCACATGATGTGATTTTAATATAGTGGTAAAAGGGTTTGATTCTCGGACTTGTGAAGATTTAATTTCTAGACCTAATTTTTTAATTACTAAAAATAAATAAAATTAAACAGATTTGATTTTGAAAATAGATGGAAGAAAACTAGGGTTTAAGATTCCACCATTCACCAATAATTCTGTGATATGCCTAACAATTCTATGCTCAATTTAATCTAAATATGCCAAAAATAGGTTTTTAAAAGAATAAGTGTAAATCCTAAGCATGAGACATCAAAAGCAGTCAACCCAGCATGACTCATCAAAAGAGAACACAACTATTTAAGAAAAACTATTTTTTCAATTTTAATCAAGCAATTAATAATAAAAGAATTGTAAAGAAAATATAGATAAAATAGACATACCACTTAATTATTGGAAGAAAGGCTTCCTCCATCACCCCAGTGATGGTGATTAGCTCATTGTATTGGAAACACACTCAAAATATAGTTTCATTGCTCAAAAAGTGCTTACAATGATTAAAAAGAAGTAACACAGACGTTATGAGACGCTTTTAAGCGTTACAATTCAAAGTGTTAAGGAGAAGAACAAAGTAACAAGAAAGAAAGACGGATCACGAGTGTAGCGGAAGAACAACTGTTGAAGCAGCTGAAGCAGCGACTGGAACAGCGACAGAGTAACGACAGTTCGCTGGTGCTGTTTGTTCTTCAGCTGTTCTTCTTCTTCGGCAGCAGCAAAACTCTTTTCTTCTCTTCCTGTTTTTTTTACGGTGGCTCTCTCCCCTGTTTTCTTCGATTCTCTTCATATTTATAGGGTAAGTAAACCCTAATAAGCTTTCTAAACCGATTATGACTCCAAAAACCTATCCAAATCCACTTCTGATTACGTGTTTAATCATGAACATCGTGTTTTTCCTTTTCCGGCCGTAACTAGGATTTTCCACCATTTTTTCCGGCATGAAGCACTCAGACTTGACGTGTTTGATCTTCTTTTGGGTGTTTAATCAATTTGGGATAGGAGGAACACATTTTTATCCCAAAAATCTGGGTTGCCAACTACACATCAAACTTTCTTCACGTGAAGAAAGTTTTCCCGCCAATATCGGAAATTCAAATTTAAAGGGAGGTGCCCCCAATCCAAAGTGTGGGTGCCTTTATCAATTCTTTCTAGGTGCCTTTATCACTTTTCGAGCCAATTTTTTTCCAAATTATTTATTTCTTAAAAATACCTACAAAGCCATAAAAAGACATAATAAGTACAAAATCGAACACTATCAAAACAGATAATTGAGCGCAATTTAGACACAAAAATGTGTCTATCAAATACCCCCAAACTTACTATTTGCTAGTCCTCGAGCAAATAAAAATAAAATCCTAACTCACTTTCGCAGGAATCGCGACTACATTTAGCATATGTAATAAGCCGTTAAACCCCTAGGTGTCCCTAGTGGACGAGTTTTGTCTCGTGAGGGTTTACAAGAGGTATACCCACAAAACCTGTACTCCAAATTTTAGCTACTCGTGAACGATTAAGGATAGACACTAAACAAGCTATTTAGTTGGCTTACTCAATTCTTCGGCTATGGGAATCATTACCCTATATGAGTCGAATTGCTGTACACGAGTGTTTACTCAAGCATACTAAAATTCATATATAAGACAACAGAGCTCTACTCAGATAATCGTTCAACCACAAGACTCAGAATCTATCAAAGTTCAATCACATGAAAAGATTTAGAAGATGGACATGGATAATGTGAAGGTTGCACGTGTTGACTAAGGTGAACGTGTTTCCCATATCTGTCTGAAGGTCAGTGCCAGGATGAATCCTAATGGTTTGAGATTCATGGTCTTAAACCTAATACTAATATCGACTCAACTGGTATATACAAGGGTCTCAACGATCGATTTATAAAACGATAAATATATTGACAACATGATTGGATCAAATTGAATCCAAGCGCATGATTCTTATCAGCATCTTACGTGATAGTTCCCATGGATCCTGCGTTCCACGCTTGCTTAGCCAACGGAGAGAGGGAGAACACACACATATTGCTATCAAAGTGTCAATATTGTTTTTTCTCTTTTTTTTTTCTTTCTCTTTTTTTTTTCGAATAAAGCAAGAATCGGGCTTGATCTCAAACACTCTATTTCATCCTAGCGGCGATAACAATTTGATACTGGGCCCCACCAAATCACTTGGAGAAACACAAAATTGCAAAAATAAAAACAGAAAGTGATATGGTCGAGATAGACTCCGAGATGTGGTGACGACTATCATGTTATTTCTAACACCTGAACTTTGTCCTTTTATGAATAGACCATTTAACTGGGCACACCAATTCCTATAGAAAAGGAGCTAAGTTTCTATCTACCTAGAATGGTTAGTGTCACCCTGAAGTGTTCACAAGCTTCTAAATTATAGAGCTTTATTATTTAACAGAAAAGTTTCTCCCTTACCCCCAAACTTAAATCAAACAGTGTCCTCAATGTTTCTAAGGATGAATGATTAAAAATATGAACAAGGAGAAACTGTTACCACTTCACGAAAATGAGTTAACGAAAGATATTATCGTGTTTCATGAGCATGGGTTACCTGCCAAGAAGTGCTAAGTTTAAAGTCTTCAGCCAGACTAAGGAAGAATTAGTCACCTCATGAAATCATATAGCAATAGTCGGAACAACTGTGGGTCATCTGAATCAAATAATGCTATCACAAATAGAAAACTACAACATGCCAAGAAAATGAACAAACCGAGCACACCCTTATCTAGTTTTCTGTTTAAGACAACTACTTCTAGCTGTGGTTCAGGTTCAGGGTCTATAAAAGGGTCTAGATAAAACATTTTCATGGGTTGGATTTCCTCATAGGCATGATAGACAGGATCAGGATGTAAAGTCTGGGAAAACTCAACTAAGAACTTAGAAGCACATAATAATAACCTGAATAATTGCGGATCCTCAAAGTCAATCAAATTTGACCCACACGGTTGACTACTATGAAGGTGGTCATTCTTAAGCAAATGTGTCGATTTCCTAAAGTAATTAGGTTTAGTCTTAAAACTTAATAAGTGACACATTTGAAATTCTAACGTTCCCACATATGGAAGAAAATATTTTGGTGGGAAAACAAAGTCAATCTGGGTATTATCGCCTAGGTAAACCACATCGACCAGAGGATGGGTTTCTAACAACTGAACTTTTTTCTGGACATGATTAGGTTCAGGAAACAGTTCTTGAAGATAATCTCTTAATATGGTAGAGGCACAAACATCAAGTCCTAAGTGAGCGACTTCTAAAAGAGTCAAAGGTAAAGCACAGGGAGAATGATAATCACCCCCAAACTTAGAATTTTGGGTGTCTCTAGATAGACTAGTCATAATTTCCTTAATTTCTAGATCATCAGATTCTCGAAAATTGTCAATTGCTTCTTCTAAGTTATAATCAAGTGGTGGATCCTCACTCATATTTAAAATCTCTACGGGTCTATCTTGGTTATCTACAACTATTGTTTCTATATCGTTGGACTCTAAAACAATATTCTCAGGATAAACCCGTTCCTCTAAACCATTATCGGTTTCAAAACAAGAGAGTTCTACATCGTCTAAAACAGTGGTATCTCTGGTCAAATCCTCTTCCATTTGAATAGGTGAATGATCATTAAAATTATTTGGATTTGAACAAGAAATAACACTATCATCATGAAGCACAATTGGAGTGACAGTTTCCTGATCACTCTGCCTGTATATTTCAAGTTCTTCATCAACACTATCCTCATCATCATAATAACATGAAGATGTTTGAACCTCGTCTAAATAACTAGTGTTACCAATTCTATCCTCGTCCTCTTGACTAGGTGAATAATTATAAAGGGTAGCATTATATTGGCAATTAAGATCATTTTGAGCAATATTATTATTTGCAGACATTTCATTCACACTTAATGCAAACCTTTTTGTACTCTCAGTCAACTCCCTGAGGGATTCTTTAGAAAATCAAATGGATCATAAGGGGTACTGGTTTGCAACTGCTCTTGTGATTCTTCTAGAGGCATAATAGGTTCATGGGGAGTACTAGATTGCATCTGCTTTAGGGCATCCCTCCAAGATAACGAACTCAAATCATCATGGGGAGTACTAGATTGCATTTGTTTTAGGGCATCCCTCCAAGACAAAGAACTAGAATTTTGCTCACTTTCATGTTCATAAGACGGGTGTATGTACGAATAGTAATTGGGATCACCTTGGTATGAGTAATAGCCTCCAAAAGGTTGGTGGTGATCCCGATTACTATCCACACAATGTTGATAGTATGGATAATGTCTATTTTGAAATTCAGTCGGATATTCATTGTATTGGTCCTGATAATACCAGTTCGACATTTTCTAAAAAATAAAAATTCCTAATTAAAAAAAATCTAAGAAAATAAATGCCGACATGAAGGGGTTTCTAAACATTCACAAACAAGGCCGACTCAACCAAATCAAACCTATTGAATCTAGCAAACAAAAAACATGATGGCTCCACTTAGATTGTTTCTAGACCAGCTTATATTCTTTCAAAAGGAAACTAGTTACAATTTTAGCAAACCTCTTAGAACGATCCGAATTAGATTAAGTCGAAGAGAAACAGGATAAGCTCTAAGGAGCTTTGATAACCCGGTCTCTTTGGCACTTTTCCCTGGGTTACAAGGCGGCTCTAATCAACTTAAAATAATCTTCCTGAACTTCGAGTTAGGCTAATAAAGTAACCAGTACAGTCCTTTTGGACGATTTTCCAATAAGCTCGAGACCCTATAGGTCTCTTTCTAGTCAAAATTTTAAGGTTTTAGGTTCGCGTTTGGTAACGTGTTCCTAAAGCGGGCAAGAAGGAAACGGTGATGAAATCCGAGTCCTTATCTTGTATGGCTAGTTCTTGCCCTTTACTAGAAAAGTAAGTCCGTTTTCAATTCCTCAACATATATGCATACGAAGGAATACAGTAAACCCACTTGCAGGGGATTCGTGGGTTGATCGAGTCTTACCTCCCGTACCAGACGGGGGATGATTCGGTTGTAGTCGACTCGGGCCACCGACTCCTGTGTCAGTGTGCGAACCCGAGGGGCCGAGACAATATCGTAATTGTCGTCCTTCCCTGTAGCAGTTTATATTCAAATAATACCCTTCCGTAGGGTTTAAAAATAATAAAATGTCCAAAGTCCCAAAAATAATGTCCAACAAGTGTCCAAAAAAAATAAAAGAAAAATTACAGAAATAATAAAAATCCTAATACACTTTTCTAAAAGAAAACAAATAAAATCAAAATAAAATAAAATCTAATTAAGAAAAATCTTCTTCTTCTTTTTCGTTCTTTAAGCTTTAACTTTTAACTCCAAGTCTTTAGCTTTAATTCCAAGTCTTTGGCTCACTTTCTTTTCGATCCAAAATCCAACCTGCAACAAAAAAAGAAATACCAAAAGAAACGTAAAATAGAACGAAGTAAAATAATAAAAATAAAAATAAAACCTAAAAATAAATCTAAAACTAAATCTAAAACTCTAAACCCAAAAACAAGTTCCAGGCAGCGGCGCCAAAAATTGATGTGATTTTTATATAGTGGTAAAAGGGTTTGATTCTCGGACTTGTGAAGATTTAATTTCTAGACCTAATTTTTAATTACTAAAAATAAATAAGATTAAACAGATTTGATTTTGAAAATAGATGGAAGAAAACTAGGGTTTAAGATTCCACCATTCACCAATACTTCTGTGATATGCCTAACAATTCTATGCTCAATTTAATCTAAATATGCCAAAAATAGGTTTTTAAAAGAATAAGTGTAAATCCTAAGCATGAGACATCAAAAACAGTCAACCCAGCATGACTCATCAAAAGAGAACACAACTATTTAAGAAAAACTATTTTTTCAATTTTAATCAAGCAATTAATAATAAAAGAATTGTAAAGAAAATATAGATAAAATAGACATACCACTTAATTATTGGAAGAAAGGCTTCCTCCATCACCCCAGTGATGGTGATTAGCTCATTGTATTGGAAACACACTCAAAATATAGTTTCATTGCTCAAAAAGTGCTTATAATGGTTAAAAAGAAGTAACACAGACGTTCTGAGACGCTTTTAAGAGTTACAATTCAAAGTGTTAAGGTGAAGAACAAGGTAACAAGAAAGAAAGACGGATCACGTGTGTAGCGGAAGAACAACTGTTGAAGCAGCTGAAGCAGCGACTGAAACAGCGACAGAGTAATGACAGTTCGCTGGTGCTGTTTGTTCTCCAGCTGTTCTTCTTCTTCGGCAGCAGCAGAATTCTTTTCTTCTCTTCCTGTTTTTTTTTACGGTGGCTCTCTCCCCTGTTTTCTTCGATTCTCTTCATATTTATAGGGTAAGTAAACCCTAATAAGCTTTCTAAACCGATTAGGACTCCAAAAACCTATCCAAATCCACTTCTGATTACGTGTTTAATCATGAAAAACGTGTTTTTCCTTTTCCGGCCGTAACTAGGATTTTCCACCATTTTTCCCGGCATGAATCACTCAGACTTGACGTGTTTGACCTTCTTTTGGGTGTTTAATCATTTTGGGATAGGAGGAACACGTTTTTATCCCAAAAATCTCGGTTGCCAACTACACATTCTTCACGTGAAAAAAGTTTTCCCGCCAATATCGGGAATTCAAATTTAAAGGGACGTGCCCCCAATCCAAAGTGTGGGTGCCTTTATCAATTCTTTCCAGGTGCCTTTATCACTTTTCGAGCCAATTTTTTCCAAATTATTTATTTCTTAAAAATACCTACAAAGCCATAAAAGACATAATAAGTACAAAATCGAACACTATCAAAACAAATAATTGAGCGCAATTTAGACACAAAAATGTGTTTATCAGCGCACGTTCTCGTCATGCTCTGATCTCCTTTAATTTCCATTTCTCCGTGAGGTGTTGGAAATCGCAAGTACTGATGGTACGTTGATGCAACCCCTTTTAACTGATGGACCCAATGCCTCCGGATGATGGCGTTGTAAGGTGAGGGCGCTTCTACCACACTGAACTTGGTTTCAACATTCAAGGTTCCAATCATTATTTCAAGTGTGACTTCTCCTCTGGGTTTCGATGCTACTCCATTGAATCCGTAGATAGTGCGGCGAGATGGCTCAAACTGATCTTCTTTCAATCCCATTTTCAGAAATGTGTCATAGAACAACACATTAAGAGAACTTCCTTCGTCTATCAAATTCTTTGTGATATTCCAACCAGAAACAGGCAGGGTGAGAACCAGCGGGTCGTTGTGAGTTTCTACTTCTTGATCTACCTCTTCTGCTGAAAATGTTAGTGGGGAAGCCATCCATTCTTCCCATGTTTCAGTGATCCTCCCTGCAACTTTAAATACTTCATGGTTGATTAATCTCTTGTGCAGCTTCCTGTCAATTGTTGTGTTCATCGATGATGAATTTGATTCAGAAAATGAAATCATATTGATAGTCTGATTGTTGTGGGGGATATTAACAACTTTCACTTTATCAAGCCTTGAGGGCGGTGCAGGTGATTAAATGAATTCTTTTAACTCTCCAGTGTCAATCATCCCTTGGACTAATAAAATTAAGTTTCTGCATCGATCGGTTGAATGCCCCCGATAGAAATGATACTCACAATATTCTTTAGAGTTTTGAGTGTGCTCTGGTTGTCGATTTTTTGTTGGTGGCCATTGGAAGTCTGGTATATTTTTTATTATTTTAAAATTTTCAGAATATGCAGTGCTAATTTTTGTGAACACTCAATCCTGAAAAAATTTCTTCTTTCCCTCTATCCGTGGACGCTTTGGTTCACTAGTTTCAGCTTTATTTGGAAAAAAAATCCCCGACCCGGACGATGGTTCTATTGAATTTGTTCTTTTTGCATCTCCTTGTTGTTGCGATATTATCCTTGGACATTGCCCCTGTATGTCTTGCAGTCTTGCATATGTCTCGATTATTTTCCTAAGGTGCCCCTCGGTTTTCGGGTTGATATTATGAATATCAACAAAGAGCTGACTTTTTCGGTCAGCTATTCCCCACTTGTAGTTGTTAATGGCAGCATCTGGCTCACCATCTCCAATTGCCTGGCAGATTGCATGCCACCGGGATGTATAGTCACAAATTGATTCTTCTAGCCATGAAGCAAGTCAATACAATTTATCCAATCCTGAGTCAACATGTCTGTTTTACATGTACTTCCAAAAAAATTCAAATTAGCTGCGCATACGAATGAATAGAATTTTCTTGCAATTTATCATACCATGCCAATGCCAGTCCCTTCAAGCTTGATGGGAAACATCGACACATTACAGCATCATTTTGCTCCCAACGCACCATGATTCGGTTGTAATATTTCAAATGTGGGGTCGGATCCCTGGTACCATCATAGCATTCAAAAACAGGAATGTTGCATTCTCGGGACATTGGTGCAAATGCTAAATGTGGTGCCAATGGCGTTCTCCTAGCTTCCTTTAACACTTCCTTTATTCGCCCACCTTCTTTATTCTTTAGGTTTCTTATTTTTTCCCTCATTTGCTCCATAGCTTCAAAGCATTTTTTCCATTGATCATGTTGTGGTCATGGGTCTGCCCGATTCGTCCTTTCTTGTCCATGTTACTGTGATGTCGATCTCAGTACCATTCTTTGATCTCGATTATTTCTTTCACTTCTGCCTTTGAATCTACTGCAACTTACTTCTTGTCCTCGTGTTCTGGTGGCAGCTGGCTCCGCATTCCGCTGGATCGTTTCTTTCAACGTTTGATTTTCTTTAGTTAATCGTGCGATTTGTTCGGCAAAAGATCGTTGCTCTTTGCGCACCTTACTCATATCCTCCATTAAATTTTGTATATGATCAATAGTGTTCTGGGTATTATCCTGAGATGGAGAACGATTATGTTCATAATTGTTTTGATTATTCTCTTGAAGTGAAGAGTAACCCTATGAATTGCTTTGTTGACTCTCTTGGTTATTTACTGTCTCTCTTTGTTGAAGAATTCCTCTTGCGTAACTCTCTTGATTTCGTGAATTTTCAACTTGTGACATGTTTTCTGCTTTGTTTCTTTTCCTTTCGTAATGTTCTGTTTTCTTCTAATACCAATCCTCTGCTGCTTTTGAGAATTCCTTTGGTAGTATTCCTATAAAAATTATATGATTTCAAAAAAATTATTTATAAAAACATAAGTAATTCAAACCATTTCAAATGAATATATACTTCATAAGCTGAATAAATCTTTCATTTTCCTTTAATGTGTACAAATGCTTACAAAAAGAGGTAACAAAAAATCCTAAGGTTCAAAAAATTTCTTACTCATTAACGCTTTTTGCATGAATCAAAGATTTTGTATAAATCAAAAATTTAATGATTTCCATTGACAAAAACTTACTTGAACCAAATCATATCACTTTTTGGGGTTCGAAATTCCTCTATCAATTTTTTTTTAAGGTAGGATAAATCCTTTATTCCTCGAGAAATGACATTTTAAATGGTAAAATGATACAGTAGATGCTTTGAAATGATACAAAGAACAAAATTGTAGCGACCATTACATGATCGACAACAACCAAAATTTAATTTGTCGAGAAATGACATTTTAAATGGTAAAAAGATACAGTAGATGCTTTGAAATGATATAGAGAACAAAATTGTAGCGACCATTACATGATCGACAACAACCAAAATTTAATTTGTCGATAAATGACATTTTAAATGGTAAAATGATACAGTAGATGCTTTGAAATGATACAGAGAACAAAATTGTGATGGAAATGAAATTAAAATTGTGATACAAGGTAGGATAAATCCTTTACACTCCCTGTTTCTAGCGTCAAATTGTGACGACCATTTTTGGTGGTCAATCACAACCAAAAACTTAAGTTGTTTATAAATGACAATTCTTCAAGTGTAATTGATACAGAAAAATTATAATACAAGGAACCATCCCTCAAATATAAATGAAAACAACTCAATATATAACGTGGTTCAGCTAATAAGCCTACATCCACTTGAAAATACAGTTTATTATTTATCAACACATATTTTGTACACATGGTTATATAAGAAATTAAAGAAATTTAGTTCAATAGAGTTCTTAACCTAGTCTTAGCTTTTTACCTTCTTGAATTTCCTTCAGAGTTTTCTCTCCCTATTTTTTGTTATCCCCCCCTTTCTATTTTGGGGTTGGTATTTATAGTAAAATACGATGGGTCCCTCTTCCTCACTTCATCTTATCTTTAATCTGCTTGATCTTATCTTTGTCTTTGGGCGCAGCTCATCTTATTCCATTAGTAATGCTTCTTACTAGTTCCGCTTGCTGATGCGCAGCTTCCCTTTGGATTGAGTATTTATTGGTCCTTTGTCTTTATTATGTGGAGGTTGGCATGTGTGACGTGTGCAACTTGACGTGGAACATATTTACTCTTGCATGATTAAAATTTATAGCGCGCGCGTAGCAGGTAAAATGATCGACAACAACCAAAATTTAATTTGTCGATAAATGACATTTTAAATGGTAAAATGATACAGTAGATGCTTTGAAATGATACATAGAACAAAATTGTGATGGAAATGAAATTAAAATTGTGATACAAGGTAGGATAAATCCTTTACACTCCCTGTTTCTAGCGCCAAATTGTGACGACCATTTTTGGTGGTCAATCACAACCAAAAACTTAAGTTGTTTATAAATGACAATTCTTCAAGTGTAATTGATACAGAAAAATTATAATACAAGGAATCATCCCTCAAATATAAATGAAAACAACTCAATATATAACGTGGTTCAGCTAATAAGCCTACATCCACTGGAAAATACAGTTTATTATTTATCAACACATATTTTGTACACATGGTTATATAAGAAATTAAAGAAATTTAGTTCAATAGAGTTCTTAACCTAGTCTTAGCTTTTTCCCTTCTTGAATTTCCTTCAGAGTTTTCTCTCCCTATTTTTTGTTATCCCCCCCTTTCTATTTTGGGGTTGGTATTTATAGTAAAATACGATGGGTCCCTCTTCCTCACTTCATCTTATCTTTAATCTGCTTGATCTTATCTTTGTCTTTGGGCGCAGCTCATCTTATTCTATTAGTAATGCTTCTTACTAGTTCAGCTTGCTGATGCGCAGCTTCCCTTTGGATTGAGTATTTATTGGTCCTTTGTCTTTATTATGTGGAGGTTGGCATGTGTGACGTGTGCAACTTGACGTGGAGCATATTTACTCTTACATGATTAAAATTTATAGCGCGCGCGTAGCAGGGCGCAGATGCCTATGAAGCGCAAGAGATAGCCAGATGATTATGGGGCGCAAGAGATAACCAGATGATTATGGGGCGCAAGAGATGGCCAGATGATTATGGGGCGCAAGAGATAACCAGATGATTATGGGGCGCAAGAGATGCCAGAGCGCAGATGATTGTCTTGGCTATTGATGATACTTTTTCTTGTGTACTTTCTACGTGTCTTGTATGCATTAATTTAGTCTGACTTTTCTGCTCCCGATGTCAGCTGATGTGTAATAAATGTTTTATAGCTGTCTTTCTTTTTTTTTTATTTTGTTCTTGTACTCCTCGGTATAATATAATATGATACTTTCTTTTTATGATGTGAACACGTGGAACTGCTGAATTTATGTCCTTACATTGGGCTAGAATGACACCTAAATGTAGTTAACTCAAGGGCAACACGACACCAGCCACAAATCGGCCACCACCTCCCGCCTAATCAGTTTGAATGTTTTACTTCTGTCTTATGCATCAAAAGCTCGGTCCAGAAAATTTGGTGGCACAGAAAATAGCAATGGTGTTGGGAAATAGTTCGTCACACTGCATGGTCAGCAATCTACACACTAAAGCTTGCTTGATGGTGTGTCTGTTGTTGGATATGACATGATATTTATTAGATTCTATGACTTCAGAGGTAATTTTAGAGCATATTTGGAATCAAAAGTTATCACATTGGATAAAATCATTCCAATTTACTTTGCCTTTTTGTTTTTGTATTTTAGTGATCTTAGAGAAGCACAACAGAAAGGGATAGAAAAATTAACAACCCATTCACTTTGTTTCTATATGGTTAAGAGAAGTTTTGTGTTTGGGTCGTAGGTTTTGGTATGGTAGAGTGTTTGTGTCGTAAATTTGTCCAATGGTGTGTTTGGGTCGTAAGACCGTCAGTCAACACGGTCAAACTAACCGGCCGTTAGTCAAAAAATTTACAAGTTTGCCATTCCGTTAAGCTACCCATGTTCATCCGTTTTTTTGTCAAAAATTCGGCAAAAAACGCCAAAATTCGGCAAAAAAACGTCAAAAAATTCTCTGTAGCCTTTTAAATTCAAAAAATCGGCGATTTTTTTTGAAATCGCCGATTAATCGTCAAATCCCAAAAACTCTTTGTAGCCTTTGAAAAATCCAAAAAAACGGCGATTTTTTGACGATTTTACCGATTAATTGCCGATGGTGCAGCTGGTACTACAAGTGCAGCTGTAAGAGAAAGAGGGGGTGGTGTTGCAAGGAGAAGAGGAAGAGGTACTCATAGTGCTACTGCATCTCAATCATCTCAGGCATCATCTCAGGCATCTACAATCACACAACAGCCTACTACATCAACAAGGCCTGCTTCCCTTTTGGGGCACAATCAAGACCAACCACATCTAAAGAAAACCAACAATTCTACTTTTGGGGTTAAATGGTATTAGGTATGTTACTTTTGTTATTGGCTATCTACTTATCTCAATTAAGCTTTAAACTACTGCAATTAAACTCTCCTAGCAGTTTTTAATTTTGTTGCTTGTCTTGTCAAACCAAATACTCTACTCTACAATTGTATAACTTGTTTAAATCCTTAAAAATCTTATTTTGTTGTGATGCCAATGTGTTTTTTGTTAAGTTTTCTTGTTATGGTGGTGAATGCAATGGTTCTAGTAAATATTTAGCACAAATTTGTTAAAAGTTAAATAAAAAACTCAAAATCCCGTAATAAGCAAAGGCAACAGAGAGGAATTGGCGATTTTGCCGATTAATCGCCGATTTCAGAAAAGGCTACAGAGAATTTTGACATTTTTTTGCCGAATTTTTGGCGTTTTTTTTTTTTTTTTTTTTTTTGCCGAATTTTTGGCCAAAAACGGCTGATTATGGGTAGCTTAACGGAATGGCAAACTTGTAATTTTTTGGACTAACTGCCGGTTAGTTTGACCGTGTTGACTGACGGTCTTACAACCCAAACACACCATTGGACAAATTTACGACCCAAACACTCTACCATACCAAAACCTACGACCCAAACACAAAATTTCTCTATGGTTAATCTATTCTTTATGCTGTATACAAGTAAAAAATACAACTCACAGGTTCTCTGTATTACATTTTTACGACTGAACAAAATCTTGATCAAATCAAAAGCAGATTTGAGTTGACTTATATTTTGTGTTTAATAGCATCAAAGGTTTTCAAATCAAGTTCTAGGGTAGGTTGTTGGGGTATGAATACACTAAAGAACTACGTTTCCGAGCCCTTTACTTCCTGGGGTACTTGGGTAGTAGGAAAGTTTAAGCTCTTGAAAACAGGATAGTAAGTGTCCATTTCAAGATGCTCTAAAATGGTTCTCGTCATCCAAAGATAGGCAGAGTGACCATTAATAAGTTCTGTAACGTCGACCTGAATCACCAAACAAAAAACCATTGAAGTTACGAACTACATATGAACAAAACTGAGGTTAAATAGAGTGCAGCAGACAAGTATAAAGGATAAGTTAATTTACATTCTCAATTCCAGGGACATCAACAGATTGAATTCCAGCTAA
Source organism: Papaver californicum (assembly GCA_023531435.1). Classification (NCBI taxonomy): domain Eukaryota; kingdom Viridiplantae; phylum Streptophyta; class Magnoliopsida; order Ranunculales; family Papaveraceae; genus Papaver; species Papaver californicum. The sequence goes on from JAJJMC010022854.1 coordinate 9,642,037, forward strand.
TCCTTGAGTAAGTAGGCTGAAACCAAAAGTTCCATAGAAGACAGTGATTTAGAAAAGCAAGAGGCAAGACTTGGGAATCTTTCTTTTGAAATTGTTCAGGAGCAGTGAAGAGGGAAGGAACAAAATTGTTTAATCAGTACTGAGTCATACCTAGCTCGAAAAGCAATTCCAAGTGTCCAATCGCTAGTAGAATAACAATTCACAAATCTCCCAGCAACCACCTGCATAGGAGAAGTATAGTTCACTAAATTGCTCGGGAAACAAAAAGTGAAAAAATGGAAACCTGTTCAGATATGGTTGCTCGATAGAAGTAGTTAAGAAGATTGGATTGTTTGTATTAACCGTTCTAACAGCCTTCCAATTTTCATTGTTGATTAAAAGTGGTGCTCCCAGAAGAACAACCCTTTCTACTATTCCAACTGCCAAAAATAGGAGCGCATTAGGATCAACAAATTTATTCTCCAACGATGAAAAGAAGGGGTTAGTAACAAGTACCGTTATCTTCTGATTTAGCCAAAATCTGTAGACATTTGAAAATTACCCTCGCCCCTAATGAGAAACCTACCAGTGTGACAGGCCTGAAAATTCACAGAAATTCATGTCAATGCCTTGGAGATGTTATTGGCATTAAAGATGTGCAGAGGCAGTGGTATTAGAACTCATGACTGTCAATCTGATACCTGTTTCCCTGCAATCCCTTCAATAAAACTTCTTCAGCAAGAAGCTCACCTGCTTTGTCTGACCTGAAAGGGGTGGGAAAGAGAAAAAAACCAATATTTGGCCGAGGGTTCCATGAATTGAAATCTAGTTGAACATTTGTTTTAAAAGTGTTTCTGAATGGAAATACACTTGAACTACAATGGAAAGAAAAAGGGTGGTCCTCCAACCCTGTATAGCCAGGATTAGGGCAGACAGTGGTTAGGTTGTTAACTTATATATTCTACAATTCTAGGTCAAAATTGTTTGGACTTAAACACACTAGAAATATAAGAAATGTTAAGGAACAGAAGGTTTTACAAAATCTTGCCGTGAGATCACTTAAAAATGATCTATACTGGCTTGTATTGTACACAAAGTAGATGCCAAAACGCAGGTGAGAAATAAACCTGTCCACTGCAATTGACCACTTGCTGTCTATAAAATCAGTAGCGGTAAGTAATGTAGCCGGCCAAGCCAATGCGGCCAAAAGCGTGCTTAACACAGTCATCATAGCACCTTGTTTCATCAACTCGAACGCAATTTCTGCAGCATAAGAAAAGCAATGTAAATGCCGGATGCACCTTCACAGAACAAGTTCTACACGATGACTAACCAAAACCACTTACTTGAAGTTAACCAGTCCTGAATCGCAGTGCTGACTGCAATCAAATTTTTGGACTCCCACTGTAGTGCATACCTGAATACTTAACACAGAAGTGTCAAAATGACATACAAAATAAAATTGTTTGTCTCATTTATTTTATATTAATAAGCTTGAGTAGTTGCACCTCTCCAAGTTATCCTTTCCTTCCCATGGTTTTATAAAATCTTCCTCCTCGAAAACAAATCCAGCAACCAAAATGCCAACTGCCAACCGCTGAAAAATGTATTTTTTGAGAAAAGATCTCAGTAAAATTACCAAAAGAAAGACATTCCTTTCGAAACAGATCTTGATCAATGATGTCAGAGACAGACTCCAAAAAGTTCAAAAAACTAGACAACTTACTCCTTTATTATGATTGTCTCCAACAGGTTTGATTTCAAATTCATCAACACTACCAGTCCTCCTAGCCATTTTGACCCCAGAAAGTCCAGCTCCAGCAGCTGGGTTGCACAAATCAAGTGTGAGTTAAAAGATCCAAAAATACTTTCCTGGAGAGTTTACACATAGTAACATGATACGAAATTGAGCAAGGAAAGGCTTCTTTCACCAGTAAATCTCCTTTTAAATAACCCAGCATTTTCCTAGCCACAGGTGATGTTAAAACATTATATAGAAAATTGCCTAAGAAGCAAAAACAGGATAAATAATTATCTTAAGAAAAGATAAAGACAGAGGTTAAGAGATTTGATTTAAGTGACAAATTCGGGAATCCTGGATAAAAAGTGCCGAACAATCTAGCAGCTTAATTTTTTTAGGTTGCAATTTTATTGCTAATTTGCTAAGTAAGACATGTGAAAAGTTGTGATCAACGCAAAATTATAGATAATACTGGCCCTTGAAAACACTTAACTCACCTCCAAATGATGCAGCAACAGCAACAGAACCAGCAACTGATCCTGCCGCACCTGCTACTGCAGCAAATCCACCTGCCCCTATGACAGGAACAATAGCGCCCAACGTTGGTGCTAAAGCACCAAATCCAGCGGCGATCGCTGGAGCAGCTAGACCTGTTGAAGATTGTAAACAGAATGATCATATTATGCCCTCAATAAAAGGTTCAAAGTTCTTGAGATGAGAAATTGAGAATGTCATACCGCCAGTAATGGCCAACAAGGTTCCTCCAGTTAATGCAGCTGCACCGATTATTCCTCCACGTTTCCACGCTGCCCATTTTCCTTTTGGTGATTTTGTTTCTTGTTCAGCAGGCTCTGCTTCCTTCATGAGAGCCATCGCAGAAGAAGCAACCATTACCTCCATAGCTTCCTGAGAAAAGGATTTTATTACATATGATATATAGACCTTAACCATAGTTAGAAGTTAATATAATATAGTTTGGCTTACACCCTGCCACATACATAAGCAAGGCTCGTTACATGAAGTAAGTCTTACAGAAAAACTAAACCACGGTAGATATTGATCAATTTCTTCCACCTCTATGAGGCATCAGTTTCAAATCCAAGAAAAAGATGATGAAAATTAAACACTACTACAGAAGGGACAAAATCAGAAATAGCTAGTTCTGAGTATACAGACCACTTTTATCCACTTGATGTCGAGCCATATTGCCAGCAAACGTAGAGCCACGCGTCGGGCATCATAGCCCTTTCGTTTATGAGAAAAACTCTTGTCAGTTTCATTTGAACTTGCTAAACAAGCAGAGAGAAGCTCATACAAAACAACAACTTTCCTCTGATAGCTAAGCAGGGTGATATCTTCCACGGGTTCCTCAGTAAATTTGCTGTCAAATTCAGTAGATGAGTCCTCTTTGATGGATGTCTCAGAACACAACTGCTGAAAGGTTTCAGATGGCCTATCCCTTGCTTCAGGTGCTGGTTGCTTCTCACAGCTGGAACTATTTTTAGGGAAGTCATTTTCTTGCTTTCGATAGTTTTCCATTGCAGCCTCAAAAGAAGCAGGAGCAGTTTCCAAGCTCATCTCCAGAGCATCAACAGATTTTGTCAAAGCAAGTTCTAGATCTGATCTTTCTGAAGATTTTCCATCACCTTCTTCTGAGAGTAACCTTATAAACTACGGTGTGACAATGATAATCATTATAGCACAAAGTTAGAATCTTATAGTAAGGAAACCGAATGAGCAAGTTAAGAGAAATACAAACCATAAAAAGGTCTATGAGTTTCATACATAATCGTTTTCGTATTTTCAGATATCACATGGATTCTAAGTTAGGGAAGAGGACTGAGCATTTAAACTTATTCCTCCATTAGAGAACGTACGGATTAGTAAATAATTCTCAAGCATTAAAACTATGTTCCCTCAAAGGTAATTGAATTTATGATAAACATGACATTACTTAGTCTAAAGCAGGTGAGACTCGGGCAGTTAGGATGGCAAATGATAACAGGATTATGAGTTGTAACAACAACATGATTTGAACACGTACTCCGGCTCAATTATCTGAGTCTTAGGAGTTTAGGCAGCCCACTTCACCTCTTAGAGTGCACCTACCGTAAAGTATACTATAGTAAGGCTCAGGTTGAACTTCAACCTGAGGCCTACTTTTAAATTTAAACGTAACACCATTTTCACTTAAATATTGCTATCTTAACATTAAAAACTTACCGCCAGATGAGCCTACATTACTAGCAGTTGAGATCCTAAACACACAGCTGTATGTCGTGAGTGAGACCCGCAATTTACAGTGAAGATCACATGCGGTCAGAATTTAGGGTCCAAGTATCTTTTTTGTTCTCACTTGAAAGGAAAATTCAAACACCATTTCACAATAAGGCAAAGATAAAGTAAAGAAGTTCTAATTCATGACTTTTCATTTTAGTGGTTTTGCTTTCTAGTGTTGTGTCTATTTCCACGATTCCTTCGGATTATCTATCAAACCACATATATGATGAAAAGAAGAAAAATAAACACATACAGCTCCAATGTGATGCTTAACAGAACTTGAGAAACCAGTTTCTTCGAGTCCATGCCAAGCAGTAGGATCTATCTCTAGAATCCTGTTCGTGTCAAAAACAATCAATAATGAAAATCAAACCAGACCCACACTACAAATCCACAACCCAGTCAGTTGTCATAACCTAATTTCAATTGCAAAAGTGATCCTAAATTCAAGAAAACTAAGATATCAACTTTGATAACTGAACAAAAATTTATGAAAATTTCAACAATACTGCAAAACTAAGACATCAAAAATTTATGAAAATTTAACCAGTACTAACACAAATACTAAGAAGAAAAAGAATAAAAACCTGAAAACTGGTCGAAGTAAACCAAAATTTTCATGAATCCATAGCAAAGGATCCTCTGAAACTGAATCTGTACTGCTACTACTGCTAGCACGTTCTTCATTTTGCTGTTCATCATCATCTTTAGATGAACCTAATGGTCAAGTCTGATGAATCTGCGCCTGATGTAACGCAAGAGAAAGTAAAGCTGCAGCTGCATATTGATCTGTAGGTAATAATGCTGATGTTGCCATGATCAAACACCTTAGTTCATTTGAAAATTAGGGTTTATTTGATGGTCTCTGTAACTAAAATTAGGATCTCCGAGATACTATTCCTAGTGAGAGATATTATGAAACATTCAAAGTAATGAAATAAGAAAGAAAATGTGTAAATTCTTCGATAAGATGGATTTATTAATTCCCAAGTATATAAGTTTATTTATAACAAAAGATTAGAAAAAAATGGGTCTGATTACGACAATGATTACCCTTCATAGATCGAGAATTCATAGATGGAAATTGATATTATGATCTCAAGCTTTGGTTTTGATCTTAATGCAGGAGAGGAAAATGTTTGTTGCAAAACCTGGTGGAAGGAATCCTTGTTCCTAAAACCGCCATTAGTTAGTTACCTTGTTAACGGAGGAAAGGACATGTTATTTCCGCCCAAATTCTCACTTTAGCATTACTTGTTTAAATTTCAAATGACTTTTGAACGAAAACGAAAGTTACAATATTTTTTATCAGACTGGGAATAATTTCCAATTATAAAGAAGTAAAAACTGGTATCCAAAGTCCAGACTCCAGATACGTAATCTGCGTGAATAGTTTGGAGGAGTCAAGCTGGAAGGCGCGATCAAAACTTGGAGTTATTTTTCATTTTATCTCTTTGAGCTAGGGAGTGAGCAACTCATCATCATTATATAAAGCAAAATTAAAAAATACAAGCACCTAGTTAAACAAAATATTCATAAAATGAGCATCAGTTTTATAATTGCAACACCAGTTGAGAGTTGGTCCACTAAATCTTTCGAATCACTTTCGATAAAGGTAGCAACACCTAAAATAAAAATCTACCTATTACATCGGGGATTTATAAACTTATCATCGCCAACAATCTAGGTGATAAAACATATAATATATTATTTGGTAATATGAAAACATCCTCAAGTCCATGAGCACATGTTTGGGACAAGAAGCAGTCAAAAAATAGTATTAAGGTAGTATTTGGCCTTAAGAATATTACCAAGCATAGATGAAGGGTTTTCAACAAATCATTGTCAGATTGTTAAGCTATGTTTTCGTGAAACCTAAACCACTTTCATCTTAGGGGAACAAAGGGAATTCCATTCTAACAAATGAAGTTTTCTACGGGGATTAAGAGTTTCGCCCCCACCAAAATTTACGTAGATGGGAACCATCTTCCCTAGTAATTTATTTGGGATGAGAAAAGCTTTTATTATATAGATAGGAGTAGTCTGATCAATATTTTTGACGAGTGTAAATCTACTAGCTTAGGAGACAAACTTATTAGACCAAGAAGAGATCATGCGTCTCCAGAATGCAAATCATATGGGTATGCACTTTAGATTTCTGTAAAGTAATAGGAGTGTCTAAGTATTTATTAGCATTTCAAAATTATGGATGCCAAAAATATTGGACAACTGGTTGGTGAGAGCAACAGGTAAATGATTACTAAATAAAAAAACAAACTTATCAAAAAAATATATTAACTAACAATAGGCATATCAATAAATATGTATATACTCTTTAATCGATTTGTAAAAATTCAGCCATAATGGTTTGAGAAACAAAAAGTTGTCATCAGCAAAAAAAAAATGATGGGTAACCTCAAGAGCATGACTAGCTAGACATCTCAATACTCTAAATCATTTTTTTGTTGGTTAATTAGCTTGTCAATGTAAACAGCGAGAGCCTCGGAACAAAAGATATAAAGATAACAAGATAGAAGGTCCCCTTAACTCAATCCTCTCTCAGGCTGAATAATCCCAGTAGAAGTTCCATTAAGAAGAGCAGAATAAAAAAAAATAAAGACAATTAAGGATAAACTTACATCGATATCCGTTTAAACCTGAACTACTGATCATTATCCCAGAAAATTCCACTCAAGCATATCCAATTTAATGGCAGCAAGACCATTTTACCTCTTTTGTTTTTAACAACATAGATAACCTCATTTATCAACAATATGTTATCACAAATATTTGTTTTTGGAACAAGAACAAACTGATTTTGCGAGATGAGGTTATTCATAATAGGTTTAAGACGATTGGCCAGAGTTTTTGAAAAAAATTTACAAGAAAAATTGCATAAACCAATAGGCCTATATTGGGACCCAATTCAACCATGGGGATCTAGGGAACTAGAGTAATATCATTGCAGTTAAGATACCTTATAACATACCCCAGATCTAGAATAAACTTTAATCTTTTGAATGACATAACCATCTACAATGTTCCAATGTTTTTGATAGAAAAAAATGTACATCCATCAGGCCTTGAGAGCCTCCTGATAAGTGCTTAATTTACATATTATCAGTGCTGAATTCATACGTGTTTTCGTTAAATTTATTGCATTTTACTTTATATTAATCTTATTTTTTTGTTTATTTATTTGAATCATTCAAAATAAAAGAAATGACTCTAGAAGTGTTAAGGAATTGATGTAATACAAGTATGGAAGGATTTAAGACCAAATGGAGCAATAAATATGTAACAAAAGTGGAGAAACGAAGAAAAACAAAATTATAGGTCCACATGAACCAAGCATAGTAAGATTTGCTACTTCCATCTTGTAGATAATGGGAAAACGATTCCAATGAGCCAAGAATCACTCAATTCTGATACAAAGCGAAGATATTATAAACATAACACTAAAACCAACTTGGATTTGGTTTTTGTTGGTTGTTGGGCCTGATTTGGCATGCGTAAAAAGAAATGAAGGAGTTGCGTTTGGGCTTGCGTTAGGACAAATGCGCCTAGTTTTTGGTTTGGGGATTTTAGGCTCAAGCCCTTTTTTTTCCGTCGTGAATTCTTGATTTGATTGAGTTTGATGATTGTTTTCTTTACTAATTGTTTACATCTTTGATATGCCAAATCATGATGGAAAACTGTGGTAAATGATTTTTTAATAAGTAGAATCACATATTCTTTGTATCTATTATTCGTTTTTGCCAACAATCCTGTCAAATGTCGTTTCTTGAAAGTTGAATTTATTTTTATACATTTGTCTTATGATGCATTCTAGGCCTAGGTTTTAGATAATTAAATTTATCAACGTCTTAATTAACTAAATAAGGAAAGATATCAAAGATAATATATCAAACAGTTTAGCCACCACTAACATAGTAAACATCGTCAAATTTTCGATTTTATTCACCATGGAATTTGAAACTTTTCTTTATTAATTGTTGACATCTTTGATATGTCAAATCATGATGGAAAATTGTGGTAAGTAGAATCACGTATTCTTTGTATTCATCATTCGCCTATGCCAACAATCATGTCGAATGTCGTTTGGTGAAAGCTGAATTCCTTTTTTGTGCAAGTTGTCTTAGGATCCATTTTAAGCATAGGGTTTAGATAATTAAATTTATTAACGTCTTGATTAACTATATAAGGAAGTTATCAGAGAAAATAATCAAGCAGTTAGCCACTGTTAACAAAGTAAACATCATCAAATTTTTGATCATATTCACCATGAAATTTGAATGTTTACTTTACTAGTTATTTTTGATATGTTAAATCAGGATGAAAAATTGTGGTAAATGATTTTTTAATAAGTAGAATCACATATTTTTTGTATTAATTATTTGTTTTTTTGCCAAACAACCGACCAAGTGTCATTTTTTTTAACTTGAATTTATTTTTTATACAATTTGTCTTAGGATACAATCTAGGCCTTAGGTTTTGATAATTAAATTTATCAATGTCTAAATTAACTAAATAAAGAAAGTTATCAAATACAATATATCAAACAGTTTAACCACTCTAACAAAGTTAACATCGTCAAATTTTCGATCATATTCATTATGGAATTTTAGGGACTGTATGCGTGAAGCTATTTTTTAGTCTGTATAGAGAAGGTGGAAACCGGGGGTGGAATAAGACAGACGTGGGTCCAATATGAGTATTGTCGGGTTCGGTTTTACTTGACCCGCAACCCCGTCTTCTCAACCCAAATTTTGAAGAATAATACTTTGATGTTATTCTAACTAAATATATGGTAGATTTCCACCATATTTAGACCACCACCTCTATATCTCTTTCATCACTTCTAGACTTTCTTATTTATTTTTTAACCTCCACCTTAAGTGTATGTCAATGACTATTCATGGTTGCATATCATTACGTCTCATACTTAATGTCATTTATATCCTATATATTGTATGACATCTAAATAGAAGTAGCTACTCAATTGTATGATACACTAATTCCTTGAATGAAATGGTCTCTCTTATTTTTTTCTTTCTACTTGTCTATGTTTAGCATTTTAATTCTTTAGTTCATAACATGTTATCAACACGCTCTATTATTCAGCAATATTTTGTTCCATGAGTAATGTAAGATCAGAGTTTTTAACATATCGTTAATTTTAAGATTAAGGATCATCAATTAATCCAGGATGAAATTAATTTATATGTGATGGATTTTATGTTCATAAGGTTTCGTTTTTTATAGAAAAAAAGTATCAAAATCTTTTATCTAAAATATATTTAGGCTTTCATAAACTTATAGTTTTCACAAAATGATGATTTGATTGATTGTAGTAATTTAGTTACTTAATCAGGTATGATACCTCACATTATTTGTGGTTGTTCTTATTTGTGGGTTATTCTAATCTTAAATTTGGTAGTATATTTTCATATGATCAAAAGATTTCATAATCTTTATACGTAAATTGTAACTCGATCGTACTTCATAATCTTACCATGCTAACTAAGTTAGCCTAAAAAATTATTAATAACCAAGAACAACTTTTAGTTGTTATTTTAAAGCATAAATACTACCTTAATTCTAATCCTCTGGTTAATTTTTTTTAAGAAAATCACATAATAACTCCTAGATATGGACAAGTATAAAGAAGGGTTTGGACATGCATCATTGCTCCAAATATTACCTGGAAGGTTAATAAGTGTTAAAACATAAATATCTGGTCTGATTTCTGGTTATCAGACCATGCAGAGTTTTTAACCCCCATTTAATTGACATCGAGATTCCTATAATGGTTAGATCTTTGTTGAACGAAAACGGGAAATGGAAAACGTCCATTATCAGAAAATATTTCGATGCTTCCCTTCACAATTATATTAGAGATATAACTCCAAACTTATATATATCTGATAGAATTAGGTGGAAGCATAATCCCTTTGGTGAAGTTACTACAAAATCAGTTCTGCTTTTTTTCTGACAAACTATAATACAGATATAGATAGGCAAACTCTTGGAAACATATTTGGTCTCTTATCCTTATCCTTAGAATTAATTTTTTTTGTTGAAAACTTGCATCTCATGCACTACCTTTGGAGAAAAAACTTTTTCACATTACCAATCACATTGATCCCTAATGTAAATTTTGTAACTGTGATGTTTTAGAAGATGAACTTTATTTGTTCATCAAATGTTATTTTACAAAAACTATTTGGTTCGCCAACTTCTCTTTGCCTTCTCTGCTGAGTCTTAATCATAATAATGATATCTCTTGATGGTTTAACATTTGGATGCATGAAAAAGTTTTTAAGATACAATCTGATAAAAATATATTTTATTCTTTGGTAAATGTGGAAATATTGAAACGACGTTATCTTTGAAAATATTGTGTCCGATCCAAGTAAGATTATCCATAAAATTAATTTGGATCATAAAAATATGGGCTACTTAACGGATGGTACCCAACAAATAAACAACTCCGCACTTTCATACCCAACATTTAAAATATTAAGGGATAGTACCTAAACCTGTCAGTGACTTTCAAGTCAAACCGTTGACCTGCCAAAGTTAAAATTTTCGTAACAGTTTGGTTGTTATTACCTAATTATCCTCATAATTTATAACAATAACTCGTCGTATCTTGATGTCTATTATATAGTAAATCAAGTGTTATTGTTTTATCTCAACCGGATCTTAAGATGCTGGAGCGATAATACCACAGAAGGAACCATTTTCGTTATTTCTTTGTTCTCAAGAGAATTTAAGTGTAGTTTTACTTTATTGTGGGGATTTCAGAGATTTTCGAAGGCATTTCTTAAGATTTAGTTAGGGTTTTCTACTTTTCTTATATTTTTTTACGGTTTAGTTAATTGAAGATGTAATTTGGGGGAGCACAAGGCTAACGTGAAAAGCCAAATCGAAGAATTTACAGGTTGGATGTGGGAAAGAAGATGATGGATCCATTTGTTTATAATTATTTTGATATGTTGTTGGATTAATTTCAAATATCATTATCATCGTCATCTTAGAAAAAGGATATACAAGAGGATAAACAATAACCATTTCTGGTTGACCAAAAAATCAGGACCGTTGGATAGATTCCAAGAAAAATCGGTCGTCGGATAGATTTTCGTGTGAACTTTTAATTTTTATCGTCAGAAATTAACAACATATTGATAATTAGTGGTGAAACAAACCGTCACTAAAGTTAGAACGTAAATATCCGTCCCTAATTCCAACCTTATATATTCTCCCTGCAACTCCACGTAGATTAATAACTTATATTTGTGTTGCAACAAGCCTGTCACAAAAGAACTGTTGCTAACTGAAACTGAAATATTTGTTCCAAAGTGACAAAGTTTACAGATAAAAAAAGTTTTTTTTTTTGTATCTCACTATACAATTCTTGCTTAAACATGAAATTGAATCGTGAATGACAAATGTGGATCAATTTGTATGGAGTGGGCTTGCTCTAATTTTGAATGTAAGTGCTAGATTTTGTATTAATTATGAGATTCAAATTTTTCAACCCTAAATTAGTGTTTTGATTATGATAAGATGATATGTTTGGTATTTATGATGTTATTCTTGGTATTATAATCTGCCATATGAATATGATACAATGTTTTTGTTGTTGGTAGATGATGTACAACGGTCAGTTAAGGACACCAAGTAATTAATATTTATTAATATTTTTTATTATATAGGTAACAAACTATCAGTCAATGGTGGGTTTTGAAAAGGGGAAAGTACCAAGTACACCACCAACTTTTTCTATTTGGAGCCTTTAGACTATTTTCTTGCGTGAATATCAATTCAAGGTTACGGCCTACAAGAAAATATCTTTGCATAATCTCTAAAAGATTCTTGAATCACAAGGATTGACTAGCGTACGACTTGTTTGTACTTTTAATTATAAATATGAAATCAATATATGCGAAAAATAAAAGTAAAACAAGACACCATAAAATTTGTTAACAAGAAAACCTGCAATCTAGCAGTTAAACTCCGGGACCTCGTCCTGTTTGAACACACATTGTATTAAGCCGCTATAAACATTATCCTACTATAAAACTTCGGTCTGGAATGTAGTTGAGACAGAATAAACCATACGAGATACTCTGTTGCATTTGTGCCTCTAGGTATCTTGATTCTCGATAGAACCTATGCACTTGATTCCCATAACTGGTTTCCTTTACATCCCTAAGAGTTGCTCCACATTCCTTTGTAAAGACTATAACTACCCTGTCTTCAACATGACGCTTGGTGATTTCCCTGAATTTAGACGAATCTAAATCAAAGATTAGGGTTTATACTCTTTAAATCTTATAGAGATACCTAATCTTTATTTATACAAGAATCACAACTAGATCTTAATCTAAGATGTATTCTTGTGGAAAACTCACAATCATGATTTTAATAGATAAAAAGTTAACACTCAATCATGTTTGTAGTTTTATATCAAATCTGAATTTGATCTGCAATTCTTGAATGACCTTATATCAGAAGGCAAGGACCTTAGAATAAACAAGAATTATAAGCAACACAAATACATATACAATTTATGAAACTATTTTTATTCAAGATAGGTGAACATGTGCTTCACGAATCCCAAGTGAAGTCTTTAAAAGTCGATCCTTAGGTATTTGGAGGATAACTTTGCAACAAGATACACAAGAATGTAGGAATTGAGTTTTTTGTGTTCCCGATGTCTCCAATTAATAGTGATCAATCAAGGCTAGGTTGCTTAGGATGTAAGCAATGAATTTCTTGCAACCCAAGTTAATTCTCAATTGCTAAATCAAAGTTGTTTCCTAAGATATAAATTGTTTCTTTTGGAAAGAACTAGACTTGTAATAAGGTTCTTCCCATGGCTTGAAGTTATAAACAATTCTTAACTCAACTGAATTATATAAAAAGAATTACTACCAAAGATAAATTTGAACTTTCAAGAAAAAAACTAGACTTTCTAACTAAAGAAACTAGCTAAAAATTAGCAATTTGTAAGTGTGTAGAAAATTCGCCTTGAAATCCAAAAAATAATAAATGGGCCCAAAGATATAGAGTTATGGGTTTGAATCATTAAGCTTTTGAGTCCATAAACTCACAGTTGAGTTATTTGGAACAATGTGAGAGAAAATAAAACTCTTTGTCTTTCTAGGTTCACGAACTCAAATGCAAATAAAGTTACAGGAACATTCAAAACTTTGTGAAATCAAATGCTCAAAAATTCACAAGAGAAATTTCTTGTAATAGGTTCGCGAATTCAAGTGACATTTGAAGCTCAGGAGAAGTTTTATTCAAAAGGTTCGCGAACTCACCTTTTTAGGTTCGTAAAATCAAATATTAAAAAGGTCTCATAGAAAATTCTCTTAGGTTCGTGAACTCTGGTGACTAACTATCTTTATTTTTGAGTTCTACAAGCTATAGGTTCACAGACTTAGTTCACGGGTTTTCGAACTCAAGTAATTGAAAATCATTAGTAGAAAACTACTAGAATAAAACCTTATAAACTTAAGAATGAATTGCAAGCGTTAAGATTTTGATTTACACTTGTGCTTTTCTCAAAAGCTTAGTTTCGAGTTCTAGACAAGCAAGTGCTTGGAAGTTGAAACTTCACTAGACTTAGCAAGAAGCTAATCCATGATATGACTTTCTTTGAATTGTGATAATCAACTAAAGCCCTCGAACTTTGCTACGATAGATAGATAGATAGATAGATGGAAACAAGTTCAAAAGGAAAGACTAGTCTTCGTTACTTACCTCGATAAAGCTCTTCGGGTTGAAGTCTTTGTGTGATCTTTAATTCTCCATTCGTCTTGAGTAACTCAAAAAATCCTAAGGCTCTACTACCTATTTTTTTTCAAACCGAAGCTGACTGTAGTAGGCTAAATCAATAAATAGTTTTGGCAACCAAAATATGACAACATATTTGACATGCCAAGGTATGTGGGTTCAACCGAGCATTTGATTTAAAATATTTAGATACCATCCTTTAATATTTTAAATTTTAGGTACCAAAGAATGAAATTGGTCATTTGTTGGATATCATTCGTTAAATAACCCTATAAATATTCCTGTTACTAGATTTAGATAGAATCTTAGTAGGAATCATACTATAAACCAATATGATTTAAGTTATGATTGAAATATCAAATTTGATGCCTCCGTTTTAGAAACTAATTTTTCGATGTGATTTCCGATTCATATTGCTGACAAAACATGAAATAGAAGGATGTGTATAGAAGGAGTTGGATGGGCAACCAACCCTCTAGATTCAGAAGCTAAAGCCCTGTAAGAGACTCTGAGTTGGATGAAGAATCTACATTTGCATAACTGTTTCATAACAAATCACTGTCAAAATTTGTTGAACTTAGTTAATGGTGCTTCAGTTAATGTAAATACTTGTATAAGTTTGTTTAATTCTTTCAAGTCAGTTGTTTTTAAGTTTAGGAATAAAAAAGTTTTATTTCTAGTAGATAAGTTAGCTAAAGAGGTTAAAGGAGCCAAAGGTGTCAAGAACTTTTCAATTAAACAACTTTCTAGTGTTGAAATACTTGTTTTTTTTATTGGGCAAATTGCAGATTAAACCCACTACTATATGATGTAATTTTCTCTTCTTAAGAAAAATCTAGTATATTAAAAAAAAAAACTAGATCGTACTTACAAAGTATTTCACCTGTTGGGAATTTCTCTTCCCTTTACCTCCCATATGCAAGCCACTGTTATCAATTAGGTATGCAATAAATATCTCATATTATCTAACGTCATACAAAATTGTTTATCACACGTAATTTATATTATAAGAAAGAAGGGTGTCTGTCTCCCGGATATATCCGACCATCCAAAATAGTCATCCTATGACCGAGATCGATTGGCTCGTAAGATATATAGTCGTCCGTTGAATCATGTATATAGATATAAAATTAAAATATATATCCGTCCGTTGATTTTTTAGATCTACGACCAAAATTTTATTATTTTTGGACGGTAGAGATTATGCCGCGATCCGGACCAAAGCTAGTCCTACACCCGGCTAACCTTAAATTTTTTTCTCTCCGGTAACCAGTAGATTAAAATTTTGACTCTCCAGCTCTGTTTCAAGATTGAAGATTTGAAGTGTTTTGAGCAAGGTCATCCAACATCCTATACCAGTGCAACATAGCCCAACCATCAACATCTCTCTTACCCTGATGCTGCTGGTTCTATGGGTCTACCATTCATGGTTAACTATGTGAATTGAAGGTCTCTTAGCAACACCCGTACATCAGAAAGTGGACCTCGCAATTCATCTGTGGTGTTTAGATACAATGAAGCTGGGCTTGGCCAATAATGGCCTAACTTGTGCTGGGTTGGTGGTTGTGCCTGTGCTAATTGCCTCCTATTCGGCGCCTTAGCCCATCTGACCTGTTTGGTGGTTAAAAGTCAAGTGATTTGTGGCATTCTGCTGCAGCATCATCTCAAAGTGGTCTAACCGAAGATATCATTTGCGTCATCTGGTATATCTCTTTGAGCATATATGTTCATTTGAAATGGTTGATGTATTATTACATGTAAAGTTCACATGCCCCGCAACTATCCCGGTTATTTGAAGCCTATGATCCACGTCTTTCTTTTAGAATCGACAGAAAAGTCATACTATATTGGCTAAAATTCTTAGAAAGGCAATCTCAACATCTCACCCCACGAGGTCGATGGAGAAAACCAATCTCGACATCTCATTATAGTTGCCCATAACACACAGATTGAACAGTAGGAAGTTTATTGATCGTTAATACCAAAATAATTGTGTATGTGAGGGAATAAATTCCAAACTACATGTGTTCAAAAACTATTGAAGAAGTAACGAGTTACGATGAGACGAGAAACACTGAAACAAAACCCTTTGGGAAGTACTGAATAGACATATGAAAATTCGATAAGATTTGAACCTGACAACGTTGTTGCATGATCGACACGTGGGTTGCGGGAAAGCATGACACACTGCTCGAAACAGATAGCCTTGCTGCCTGACTGACACCCAGGTTGCGGGAAAGTCTGGCACAGTAAAAAGAAATGATGAGCATTGATGCATGAGAGACACGTATCAACTTTATAAGTTGCGGAACAAAAAGAAATAAAGCATGACAAGTCACTTTTAAGAGCTACGTGTCAGACATGCTATGATTCTAATAAGACCGCAATGTTCATCCAAATCCAAAAACAATAACTTAAATACAAGACCGCAGAAGAGTTGCTGGACAACAAGTGAGAAACTAAGGGAAACAAGCAATACGTACGCTAAGACTTGCGTGAAGCATGATCAAATCTTGCGGAAAGTACAAATAAGTTTTATGGGATTACATTTCGCTCCAAGGATGGATAAGAATAAATAGGTGGAAAGGTAAATTGGAGGGACCCATCAAATTGGCTATAAATACCAAGCTCATAAACAGAAAGTGTGACTGGAAAATTTGGAGAAAAATTGGACATAAGGCATAAAACCAAAACAAAAGAGTTTAGGTATGAAACTTGTGTAAATTTTTAGTTCAATTGTTCTTTGATTAGCATGATTATGATTTTTTATCATATTATTCTTCCTGTAACTTATGATGATGAATAATAAAAATGATACAAATCTTTATTACTCGTGGATGTAGACAATTTGATTGTCGAACCACGTTAAATGTTTGAGTCAATTCATTTATTGTTCTAATTGATTATCGTATTCTAAGTGTTAATATGAATTGGTTTTATTTTAAGATACCAAGCTCTAATATGATTCAAATTTTATTGGTTGTGATCCAAAGATGCAAGATTTTTGGTAATCACAATTTAGCGCTAGAAACAGGGACGAGTAAAGAATTTATTCTACCTGTCCAAATTTTCATCTTTAAAATCTTGAATCTTGTTATATTAGAAAACTCTCTTACTTAAAAATACAATGATTCAAAGTGATATTGCAAAAACTTTACATATAATTTTGCTCCGAATTAATCAGTTGGTGTTTATATAGAATTGGTTAATATGTTCATATACAATATTTATTTCATACTTCTTATATATATGTTGAATTTTCCAAGTTTTTATTTTAACCATGGATTTAAAAATTTGGCTCATTATATTTTCACCAAAAATTGTGTTACATTTATCTCTTTTTTTATTTTTACGTTTAATTAATTTTTGATTCTTATTAAAACAGTGAAATAAGTTTTGAACTGAATTTCCGAATTGCTATTGATTTATCTGCACTTGAACTTATAAAACCTGAGGTAAATGGAAAATTTATCTAGTTTATGTTTATATGTCAAATTTGGGTTAGATATTTTTCATCAATCAAATTGCTTTATATACTTATTACGAATGTAAATACCTTTTGAAACACATAACTTATTATCTGAACTCTTTTAAAATATTGGTAAAGAAACTCCTACAACAACGTAAGACTGAGCCAAGAAGAAATCACAATATCTCAAAAGGGATTACATAAATGGAAACAATGACACACAGAACCATGCAAGATCAAGATGTTAATATAGGAAATTTGGGGAGTCAGGCAATGGAGGTTCCTCAAGAAATTGAAATGGTGGAAGAGTCACAAGGGCAACAACCCATGAGTGATCAAGTAAACAATCCTGAAAATCAGACAACTAGTCAATCATCTGAAGAAATATTTCAAAATAGTGTTGACCCCATTCATCAATTAATGAAAGAAATGAATGAGATGCGCAAGGTACAACAGACTTGTGCGGAAAAAATTGCACTTTTGACCCAAGAAAACCAAATGCTCAAAGAAAAAGCCCAGCATGATGCGGAACCATCTATAACTAGAATACATGGGCAAGAAGCAAGCTCCAATAGACCCGCAAGAAGAAAATCAAAAGTCAATAAAGATCAAAGAGTGATGATAGTTGAACCCGCACGTCAACGGTATGAACCAGATAGATTGGATTTTGATGATTCAGAGTTGCAAAATAACATATGGCAAAAATATTGTGAGGACATGGAACAAATGCGAGAAGAAATTAAAATTTTAAAAAATAAAGAGGGTAGACGATTAAAAGAAGTGTTAAAAGAAGCCAGAAGAACACCGTTGTCACCACACCTTGCGTATGCGTCAATACCGCATAAATGTAATACTCCCATTTTTGATGTTATGATGGGACAAAGGATCCAACGACTCACCTAAAATAATACAATCGCATCATGTCCCGGTGGGAACGAGATGATGTTGTTATGTGTCGTATTTTCCGTAAAGCTTGAAAGGGACAACTTTAGCATGGTATGATAATCTTCCAGAAGGGTCAGTGCATTCGTACACATAATTGACCCACAAGTTCCTAGAGACATACATGTATAATAAGCCCGCAGATGCAGGGATGGACAAGCTATTTTCCCTTGCATCATGGACAGAGGAGACCATCCGAGATTATACAGACCGATGACAGACGATCTGTCAAGCAATAGGGGATGTAACTCCAGAAATTGCTATCAACTGCTACAAATGGGGGATAGCCAACCGAGAAAGCCCACTCTTTGTTGATATTCATGATAAAAATCCGAAAACCAAAGGGGATCTCAGAGATATTGTTGAAAAATGTGCAAGATTGCAGGATATTCAAAAGCAGCATCCGAGAATAATATCTCAGCATCAGGGGGATGCCAACAGGGAAAATTTTGTAGAACCGTCAACCAGTTCTGGAAAGAGGGTTACGGGAGAAACTCCTGACATTGAATCAAAGCAAGGTAAGTCAGATGGTGGAAGAAAGTTTATCCGCCAATTTGAGGAACAAGTTTTCACTAAACTCAACACCCCTTACCTAGAAATTCTAAATGCAATAAAGAGCATACAAGATTTTTATTGGCCATGGACAAAAGAAAAGCATCTTTCACACACACAGAATTCGAAGGAGTATTGTGAATTTCATTGTTATCGGGGCCATTCCACAAGCCGATGCAGAAATCTGAAGATGCAAGTGCAAAAGTTGATTGATATGGGGGAGCTGAAAGAATTTATTTATTTACCCGATCCTCCACCAAGGCTCAGTAAGGGGAAAACTGTAAATATTCCGCAAAATGATCAAACTATTAATATGATTTCCTATTTTGAATCGGGTCAATCATCCATGAGTGCAGCTATTGATAAGAAGCTGCATAAAAGGGTTCACAGTCATGAGGTCTTCAAGGTTGCGGGAAGAGTTACCGAAGCATGGGAAGAGTGGATGGCATCCCCGCTAACTTTCTCTGCGGACGAGGTTGACCAGGAGATTGAAATGCACAATGATCCGTTGGTGCTTACACTGCCGGTATCTGGTTGGAATGTTAGGAAGATTCTTATGGATGGGGGAAATTCTCTTAATGTATTGTTTTATGATACCTTCCAGAAGATGGGATTTAAAGATGATCAGCTTACGCCTTCTTGCTACACAATCTATGGGTTTAATGGAATAACTTCAAAACCAAATGGGGAAATCTTACTTGATGTTACAGCTGGACCGATAAGTATTCTGACTAAATTCAGTGTAGTGGAGGCTCCATCTCCATATAATGCCATTATTGGTAGATAGTGGGTCCATCAATTGAAAGGGGTAACTTCAACATATCAACAATACTTGCGATTCCCGACACCGCAAGGGGAGATGGAGATAAAAGGAGATCAGAATGAAGCAAAATCATGTATTCTTGCAGAAATCCGCATGAATGAAGAACGACAACAGCAACACCAAAATAGGAAAAAAGAATGAAAGATGAAGGCTAAAGAAGAAGCCCTAAGCCAATATATGATTAAGACTGCGGGAAGTAAGGAAGTATATTAAACAAATGATGGTACTTCAGTGAAGGAAAGCATACCAAAAATTGATGAGGGTAGTCTTCCAGCATAGCGATTAAAGGGGGCTCCCATACTTTTAGGAGTTCCCAAATCCACTTTTATATCAATCGTAGAAACCAAAAATATCAACATAGGAACATAAGAACTACCCAGAATGATTAAGATTGGAACGCTGATGGAAACAGAAAGGGACCATAATTTGGTCACTCTACTTAGAGACTACGTGGATATTTTCGCATGGAAGATGGAGGACATGCCAGGCATCGATCCAAGTATTGTTCGACATGAGTTGCACATACATCCGGGAACTACACCTTTTCGACAACGTATACGCAAGGTAGCACCTGAATATCATTTGTCAGTTGAAAAGGAGTTGAAAAAGCTCATGGATGCAGGGTTTATCCGAGAGGTGCGATACCAACTTGGATTTCAAACATGGTGATTGTACCAAAAAAGAATGGGGGAGTAAGAATTTGCATAGACTTTACCAACTTAAACAAGGCATGCCCAAAAGATAGTTATACGCTTCCCAGTATTGATCAGTTGGTGGACGTTGTTGAAGGACATGAGGCTTTATCCTTCATGGACGGGCATTCAGGGTATAATCAGATTGCTCTAGATGAAGAAGATCAAGAACACACTGCATTTTCACTCCACACGGTTTGTATTGCTATACCAGAATGCCATTTGGGCTAAGAAATGCAGGAGCAACTTATCAGCGTTTGGTAGACGCAATTTTTAAACCATGGATAGGCCGCACCCTCGAAGTCTATGTAGATGACATGCTGATAAAGAGTAAATATTCAAAGGATCATTTACAAGACTTGAAAGGGATATTTGAAGCCTTACGGAAATTCAGAATGAAAGTTAATCCTGATAAATGCATTTTTGGGGTTACGTCAGGAAAGTTTTTGGGGTATTTGGTTACCAAAAAAGGGATTGAAGTTGATTAGGCAAAAATTTGGGCAACTGTTGATATGCCATCTCCAAGGAATATTAAAGAAGTACAAAAATTAAATGGTTGTTTGGCCGCACTCAGCAGATTCATCGCTAGATCATCGGACAGAATGTTAGCCCTTTCTTGACACCTTGAAAAAGAAAAGTAAATTTGTATGGAACGAGAATTGTGAGCAATCCTTCCAAAATATTAAAACATATCTCGCCATATTACCTGCACTACAAAAGCCAGAACCTGAAGAAGTGCTCGCCTTGTACATAACTGCAACAGAAGATGTTGTAAGTGCGGTATTGGTACGAACAAATGACAAAGTAGAAAAACCAGTGTATTACATCAGTAAAACTCTAAACCTTGCAGAAAGAAACTATACCAAAATTGAACAGTTAATATTAGCACTGGTTTTTGCTACCCTGAAATTACGCACGTATTTTCTGACACATTATGTGCGGGTACCAAGCAAAGCTCCGCTGGAGTCTGTACTGAAGAATGTGGGAAAAGTAGGGAGAATAGCAAAATGGAATGCACAGCTGGAACAATTCCACATTTTATTTGAAATACAAAATGCACAAAAGTCGCAAGTCCTGGCAGATTTCCTTGCGGATTTACCATTAGATGATGATTTTGAAATCCAAGGTTTACCCGGTATAGAAGATGATGATTCCCAAGATATTCTAAGTTCTGTAAATTCCCGCAGATGGGAAGTATTTTTTGATGGGGCACGGAATAAAGAAGGTGCGGGAATTGGAATTGTGATTACAACTCCCACAGGAGACCGAATGGTCCATGCATTTCGTCTTGAGTTTGGCGAACATACAAATAATATAGTGGAATATGAGGCAGTGGTTCATGCTCTTCGGATCATCATTGAATTGGAAATTTGTGATGTGCGTCTCACAAGTGATTCACAATTAATAATTCGGCAGGTTGAGTTGAAATATCAAGCGCTTGATGAAGAACTGATAGAATACAAGAATCTTGTAGAAAAATTGGCACTTCAAGTCCCAAATATAACCTTTCGGCATTTATCCAGAGATAAGAATCGCCATGCTGACGCACTAGCATTTATTTCTTCAATGATAAAGGATCAAAACACATCAGTAGTCAAAATTGGGCGCATTTATGAGCCGTCAATTAAGTTGTGGGCAGTTGAAAACATGGAAGAAGAAGTTGAGGAATATATTGAAGATGCAGTTGATAAAAATGATAAGAATTTTCCACAGAAATCAGAAAATAATATATCCGGAGAAAATTGGAGGATTTCAATACATCAATATTTGCAGGATGGGATTTTGCCCACAAACACTAAAGAGGCAAGGAAGGTACAATCGAAATCTGTGAATTATCAGGTGCGAGATAAAATTCTATACCGCAGATCTTCTTTGGGACCGTTACTTCGATGTTTATCATGAGAGGAAGGGCAGCGAATTTTCAAAGATATACATTATGGAGATGCGGGAAATCATAGTGGAAGACGATCACTTGCATTAAAAGCAAAAACGCAAGGATATTATTGGCCATTTATGCATAAAGATGCGGAAAATATGGTAAAAAGATGTGAAGAATGTCAGCGCTATGCGAAAAGAATAAAAGCACCTGCAACAGAACTTAATTCCGTACTCAGCCCATGGCTATTGCAAAATGGCGGATAGACATTGTTGGGCCCTTAGTGGAAGGTACTCAAAAAATAAAGTATTTGATTGTAACCACATATTATTTCACTAAATGGGTTGAGGCCAAAGCTCTTGCACATATCAGAGATACAAATGTTTTCAAATTTTTATTTGAGAAATTTTTATTTGAGAATATAATTTGTAGATTTGGAATTCCGGTAGCCATAGTTTCGGATAGTGGACAACAATTACAAGGGAAAAATATCGATATGCTTTTCGAAGCATTTAATATTCAAAAGAATAAGTCCACTCCGCTTTATCCACAAAGCAATTGACAAGCTGAAGCAACAAATAAAGCAATTGCCATGAATCTAAAGAAAACTCTAGATGGCCATCATAAACGATGGTGTGAACAGCTTCATAATACATTATGGGCATATCGCACAACAAGAAGGGAGTCCACTGGAGAGTCACCATTTCTTCTTACTTATGGAGCAGAAACAGTTATTCCAACGGAAGTCATTTTACCCACAACAAGAACAAAAGCATGGGAGAAGAAATTGAATTCATACTTAATGCTTGAAAAGTTGGATAATTTATAAGAAAGAAGAGAAGTTACACTTCAAAAAATGGAAAATTATCAAAAAAGATTGGTAAGAGAATATAATAAAAAAGTGAAATTGTGGAACTTTGTGGAAGGAGAATATGTTCTACGGCAAATCCTGGAATACCAAAGGGATAAAAAAGCAGGAAAGTTTGCACCTACATGGGGAGGACCTTACGTTATACAAGATATTGCGGAACAAGGATCATACCATTTGCGGAATATAAATGGAGAAATCTTACAACATCCATGGAACGCACAATATCTCAAACCATACTACCCATGACCAACAAAGCAATTGTACAATAATTTACGCTCATAATAGATAAAGCAGCTCAAACAATCTCTCTAGAAAGTCCAAATGAATGTCTATGACTGTTGGATTTTTCGCCACAGAGATGCCTAACATGACATTAATTATTTTATCAGGTACTCTCCACTTCAGGAAGTGCTCACAACCAGCAATGCAATTATACAACAATTTGGCTTCATATTAGGTAAAGCAGCAGAATGTAAAAGTCCATGTAAATGTTTATGAGTGTATGACTATTGGATCTTTCGCTACAGAGATGCCTAACATGACATTAATTGTTGTATCACTCTCCATTTCAGGAGATGCTCTAGGGACCGCATCCTAATTTCCTCCTGGCCAGAGAGAAGTTAGACATGCGCTACAACCCTCAATGTAACTCAAGGTACAAAATTTACTTGCGGTTAATCAATTCACACTCATACGATGAACTAACAATCAATATATATATATTCAAAAATTATTTTGCAGTGTTAAAAATACAAGGCAAAATGAAAATGCAAATACAATTTGGAAGTGAAAAAGAACTGAACAACAGCAAAGAAAACTAAGGTGCGGGAAGATCTGCTCCAAAAGGAGGATTATCAGGGACATCTTTGCGCTTGTAAATCTTGGAAAATCCATCAGCTTGTACTTGGTCAAGAGTATTGTTGATTGCTTTTGAAATTAAAACTCGAGTTTCGGTTCTTAACCAAGAAATATAAGATCTTCTGTTTTCAAGCTCTTTTTTGCACTGATTTACTTCGGCTTCGGAATTTTGGACTTTCGTTTTCCAAAATTTTATTTTCCTCTCTCATAAGATAAGTCCCAAACAAGGCTTTCATTCTTCAGAGCTTCATGTTTTAATGTGTCCTCAGCTCCTTTAACTTTAGAAGATAAAAGCTCAAGTTGAACGTGCGCTTCATTAGCCTTAATAGAGGCAAGCTCTAGCTGAGTTTGTGTTTCATTAGCCTTGATGGAAGCCAGCTCCAGTTGCTTATTGAGTTCCTCCATCCTAGTATTTGCAGTACCAAGCTCTCCTTCAGCCTTAGCAGCTCTTGCGGCTGCATCTTTAAATTTTTCTTCAAAACCTGAAACAAAAGCAACAGGTTATTCAATGCGGGAATAACATTAAACTTCAAATATGCAGTAAAATAGGATACCTCTTGCGAGGGATTCAAACTCTGCTAATTCTAGAGCCATTGCATCCTTAGTAGCATCAAGAAAATCATATTCTCCCGAAAGCTTATTATAATTAACAGGGAGTTGTTGAAGATCTCGGCGACACTGATTTAACTCTGCTTCATTATTCCGCAATTGATTCAATTTAAACGTACACCTTGTTACTTCTTTATGCAAACGAAAAATGTCGCTCTCACGATGAAGTACGGAATCATATAAACTATGGATTTTAGCTTGAGCATCCGCAAAGGACTTTCCTTTAGCATGAGCTTCTGAAGCCGAGTTGTCTCTGTCTTTAATGAGCTGAGATATGTACGAGGAAAACTGAGAATTGTGATATGATCCGGAACGAGAAAATCCCTCAAGGATATTCTGACGTTCAACACAGAGTTTGCGGTTCTCTTCTTCCAATCTCTCAGATCGTGCCCGTGCCTCAAGAACGCAATCTTTAGTCCACAATAAAATAGCTTCAAATTCCATTTTATTGCGGATTTTCTCCCCGTATAAATGCCGATGCTGCGATTCTAATTCATCGTACTTCAGTGTGACCAAATCGTGACTATCGACAAGGTCATTAAATCTTGTCTTGACCTCCACAATCTCATTGTTAACTCTCAGTACATGATCTCTTAACTGCGTTTTTCTACGCCGCGCATCCTAGATATTAAGTTCTGAATCCCCAGCTGATCCCATAAAGTAATTCAGAAACAAGTAAAATAAAATAAAATAAAAGTAACGAGAGGAAATGATTAAACCTTGATTATGAAGATCAAGCAATTGATGGCGGAGCGCATCATTTCCCGCTTCAAACCCAAAGCTTTATTTTCTACAGTCCTAAATTGGGACTCCATCATCGTGAACCGCGCTTTGAAGAATTTGTACGTTGTATGTGCGGCGTTTTGACCCCGCGCAAGCTGCAAATTACAGAATTAAAGTTATAAATAAAAGTAAAAATAAGGAGAAATCAAAGGATATAAAGACAATAAGAATACCTGCAGAAGATCCTGTTACGGGAAAGAATATACTTCTTCATCCGCAAGAGCAATTGTCTCCGCAAGAAAAGAAGGTTGACTTATGAAGAAGGTGGGATCGACAGGTTGACCTTGGACCCTTAGCCAAACGTCCTTCACCATGTCATACGGTGCAGCCCGCATGCACTCCCGCAAATGCGAGACCGAAGGACTATCCGCTTCCACCGGTAAGGAATCGCTTGGGACCGATAGAAGCTCTTTGACATGAACCAACATAAGGATTCTTCTTCTTTAGCCAAGAGATCTGAATCTTCCGAAATTCCTTTACCCTTATTCTTCTGCGGTATCTCTTTATTTGACTGCACTGCATCAACAACAGCCACACTTGCAACATTAACTATGGCAGGTCCAGTTTCTACCATAGTATTTACGGGCACACTACCCGCTGCACTAGTATCCACAGACTCATCTGCTACCGCAGCATGTGCACGCGCATCCTTTACTTTTGAAGTATTTTTAGGATCACCCTGTATAAGGCGATCCTCTTTGTCAGTTGAATCATCTTCACTTGTGGCAGCTTCAAGTGTCTCATCAACGAATAAAGGAAAGAATTTGAGAAGGAAAGAAGAATCAGGAACGACAGTTTGGTGCGAGAAATTGACCGCAGCATCTGAAGTTTCCACCACAGCACCAACTTGATCCACAAATTCATAATCTGTTATTTGAAGTGAAATGGTCTGCTCTTCTTCATGTCTTTTCGGAGCAGAGCTTCCTTCACCTCTCAAGATTGGACGATGAAGGGGAGAATCTCGAATTTCCCTCTCTTCCCTGTCAGTAGAAACCCTAAGTATACCCTTAACCTTCTTCCGACCCTATTAATGAACCGCAAGAATTAATTAAATGAAATTCATAAGGATTATTAGAATTCATTAGGTTAAAACAATACCTTTTCTGTGGGGGTTGCGGCTTTGTGCTTCACTCCCGCGTCACCTTTTGCGCTCTCATCAGTTTGCGGCTATAAAAAAGAAGAAATTGTAACCATCAGAGAGAAATTTTAACCATTAAGCAATATATACAGTATGATATAAAAAGACAGAGATAAACTTTACGTACCACAGTGACAAGTGGAAAATTGAAACCAATAAAATTTAGCCGCCAAGGGCAGTAACCATCAAAACGTGTAAGAAGATTGTAAACCACATTATCTGGGACGAACCCGAAGACCCATGGACCCTCAATGACTAGAGGGGTGCAATACCATTTAAAATCGTGATCCTCGTGGATTTTTTCCTTTAAAGGAACTTGAGTCTCTGAAATGTATTTCAGCTTGGAATTATCAATTTCCGCTAGCAAGCGGAATCCCTCACCAACTTTGCTACCCGAGCCAACACTCCATTTCTTGTAATTCTTCGCGGCAATGTTGTCCGCATATGCAGCATGAAAATTCTCGACTGTGTAATGTTTACGTTCCGCAGGGTTAGGAACGTAACAAGTAAAATTGGTTCTTTCTTGGCTTCATATGCTGCATTCGTCCAGTACGCGCCACCAATTTCCATTATATTGAGTGACGGATCGGACTAAGCCATGTTGGGATTGGTTACGGCTGGCGAGAACCTCAAATTGAAAAGGATTTTCGCTCTGGTACAAAGGAAGTTGTAGGCCTGCATCTAATGCTCCCGCAGGAATTAATAGCTTGTTGTTGATGTAATCAAACCCTTCCATCATTTCCATTGAAATTTCATCTTCAACCTGATCATAGAAAGAGACTTTGAATCGGCAAAGATGATGTTTCCTTTTGAATTCCTCAAGGTTCACTGATTTAAAGCTATAACTTTCATGAGACCGCTTTTTCTTAGGAGCAGGATTGCTGGCCGCAACAGGAACACTTGCGGGCTTTGTAGAGTCAGAAGGATGACCTTTCGTCACAGGATAACGAGATGACTTCCTAATCAAAGGATGATCATCATGATGAGAAGCATCACCAGTGACTTTACCATCATTTTTTCCATCCATGATAAATTTTTATCTACATGAGAAAACCAGAAAAGATAAATACACCATGAACAAAAGTAAGAAGAACAACAAGATGAAAGATACAAGGCAGAAGAACAACAAGATGAACGCATAATCAGAATGCCGACCAGCAAACAATTTTTTGATCAAAAGAAAGAAAAAATCATAATAAAGTAATCAAACTTCAAAACAAAGGAATCATCATCATCATCATCATTGTCATTCACTCCAACAAATATAAACACAGAAATAAGAACATCATCAGTATCATCATCATCATTGTTTACTCTAAAAAGATTCAATAAAAAAGATGAACAAATACATGAAAGAAAAAGTCAAGAGGATTAACTGTAATGAAACTAAAGACAGAAAAGAATCAAATGATTGAGTGAACATAAAACTTGATCCCGATGCAAAAGTTCTTGATCACAAAAGTTTGGGAGAATGAAAAAACGCTGAAGAATCTTTGAAAAGCTTAGAAAAATGAAAAGCACAAAAACTTTAAGAAGAAGAAAACAAATGATATAAAGAATAAAATGAGGGATATGACTAATATTAAATTAGAGAAAGCTGAAACGGACGAACCGTCGAAAACTGAAAAAGGGAAAAACTTTATCAGAGATTTAATTACCTCGAAACCGTCAACTGACAAAAACGTGGGAAAAAACGTTACTGCTAGCGAAAAAATCGAAAGAAAGTGAAACTAAGCATGGAAAGAAAAGTTATTGCAGGTGTGAAAATCAGAAATGTAATAATTATTATTTTTCCTTTTCTAAATTTTTTCCATGTGTCAAAATTTGAAAGAAAAAAGGGGGAAAATTGTGAAGGAATAAATTCCAAACTACACGTGTTCAAAAGTTATTGAAGATGTAATGAGTTACGATGGCACGAGAAACACTGAAACAAAACCATTTGAGAAGTACTGAACAGACATCTGAAAAATCGATAAGATTTGAACCTGACAGTGTTGTTGCATGATCGACACGTGGGTTGCGGGAAAGCATGACACACTGCTCGAAACAGATAGCCTTGCTGCCTGACTGACACCCAGGTTGTGGGAAAGCCTGGCACAATAAAAAGAAATGATGAACATTGATGCATGAGAGACACGTATCAACCTTATAAGTTGCGGAACAAAAAGAACTAAAGCATGACAGTCACTTTTAAGAGCTACGTGTCAGACATGCTATGATTCTAATAAGACCGCAACGTTCATCCAAATCCAAAAAATATAACTTAAATACAAGACCGCAGAAGAGTTGTGGGACAACAAGTGAGAAACTAAGGGAAACAAACAATACGCACGCTAAGACTTGCGGGAAGCATGATCAAATCTTGCGTAAAGTACAAATAAGTTTTACGGGATTACATTTCGCTCCAAGGATGGATAAGAATAAATAGGTGGAAAGGTAAATTGGAGGGACCCATCAAATTGGATATAAATACCAAGCTCATAAACAGGAAGTGTGACTGGAAAATTTGGAGAAAAATTGGACATAAGGCATAGGACCAAAACAAAAGAGTTTATGTATGAGACTCGTGTAAATTTTTAGTTAAATTGTTCTTTGATTAGCATGATTATGATTTTTTATCATATTATTCTTCCTGTAACTTATGATGATGAATAATAAAAATGATACAAATCTTCATTACCCGTGGATGTAGACAATTTGATTGTCGAACCACGTTAAGTGTTTGAGTCAATTCATTTCTTGTTCTAATTGATTATCGTATTCTAGGTGTTAATATGAATTGATTTTATTTTAAGATACCAAGCTTTAATATGATTCAAATATTATTGATTGTGATCCAAAGATACAAGATTTTTGGTGATCACAGTGTAATCATGAGGATCATGCTTAATTTGTCGGTTGGGGCTAATTACACTTAACCTACAGGTGATGCACCCAATTAATATAATAATCCGTAATTAATGTTAAGTCCACTTGATTAATTAAGTTATAGACTCATATGAAAGAATCACAATTGCGTTTCCGGATCTGTACATGAATATTTTGAACACCTGAAGGCTTTAACGCTCAGTAAAAACCTTCATCTGAATATCTCATTTTAAGTTTCATAAGTAGATTAAAGGATGAGCTGCGTTGCTCAATTTAGATATATAAACCCACTATCATTTGTCAAGCGTTTTTCTTAACTAGATTACAAGAAAATATTTTTTACCTCTCAATAACCGTCTTCCAAACCCCAAATCTCTAAAACCCCAACAACTGCTAACATTTAAAGAATGAATGTCTACATCGTTTACTAAAGACGATTTAAATCAAATTGGTTGATAAAATAAGATATTTGTTACAGAGATAAAACTGAGTTTATATACTCACCAAAATTAGTTCTTTCGAGTCTCTAACGCTCTTACACCCCACATGTGCATAACACACACTCACTGTATATGGCTCTCACATGACTTGCATACGAACAATACATACACTCACAACTATTATCGTCCCTAATATTAATACAAAATATTAATTTCTAAAAAAATTTAACAGTAAATCCTAAACACGGCTAATCTTAGATTTGTCATGGCTAAATTTTCTAATATAATTAAATTTCTTAATTTAATTTTTTAATTTAAAACGGTTAACATTGATACCAAATATTAATTTCTAAAAAATTTAAAGGATACGGCCGGGACCTACGATCCCGACTAATTTGATCCGACCAACAAAACACCGCCTAATCTATAGATTCGACTTCCAGGCTGTAGGCCCGGATAATACCTAGTGTAGTATAATGTTACATGGTACATGTTGTATGAAGCATTGTACATACTGATTATTGATCCGATAATCATGCAAATGCACAAGGCAGCTACATGAAGTCACCAAAGTCTAAGGGACTACCAAACTCCATATGATTCAATAGTTGATTCTGCTAAGTACTTTAAACATGATGAAATATGGTAACCTATGTAACAGCCCACGACTATTAATGGAGTGTACCGATTTATTTGGAGGTATACCAAATTTTATATAAGACAGTCTTTTTAAACATTGGATTGGTACACCCCCAGGCACTATAATTAATACCCCTATTATCAATGTTGGAAACATCTATTATAGTTAATATTAACAGTGATAACCGAAATTTTTACTCCCGACTAAAATAAGATTGAGATCCAAAATTCACTACACTGGTAACAACCTTGCAAATGCACCGCGGGATTAGGAGACAGAGTCGATGGCTCCATTATGTTGTGCAACAAATGCGTACAATTTGACTTCTTATCTAATACTCTGAACACACGAGCTTTCGTACATAAGAGTGTCACTTGAAAAAAATTCAGTACACGTTACGATTCGCAAAGTCCCGTATAAAACCACCACATCATCCTGCACCGTTGACGCGCGTATCATCATAGGAAAGAAAAACATCAAATAACACGAAACCCAAAATCAAGAGTCTATTCGAGAGAAAAGAGATGATCCAGAGATCCGTAAGAAGGTGTGAAGGTACGGCTATGGGAGCCATCGTTATTGATCTTCGTCCTGGTGTTGGAATTGGTCCTTTTAATCTAGGTAAATATTGTTTACTTTACTAATTTCAGTTTTCGTTTTCTTTTAATTATTTTTAGTTTCCTTATGATTTTATCAACAGATTTTTTTTTTTTATCAATCTTTAGAAATGAATTGAGTTATTTTTGTTTCAAAATTATTTAGTTTTGTTTCCTTTACCTAGTTTGAAATTTTGGGGATTGTTATAGGTAACCCCAATCATAACTAAATAATTGATTTGGAATTGATTTTGTGCAAGAATCATGTGTTCTTTATTTATTTTGCCTAAAGCTCTTTTTATTACAGGGATGCCAATTTCAGAAGCATTTGCCCAAATAGAGCAGCGGCCGAATATATACGATGTAGTTCATGTGAAGTACCTTGAGGAGGTTTGTGGCATTAATGTGTCTCATATATTAGTTGGTTTATGTCACGGAGCTTGATAAGTTTTAGTTTGTTGATCATTTCTTATCGTATTGCAGGAACCACTGAAGTTGGATATTGTTATTAGCTTTCCTGACCATGGTTTCCATCTTCGATTTGATCCATGGTCACAGGTATGTCTTTTGGACTGTTTTTGACCTTTTCCCTTTCTTTTGTAATTTAGTTGAAAAACTTAGTACTAGTGTAAAGAACAAAACTGGTATAGTATATTCCTGACTAGGAGAGGACTTTGAATTTCCCTAGCTATCATAGTGATTGGCGTGAAAGATAGACAACTAAAAACACTAGCAGGGAATTTACCAAATATTGGTTCTCCATACTTGTTTCCTGGAGTTGTAAATAATGTTAGAAGATGGGTTAGATTCTGCTTCTGACTTTCATAGGTTTTCGGACTAAAATCTACATTGTACACGCATTAATAACTCTATGTGGTTAATTCACTCTCTAATGCGTTTGCCACACTATCACTCTTATTTCTTTAGCTCTACGTATTGAAAGTCCTAGCCATTGCTGTGTTCTGCAGTCCAATCTGTGCATTTTTAAAATTTTAACATGTTTTGTGAAATCAGGGTGTTTCGTTTACTATTTTTAGGATTTTCTTAGTACTAGTATATAAGATCCGCTGCAAGTATTACTGCCCCTTATTCATCCAGATATCGAGGATATGAACACTTGATCTGCTGAGTGATGCTTTAATTGCATTGTGATGAATTATATTGTCTACCATTGTTCCACTTTCTGACCTTGGTTTTTCTCCAGAGGCTGCGGCTTATTGAAGTTTTTGATGTCAAAAGGCTTCAAATGCGATATGCTAAATCTCTTATTGGGTAGTTAATTGAAATTACTGTAATTTTTCATCTTCCTATCACCTCCCTGTGTTTTTATGCTAGTTATTTTTACTTCCAGAGGACCTTCCACTTTGGCTACTTTCGTAGCTGTATATGCACTGTTTGGGCCAACATTTCCTGGAACTTATGACAAAGATAGAGGGGTTTACTCTCTATTCTATCCGGTATGTTACATGAATCCCTTACCAGCGTAAAAACTTTCACTTTACTTCTATTACATTGTTACCATGTTTTAATTGGTATCTGCAATTTTAGGGACTATCCTTTGCCTTTCCTATACCGTTGCAGTATACTGATTGTTGCCATGATGGAGAAGGTAGGTACTGTATTTTTTGTATTATCTTGTTTACTTCTGCTTAAAAGCTATTCGATATCCCTCCTCTTGCTTTCTCTCTCTTCCTCATCTTCGTTTTTTATTTACTGTTTCAATCTTCCCTTGCCTATTTTGACAGCGGAGTTGCCTCTTGAGTTTCCTGATGGGACTACTCCAGTTACATCACGTGTCTCCATATATGATAAATCTTCAGAGAGTAAAGTCGGGGTCGGAGCCCTTATGACAAAAGCTTTAGCTCCTCCATTGCCTGCTGGCAGTCTCTACATGGAAGAAGTTCATGCTAAGGTACCAATTTCTTATCCCCTTTGATGTCCTTAAGAATGACGTATCACTTCCATGCAAGTCTAAGTGGGTCATATTCGCTCTCTATTACCAGTTTGTGTAATTTTTGTCTCTTCGGTCTTGTTCACATAGCTTTCTTCACTCCATTGCCTAGCTGTATAAGCAGAACATTCATCTTGATGCTAAAAAAATACCTCACTATTTGGATGATTTTCAATGTAGCTCGGGGAAGAGTTATGGTTCACTGTGGGTGGTCAACATATTCCTTTTGGTGCATCACCTCAGGTCAGTAGAGTTTCTCATGCATAGGACTTCAGCAGTTTACATTCATTTGTGTTCTCCGGTCCTTAAAAGTTAAAATTGTTCCAGATAAGGCATGAGTATTTCACCAGGACTATATTTTCTTAGAATTTGCTTAATAAGGTAGTTGTTTCCAACTCGGTAAACATTATGGTTCTGATTATGTATATACATCAATACGTGTCTTGGTTTTCATTTGGACAGCTACATATGTTTCTATTCCATGTTATGCATTATCAATGTTGGGTTTAACTTTTTACTTGTTTCTCTGCAGGATGTGTGGACTGAATTAGGTCGTCCTTGTGGAATACACCAAAAGCAGGTAGGGTGCGAATTATTTTCAATATGTTAATGAGTTAATCTTGTGAGTTGGATATAAGGAGTTAAGAAGCAGTTGAAAAACATCTATTGGAACTTTTGAAAATAAGAACTTCCAAAACTCATGATGTAAACTTTCGGTTTTAGAAATCTGTGAAGTGAACTTGAAATTCAGTAGTGTTGTATAATAATGAGCCTGTTGTGCATGTGCTTCTTTGGTCATATTTGGAAGTTCCATAGTGCATTTTGTAGGAGCATATATTGGAAATTAAGCAAAAAGGTGTATTCCTGAGTAACGACACGGAATCGGTGTCATGTGTCGTGTATGGTACTGTGACACAACTTAAAAAACTAGGATACGGGGACACGGCATACACAGTATATATAAGTAGTTTAACATGGATATATAAGATAGCAAACTTGGCAAAATGCATACATATGTAGATGATTAGTCCAAAAAGCCATTGGTATAGTTATCTGTATCCTCAACTGCTCCAGCTTTGTGTTCCGTACGCATTTTGCTTCTTTTTTGGTTTGGAGAGAAAAACACAAAACTTGAATCAGAAAATTCTAATGGAGATCAGTGAAAAAGAGTTTGTATTTCTATTGTTTGTATAAATATCTTATACTTACTAAAGGTAAATTGAAAAATATCTTAGTTCACTAGTATAAATTTACAGATATCTGGACTGTTGAATGTTTTTAGTCAAACTCCACTATTTTAGGTGTTTTAAATTTATTAAATACTTAATATATTTTTGGATAACTATGCCGTGTCTAGCCGCAGGTCAATGCGTACTGACACGGCCCCCCAAAAAATCGCGCGTGTCGTTACACAGGTTTATTCCCATGTGAAAACCAGAATATCTAGCATGTTTAGTTTCATATTTTTGGATATCAAACTGAAAGCTTTACCGATATATGAAAACCATAATATCTAGCATGTTTAATATTCCTTCCGTTGGATTTCAAAACTTTGTATGGCATATGTCTTGCATTAATAAATGATAACGCTGCAACTCCACCAACTGAAGTCTGGGAAGTGCTGTTTCACAGTTAGTTTGTAAAATAAATGATTTTTCCAACAAGGCTGAATTTTGCTCATATTGGAACAATAGGTTACTCAACAGGGTCCTGAAATTTTTGTCACTAAGAAACACCATCTAACGTTTCTGGTTACACAGGTTGATCAGATGGTAATTCATTCAGCTTCAGACCCACGCCCTCGTACAACTCTTTGTGGTGATTATTTTTACAATTATTTCACTCGTGGCGTGGACATATTATTCGATGGACAGGTGCTGTTTTCACTTTCCTTGACGTTAAACTCCATAACATAATATCCTTCAATCATAGTGCTGAAACTTTTTCTATACCTTGTTTGATGTGCAGACTCATAAAATCAAGAAGTTTGTTTTACACACAAACTACCCAGGACATGCAGATTTCAACTCTTATATGAAATGCAACTTTGTTATCTATGATTCAGATGGCAAGCTCTCCCCTAATGTCCTTGAACTATGTTCTTGATACAATTGGTTGCTAAAAGCATTCAAGGGAAATACTAATTAAAATAGCTTTCTCTGTAGTTGGAGGACCATTTCAAGACTCTAATACCATTAGTACGAAGCATTGCATTACCCCGAGCACAAAATGGGAGCAAGTAAAGGTAATTATTTTACCAAGATACGTTTTCCACCACTAAAAGCATATTATGATTATTTCTCTTCCTTTTGCTGTCTATTTTCTTGTATAAATATGTTGTTCTTTTTCATGAAGAGGTAGGGAGATCGGCTCCCACTAGCTTGGTTTCCTATTTTCTCCCACCTCCTCTATGGATAGGGCCGAGGTTGGGATGGCAAGTTGGATCGGCAGTGGGGCTGGTCCAGCTGGCTGGGTCTCTTCAGGTGTCAGTGCGGGGCCCAGCTATTCCGTAGCCAGAAAGAAAGGAAAAAAAACTATATTAGGGCACTATCACCATCCATGGTCTGTCTATAGGCACACCCCCCTGAATTTTGAATTCTGATTGATAGAATGTTAAGCGGAAAAAGGAAAAAAAAGTCCCTAGTCCTTGGCGGATATTCCGCAGATTTCTTCTCCTACTCTCATTTTCTTGAGTGACAAAATCATGAGTTTTGCCATGTCTAATGGTTCTCTGGCTCCAGCGTAAACTACGAGATGGCTGACCAAAATAATAAATCAATGTTTATTTTGTGATACTGAATGATGATTAGTGTTATTTTTTTCAGTTCCTTAGCCAAACTAGCTGATCAATTTCTCGTAATGATTTTTCTGTGATTCCAAAACAATTATCTGGGAGTTTAATTTGTTGGTTTCTTGTATATTTCATTTACAGTTTTATTACCGTATGAATGGTTGGACATCTTATTTTGTATATATGGTAATAACAAGTGACCATTTAAATGTAGGATGTTCTCGGGGATTCTGGACGAGCTGCAATCCAAACCCAAGGATCCACGAGCAATCCCTTTGGATCAACTTTTGTATATGGTTACCAAAATGTTGCTTTTGAGGTGAGAATATTAGACTCGTCTTTTTTTTTTCTTTTATGGATGCATGAGAGGGTTAGCTAACAGTAGCTGTTTTTTTTTATGATTCTATCAGGTGATGAAAAATGGCTATATTGCCACTGTCACTCTCTTTAAGCTGTAGATATATTCAATTAGGTATGCACTTTTGCTTGCCTCCATCTAACATTCAGTCTCTTGGGAATTTGGAAATCAACCTCTTATGCCCTTGAGTTTATCTTAGTAGTCACTTGTTGTTGGGAGCTTACACTGCTTAGCAGTTCACTGGGGTGATTGCTTTTGTACAGACAATTTATGTTTTACCATTGTATGCTTCTGCTAATCGTCTGAGGTTAGTTGTTTAAAGAGCAATGGACTTGTATAGCATTGTATTTGAAATACTATGTACAGTTGGATACTATGTAATTTGCTTAGAATGAAAATGTTATTTTCCCGTAGCTCTCAGTATTTTTATTTATCTTCCGTTTTTTGTGTTTTTCTTTTGATATAGTTATGAACTTATGGTTACCTCTGAGTTCTGACATCAAGGTTAGTAACATCCAACATCATGGGCACATCCGATAGGAATGGCAATTGGGTCTAGTACTGTCCCTTGGTGAGTGCTTAGTTAAGAGGGTCTTCCATTCTGTACTTTTTGAAGGGGAAACAGAAATCCCCTTGTCGGAATAGAACGAAAATGTAACTTAAAACAGTATGCGGAGCCGTAGTTACATGCCTGAATAGGATTGAGCCTGATTGATCATTAACCCAATTGTGTAGAAACAGTACTTTTTGTTTGTAACATTTCTGTGGGATCCCACTTCTTTACAAGGCCTTGATATGCTAACTTATATGACAAGTAAAGCTGAAATACTAATATGACTTTACTCAGTAAATCAAATTGAGGTTCAGACAAGGAAGAAGTTGGTAAAAGCTTGAAGACAAGAAAAAACTAACTTCCTTGTTACTTTCCTTGTTTTTTTAGTTAACAGTTGCATATATTTGGCTTCTGTTTTTCCTTCTGTTTTCTTTCTTTAGGATCTTAAAAGAAAGCTTTATGTTCACTACTTCACGTCTCTCTTCCTTAACCGCAACTGTAAGCCAATAGGTTAGTTGTCTAGCTGAATAAGGTGTTGTTGCCCTATTTTGTGGGGGCATTACTTAAATGCTCACAAAACAGAAAGAAGAATCCTATCTTTACACTTTGAATAACGGAATAATAAAACTTCCTCTTTCACTCTTTAGAAGTGAGGATTTTGCACTTGAGTATGAAAAAGTAGAAAGACAATTATAAAACAGAATGTAGTACAAATAGAGTGAGAAAAGAAGTCTGCCAGTTGTGATGCTTATATGAGAAGGATATATAGAGAAACAACAGAAAGTAGATCGATAGTACGTCAGAAATCCTAAAAGAATTTTATCATATCTTCAAGAAAATCTCTCTCAATATGACTTCATAGTTACAATTTTAATCTGAAACTGTCGTATGGTTGCAAGGTTATCAGTTGTTCAAGGACAAGCAGTTGTTACCAGATTGACAGATTACTACTGCAAAATCTTTTTACACCAAAACAAACTGCACAAGAAAGTACCTAGAACTGCTTTTCAGTGTTTTAGTAAACAAGAATGGCAATGAAGAGTCTCTAGAGTCAAGACCCTTAATATTCTTTACTGATTATGATGATATTATTATGAGCTTTTAATTTGCCAGGACTTTAGAACCTTGAAGAGTGAGGATTTAAGAATAGCATAAAAACTGTTTTTTTACTGCTCTCTCTGTGTAGATATCAAGGACCTACTTAATCTCTTTTTTGTACATCCTCACATGTGACTGACACTTAATATTCACTATACTGTCGGCGTATTGGCACAGCCCTTTAGATTTGTATACCTTATTTCTCGTGACCACTAGTCCCCTCTACCATCTAACGCCTGCTGTACAGTGTTATAGCGGTAAATTCTCCGGTTACCCAACTGGAGTACTAATTTTTCCAGTTCAAGGTTTTTATGTATGGCACAATGACAGAATTTTCATTCATGGAACGCTCATGCAACCCCGACCGGATGGACCCAAGTTCGGACCTGCAGGCTGACAGTATGAACTGAACTGAAAATGTTGCCGATTTCCAATAGTATCTGCAAACTGACCTTTTAGAGTTGGATAGTGTTTCATGACTGCTATATGTAAATGATGATTTTCACTTAATACGGGTAATTTCCTGTAAAATTTGGTAAAATTTTATCCCGTATAAAATGTGATATATAGTTTTTCTTTTAAATTCTTGGCTCAAAGAACACACGTACACTAAGCAATAGTGGCAGTAGCATAACTACTGCATTTGTTGCAGTAATAATGATCCTTGACCAACCATTTTGCAGTTAATTATTTATGAGTTACTTATGACTGCCGTTTCAAAGTGTGGTGGGCCCCACGTATCTTTTTTTTTTCTACCCACAACTCCACTCTTCTTCTTCTCCCTTTTCTATCTTGTGAGTCTCTTACCTCTCTTCCACACTTTGTTTGTGGTACTTCTATAAATACTCACTGAACTAATACTCCACCTACATCACTAACTTCTAGTTACAACCATCCAACTATATCCCTGTAACAGAGAAGAAACTCTCAAAAGCCTGACATGAGGCTCTTAATAAGTTTCTCTTCTTCTTCTTCTTCTTCTTCTTCTTCTTCTATTACTTCTTCTTCTTATAGTAATTTCATCTCTCTACTCTTTGTTCTTCTCTTTCTCATTACTAACTTACATTCTGTCAAGTCTGATTATCATGACTACAAAGATGCATTATCAAAATGCATACTATTTTTCGAAGGGCAAAGGTCCGGATTTCTTCCGAACGATCAACGTCTCAACTGGCGAATGAATTCCGGTTTAGGAGACGGTTCGACGCACGATGTTGATTTAACGGGTGGTTATTATGATGCAGGAGATAACATAAAGTTTGGCTTTCCAATGGCATTCAGTACTACATTATTAGCGTGGAGTGTTATTGAGTTTGGAGAGTTTATGCCTCCAAATGAGTTTAGAAATGCTTTGGTTGCTATAAGATGGGGTACTGATTATCTTCTCAAAACAATTTCACATCCTAACAGGGTTTTTGTTCAGGTTCGTATCACTAAATTCTGTCTTTTAACAATGTTGGATTACTTTTTTTGTTTTCTTTAGATATATGATATTTCAAGGCAAACCCGTGAACCAAATTTACATTAATTGAATTTTATTTTTAGACCTTAAGGAATTTGGTTTTACTAACCACTGACAAATGTCAAACACTCTGATCAAGTTACTCATTTCAACCTAACCCCTCCAACCCAGTGGAAATCCTAAATTACTAGGACAAAATTCATAATTGATAAAGGAATATCATTATTAACGGGATTATATCGGTCCATAAATCTAGTAGTTGAGATTATTTTATTTTATATAAATTGATATTATCCCGCTAATACTGATAACCCCTGATAACCCCTTTATTAATCATAAACAAAATTCAGCGTTACATGGGCTTCATGAATTTCTATACCCCGTGAGCAGATTACGAATAGGTAGGTCCACAATACTTTTTTGTGAAAAAGGCACCCACTTAGACCCACCACCTCACAGATTAAACAATAAAGAAAGTGGATGGCGATGACTGCTAAGTGTTTACTAGGAAGAAAAGAATCAAGACAAGAAATTCCCATGTCTACTGGAACTTACAAAATTGTGCATCATTTTGACATCATCACTAGAGAGAAGAAAGACCATGAAAGTAATTAAAATTTAATCTCATATTGGAATTTTAGGTGGGGGATCCAATTGTAGACCATAACTGTTGGGAAAGGCCAGAAGACATGGACACAGCTCGAACGGTTTATAGTGTAGAAGCACCACAAACTGCTTCGGACGTAGCTGGTGAAACAGCAGCAGCTCTTGCGGCAGCATCCATGGCATTCAGATCATCTGATCCAGGTTACTCTGAGACTTTGTTAAGGAATTCGATCAAAGCATTTGAATTCGCAGATAACTATAAAGGTGCTTATAGTGATAATGACGATGTTAGATCCGGTGCTTGCCCTTTCTATTGTGATTTTGATGGATATCAGGTAAGACACCCTGACATAATGTGCATTTCATTTTTCGAATGTAGGACAGTGTCTATTCATTTCCTGACATAACTTTCAATCGTTTGTTTTCAGGATGAATTATTATGGGGGGCAGCATGGCTAAGAAGGGCCTCACAAAATGATTCATTTCTTGATTACATACAATACAATGGTAAAACCTTAGGGGCCGAAGACAACATTAACGAATTCGGTTGGGATAATAAACATGCCGGCATTAATGTGCTCATTTCCAAGGTAATGAAATTCACCTGACATGACATGTCTGAGACAAAATGACTACACGCTCAAGTACTATTACATGATCCATAACGCACATATTATCTTACTGATGCAGGAATTCCTGGAAGGAAAAGTGTATTCACTTGAATCGTATAAATCATCTGCAGATAGTTTCATGTGTACATTGATACCAGAATCATCTTCTTCACACATTGAGTACACTCCTGGTGGCCTCATATACAAACCTGGTGGTAGCAACATGCAACACGTATCTTCTATCGCTTTCCTCCTCCTAGTTTATGCGAATTACCTCTCACGAACATCTCAAACCGTTAATTGCGGGAGTGTCTCTGTTGGCCCCGCTTCTCTCCATCGACAGGCTAAGCAACAGGTATATAACTCTATAGGCATTTACTTTGGGGAATTGGCAAGGTACGTACTCCTTACGCTAGGCTGTATAATTTGTGCAGATTGATTACATATTAGGCGACAACCCAATGAATATGTCATACATGGTAGGATATGGAAACAAGTACCCACAGCGAATTCACCACCGCGGCTCATCTTTACCATCAGTAAAAGACCATCCTCAACCAATTACATGTAAGGAAGGCTCTGTATACTACAATTCAGCAAACCCCAACTCCAATACCTTAATTGGAGCAGTGGTAGGCGGTCCAGGAGAAGATGACGTTTACGAAGACGATCGGGTTGATTTTCGAAAATCTGAACCTACTACATACATCAATGCTCCATTAGTTGGTGCCTTGGCTTACTTTGTTTCTAACCCAAATTAACACATTAAAAGAACACTTGTTGAAGTGCACATAGGTACATAGATATACAGCATATACACCACCAAAAATAGTTATTAGTAACTTATACTAATTGATTAAGGTGGTAGGTAATAAATAGGAAAACTTAGTGCCTCTCATCTAGTGGGAAGACAAGGATTGTAGAGGCCTTTTTCAAATCACAGAATTTTTGTTTTCATAAGTTTGTTTTGATTTTCAGAGTGAGTTTGTATTTTTTTGGTTTTTCTTTTGATTGCTGTATTAGTTTCCAAGTAATATTATCAAGAATAATACTCCTTCTATTTTTAAAAAATAGGTAAGGTTTACATTATTCTTTATTTTATTTTTTTTTGATAAATTAGGTTTCTATTTTTAGGTATGTTAAAAAAATAGGATAATTTCCTTAAATGAAAAGTTAAATATTATAATTTTACTATCTTGTTTAAAATAATAAATTATGGATCATTTTTCACTCCTATTTTTCTCTTTAAAATATTAAAGAGACCACTTTTTTCTTAATGATAAATTAGGAAAAAACATAAATAAAAAGTTCAAATGATTAGTTTTTTTATTTCTTGTGCAAAATCAAACAAATTTATTTTTTAGAAACGGAAATAGTATATCATTAAGAAAGTTTTATGAGTACTCTCTTTCGGGTAAATTGGTTTGTGAAACTTTGAGTGAATTCCATACAAGGTTTCGTTATATTTTTACAAGAGATCAACAAACATTCATAACAGAAATACTACAAAATTTACTAGTTCGCAATGATACATGAGGCAGACACAGTGATACATGACTTAGATAGTTTTCAAAAAAAAAAGTACATGACTCAGAGAGTTTAATGTCCGAGATAATTTATTTAT
Source organism: Papaver californicum (assembly GCA_023531435.1). Classification (NCBI taxonomy): domain Eukaryota; kingdom Viridiplantae; phylum Streptophyta; class Magnoliopsida; order Ranunculales; family Papaveraceae; genus Papaver; species Papaver californicum. Next base: position 9,684,058 of record JAJJMC010022854.1, read on the forward strand.
ATGATTAGATTCCAGTGATATCCAAAGAATAAAATCCTAAACCTAATTTCTATGGAGCTGAATGCTAATCCGATACTGCTACCACCATGGAATATGTTAGACTCTATGTTTCAATGGGGTTGGTGAATACGGTTGTTTATGTTATCGTGATTGTCGACAAAGAAAGAATACTGCAACTAACCTTAGACGGTTATACCTATGTGTTTCCTTCTGATGGCTGCTGATCTTTTTGTATCCACATAAATGAATCAAACCGATGACATTAGTATAACTCCCACAATCCAGAGCAGTAGCTAGCACCTTGTCAGATGTCACCTTGGATTCTTGTCATCCCTCTGGAGTCTGGACCCTCTCCCGATAATATTTGAATGGTGGGCTTATTCTTGTGCAAGCATACTGTTGGTTATGGGCTTTCTATTTTTATTTTTATTTTTCGATGAAAAGTGGTTGAATTGAAACCGAGCAAATTCTGGAAGAACACAAAAATATGATCATTTTGTAGTAAATTGAATAACCTCTTATCTTAATATTTTTGGTAATGGATATATTGTCCTTGATTAATTTGTGTTGATAAACTTAATTAGTTTAGCTAATTAAGTGTTATTGGTTAAATTAGATTAGTGAACATTGATAAAAAAATTCATACCTAGATACGACTATATTCGACGTGAAATTCCAAAACCGAAACCCTATCTTCCGGTTGGAAGTCATGAACTCCTAGCCATAAACATGTTTATACCTAGCTTTGGGTGATCTTTTCCCAGTCGTATGAGCTTTCTACAGCCAGGTTTAGGAGAATTTTTCCTAGCCATAACCTACACTTCATAACCATTACCAATTACACTGTCTATGGCTAGGAAAACCAACTTACGTTGAGGAAAATTATGTCACAAAGTTACATTTTTTACGCCCAGGCGTCTAAGGCCTTTTCCGGCTATATATAGGTTAGTTCTTTATTTACGAAGAACATATCTATCTACGATTAGCAGTTCATCATTTCCTTGTCGTATGTGGCATTTTTTCTAGCCGTAGGTTGATGTTTTCTAGTCGTAGATGAATTCTATCTAGTCGTAGGTGAGTTTTTTCTTTAGGGAAAAAAATGTTGATCGATTTTTTCAAAAATAATAAATTTGTTAATCGGTTTGATCGGCTAGGACAAATTGAAAAATAATATTATAGATAAGTTAATATTACGGGGAAGGGTAATATAATAATATTGTTGAATCAAGGAGTAACCAAATCATTTTTTACATATTAGGAAACCCGATATCCTCTACCTAGATATTTTAGTCCTAGAAGAGCCTTTCAAGAATTTCTTTTACGAAAGTTCTAACTTCTAAGAACAACTCCTACGGGATGAAGTGTTTAGACATTCTGTCTCAAAATGAAAAGTGAGTTTATGATTAAGATAAGATTCCACCGCGGGACTCCTTTAATCATTATATCTTTAACTTTTTAATGCATTTGAAATCCAAAACGATAAATTATCATCCAAGGAGAAAACACGCTGTAAACGCTGAAAGAAAATACACCTTCTCTAACAGTGAAACATTTGTCATTCAGCCGTTTATGGTGAACTCGAAAGAGTTATACTTTGACTAAAAAGAAACCGAGAGAACTTACAACTTTTGGAAAATTTATTCCTCTTATAGTAGCGCGATGGATGCTCCATTCCTTATACTTCAAGGGATTAATTCCCTCCATACGGGTTTCTCTAAGGAAAATTAAATTCTTCAATTCTATTAAGTTCCTTGTATGTGGCGAATAAACTCTTCAACATCTGGTTGATGAAAACTTTTATTGTGGGACCTCATTAATTCATTTTATTATTTGAGTGGGTTAAACTAGCATGGATGTTAATGGAATAACAGTTTACTGTCGAGGTACCAAAATTTATATATATATTTTGTCTGTTATATGGATTTTGGTATCCTCCCTAATAAATTAGTATACATTAACAATATTATAAACTAGTCGGATGGCTATAGTCACATATGTTTAACTGCGATGAGTACCTAGTTGGCTAGCTGTATACGGAACGTGCCTTATTCAATGCAGTGCATATGAATCATATGATATGCGTTTCAGGCTAACCCCTATGGACTTCCAATTCAACTTTCAAGTTAACAAAAACGTTGTCATAGGGGTTAAATCAAGTTGCCGTTTAAGGGTTTGCTTGAACATGAGATTGAATCAAGTTTGTTGCGCCCATTGGGCGCATATTGATAGACACATTTCTGTGTCTTATTTGTCCTACATTCTCTATTTTTTTTATCACTTATTTTGTACTTATTATGGGGTTTTATGTCTTTGTAGGTATTTTTGGGAAATAAACTTTTGTGGAAAAATTAGCTCAAAAAATTACTAAAGGCACTCTGGAAAATTGATAAAGGCACCCATCAGATTTACTAAAGGCACCCACTCCATTTTGTTTGAAATCCGAAATTGGCGGGAAACACATCTTCTACGCGTGAAAGGTTCTGTTTCTCTGGGAAGCGAATTTTATGGGATAATAAGTGGAATTCGAGTTATATATATGAAGGAATAGTCAAAACATATCAATACAAGTCAGGTCTGGAGTTTTCTGCCGAGAAAACAGGTTGAGATGTCGAGTTATAGCCGGAAAAGAGATTAATTCTCTGATTTGGAGTTGTACGAATTTCAATATGTTTTGGAGAGTTGTTGGGATCCTTATCGATTAAGGAAGACTTTCTAGGGTTTACTGAACATATAAATAGTGAAAAGATTGAGAAAAATAGGGGGGAACTGGAATTGAAAAAAAACCCAGAAAAAAGTGCTGCTGCTGTAGTGAAGAACAGGGAATAGGCGACGATTTCTTCAACTGAACAACAACGGATATCTTCGTCTTTGCAACATTTATCTTCAGCTGCAACGGTTTCTTCAATCCATCTGCAACGATTTCTTCAACCCATCTGCAACGGATATCTTCAGAACATTAACGTTTATCTTCAGCGGAAGCACTTTCTCTTCTGTAACAATGAAAACAGTTGTCTGCAACGCCATTATACTGTTGCAAACTCCTTGTTTTACACAATTTCCACTCTTACCATCTTTGTAAACAATTTTTGAGCCATGAATACACATCTTGAGAGTGTTTACAACATGAGGAGCTAGACCCCATTGCTGAGGCGATGATGGAAGCCATTTTTCCAATAATAAAGTGGTATATTTTTATATAATTAATTTTTGCAATTTTTTATTAATATTTGCTTTGAATTAAATTTGAAATAATTATTTTTATCAATTAATTGTGTTTTCTTTTGATGGGTCATGCTTAGTTTAGAGCTATTGATGTCTCATACTTTTGATTTACAACTATTATTTCAAAAATCTAACTTTAGCAATATTTAGAATCAATTGAATGTATGAGTTACAAGATAATTATTAAAACTAAATCACTTGAGAAATTGGCTAATGGTGGAATCCTTAGTCTCAGTTCTTTCCATAATCTTAAATCAATTTTAATTTAATCTTCTTTATTTTTAATATTAAAAATGAGGTTTAAAAATCAAATCTTCACAAGTCTGAGTATCAAATGTTTTACCACTATTTCTAAAACACATCACATATAAATTTTATTTTTGAGCCTAATGATTAGCGCATAAATTATAAGCCATCATATTTGATTTCATGAGTTAAAATCTAACTGCTCGTTTATTTGCACCCATCATTGGACGCATCAACCCTGAACCATAAGATTTTTTTTATAAATTAAAATCTAAAGACTCGAATTTTTACGTTCAACCATTAGCGCATCAGACTTTAGTTACCATAATGGTTAGAACTTGATTCAAGCTAACGTGTATGGAAGTTGAAAGTTGAATTTGATGATTGGGAAATAAGAAAGTAGCCGAATTTTAAACCCTAATTAATAAACCGTCCTATATTTTAAGCCATTATATAAAATGGCCTTAATGTTAGGTTTTCCATCCGGATCCACCAAAATGGTCAAATAGTTTGACTTAGTCAATTATTCATCTTGAAATTACCACCATATCCTTCATATAACCCTTGTATCTCTTTACCTTTTCGAGATTCCTTTTAAAAAATTCTGAAGCAGAAGAGCAGAGCAGTAGAGAGATATCTTCTTCTATTTTATTCTTAAGTTGAGATCATCTTTTATCTTCTTTTTCAGAAAGAGATCTTGTTCCATATTCTGATTTTTGTTAGAGTTTTAAAGTATGGATTATTTAAGCTTCTATTATAATTTTATTTGAATTATATATTGGAACCTTACAATCCATTCTACATAAACCCTAATTAAAAATATTGTTTGAATTCAAGTTGACAAGTTATAAAAGAGATTTCAGGCTTGCAGCAAAAGAGACGACCTGAACTCTACCATCAATAAAACCTCTTTGTCTCAAATGTTCTCAGTCTCTCTCTCTTAACTGTTCTTAATCCTTGTTAAGCCAGATAGTTGCATTTTTTTTATGATTCTTTAATTAAATTGATTCAGTTTGAAACAATGTGTTAGTGTTAATCTTATGCGTGTTTGTTTGAACTTAATTTTATCAATTAGGGTTTCTGAATGTTATATTAATGATTTCCCTTAATTAGGGTTCTTGATAAATTTAAGGATTCCTTTAATTAGGGTTTTTAATTTCATCAATTAGATGGGTACTACTGTCATCAAGCTAATGATTAACGGTGGCTGATTAAAAAGGCTTTATGGAACAACGGTTTTTTAGAAGTTGGGATAAGCAAAGCATTTGGGTTTGAATGAGTGAGGATTTGGTTGGATTTTGGATGAGTTTTGCTGCCAGTATGGTAAGATTCTAATTGGGTATGCGTTCACATGAATGATATTTCCTATTGTAATTGTTGTTGCAGAGATTTGATTTCAATGGTCATTATTTCTTTCCATTGAAATATGGATTGATTAGAGTTTATTTCTACGATATCAATGGGATTTGGTTTCAAGTGTTAATTTGTTGCAGGGATTTGATCTCAAGTGCTAATTTATGTCTCTATTTTATTCTTGTGTTATCAATTAAGGTTCAGAGCTGGGGAAGAAGATGAATCAGGGGTAATTTAATTAGGGTTTTTCACTGGTGATGATTTAGTTAGTCAGTCAATTAAAATGACTTTAAAGTCTTTTACTAAATAGGATAACCAACACATAACCAATTAAATGGTGTTATAAATTTTTTAAAAAATAATAATGAAAAAAGTCAAACTCGACCATTTTATATAATGGCTCAAAAATTGATTATAATTCAAAAAGTTATTCATCTTATAAAAAACCCTTTGATGATCCACGTGGGTTAGTCTCACCTAGACGAACCCAGGTATAAGGACTTGCTCCTTTTCATGCCCATGGTCATTTTTTCGCCATATTACTAACAGGCCCATAAACATCGACGTTGTGCGATTAGTCACGCGCATACGTTTTCTTACCGGGAGGGAAAGTACTCCTTTCCAGGTCATTTTTTCGCCATATTACTAACAGGCCCATAAACAAAGAATCACTTAAGTAGGGTTTTATTTTCTAGGGTTTTTGTTGCCAATCAGTTCTCTCCAGTCTTGATACGATTTTATCAGTATACAGCTTCCCCTCCCTCTCCGAATTATCTCGAAATCTGAACTCAGAGTAAGTAATTAGGTTGAAGAATCAATGGGGAAGAAGAAATTCATTGACAAGAAAAAATCTGCAGTATTTCAATTACACGCAAGGGATACATCAGACCCTAATTATGGCGATGGACCAGGTGGTGATCGAGTTTTTGTTAGAGTTGATAATAATCCCTATGAAAATCCAATTTTCGATGATGCAAATGAAGATGGTGATGAGAATCCTGTTCCAAATCCGGTCAATAATGTTTCTTCTTCTACTTCTTCTTTACCTGTTAGTGTAAGGAAAGAAATTTTAGAATTAGGTCTTCCTGATGATGGTTATAATTATCTTGCTCATTTACGTGAAATTAAGAATACTGGTGCTGGTACTGCTTATTATCAGAATAGTAAAGCTAAGCTTGATGAAGTTCCTCATGATGTTAAGGTATGGATGAATTCATGTTTGAAATCCTGCTTATTACGTTTTTTGGTGTTTGCTGATTTGCGTTTGAATCTGTTCATAACATGAGAAATACAAGATTGGATGTTAGTGATTAGATTAGGTTAATGCTTTGAACTAGAGTAAAGATGGATTTAGGGCAGAACGTTTGTTTTGCTGGACCATTTTTTGTTTATCTGATGCATTTATTGAGGTTGTTTAGACTCTGTTATGTGCGAATACAGAAGTAGGTTGAATTTGTTTAATTAGAACCAACATCCCCTGGTAAGAGTGTTTATTGACCTTGGTTATGAAAGATTCTTAGATTCTACATAAGCTTATGTTAACTAACATTCCCTGGTAAGAGTTTTCGGGAGAAGAAAAAATGACTCTTCCTTACTTATTATTAGATAAAATTGTTGGGGAGAAGAAAATGAACACAAGGATTTAGAGTTTGCGGGTTTGATTTCTTAAGTTCGTGGAATGAACAATTAAACTATCTTATGACATGGGTTTCTGTAATGGAGGTGGTTATCTGATGTTTCAGGGGATGCTTTTTGTTTTTGTACGATTTGGGTTTTTAATCTTTTGATAACTGTATGTTCATGTTTGATGTTTTGGTCAGTTGACATGAAATCAGAACTTGCAGAATAAGAATTTTTGAGCTTCGTGTTACATCTTTGCTGCAAACACACAGAGCTAGTCTTATTTACCATGATATTGCGTTCAGAATCAGAAATATAAGGTTTTTGATTTTGTTAAGTTCTGATTAGTTTTTGCGGTTTTCTTTTACAGGCTTATGATGCATCAAGAGTTAGGGTATTAGAAGTTGGTGAGACTGAGCCAAGTGATGATTCAATTTATAAAGTTGCAGCTAAGACTGTTGGTGTAAAAGTTCAGAGAGCTGTTGATGAGGAAATTGCTGCTTTACTTGCTGATAATGATTTATCTAGGTTTGAATCAGATGATGAAGACTTGGAGTTGGAAGAGGATTTTGTTTTAAAGGCTAATCTTCCAGGAGAAGGAGAAGAAGATGAGGAAGAAATTGTTTTTGATAAGAAGATCAATGAACAGTCTGAAGTGATTAAGAGACAATATGTTGAATCGAGCAAATTACTTCATTCCGCTGGTGTGTTTGACGATGCTGATGATGATGAGTTTGATATGGAACCTCAACCAGATGAGAAACCCGGAGCTCCTCGTTTTTTGGATGAGCAGTTTGATTTGGTAATTAAAATTTGCTTGCTTTTTATCGCCAATTTATTTATATGTTTATTAATTCTCTGGATTCTAATTTGCATTTATTTCTTATCTAGTTCAACTTTGTTTTTTATTTGTGAATTTGGGGTTTTGTCGATTCTGTTTGTTTATGACGATATGGTTAGTGTTGGGTTTTGTCTAATGATGAGAGTAGGAGTGAAACAGAGCAAACCAATAGCACTGCGTTGAGATAAAAATTTGATAGATTACAACAAGAATTAATGTTCCTTTATATGAGCACTACATAACTTAAGGCTCTTAGTATGTCAACTAGCCCACTATGATACACCCTAGAGTTAACAAGCAATACAAGTATGAGGGAGGATATTAGAATTATCGATAGAATTTGAATTATTGTTGTGTCCTTAAACATGCTTAAGATCTGAATAAGTCTTAACTATCCAGGTGGTTAGTTGTCCCATTTATATAGTTGTAGGGTAGTTGCCGTAGTTAGGGCCTTGGCACATTAATTCTCATTGTGACCTATTGGAAGTATACCTCGGTGTAGTGTTTAGGTTTAGATGGTCTTTGTACATATCTGTGGATAACATTTAATTTTTGAGGTTATACATTTTCTAATTACTCCTCCGTCTCAGAAAGTGAAAGACCCAATTTTCTGGGACGGAGGTAGTATAAGATTCGAGTTCTGGGTGAAGATTTTTCTAGTAGGCAATTTGTAGGTGTTAACCAAACATTTTTTACGAGTATGGACCCTTGATCATTTATTGAATTTCAAGAAATATTATGTTATTGTATGTTATATCCGGCTTTCCAAGTGTTTCACTTAGTTTATATGTTGCAGTTGTTAGTTTTTCAACCCTTTCTAAACCTCACTTAGTTTTAAATAGTGCAGCCAGATTATTAACATTTTTCCTTGTTCACTTTGCAGCTTAAACTTAAGGAGTATGCCACGGACAGTGATAATGATAAAGATGATATATATGAAGGTTCTGGATATGGAGACTCCGAATCTGAAGAAGAAGTTCCCTTAGCAGCTAAGCTTAATAATCCATTTCTAGACCAAGAGATTGAAAAATTAGATTTTGACATGGCGTACAAAGTTCCTGCTGATTATGCTCATGGGAATGAGGGATCAAATAGTGAGAAGCTTAAGGATTCAGCTGCTGATTTGATTCGGCGTTGCGCAGAATATGGGCAAAAGTTTGATGATGAAAGCCATGACAAGGAGGAACTGGTAATTTGGGAGGAAAGTAGTGAAGAATCAGAGGAGTTTGATTGTGAGTCAGTGATATCTACATATACAAATCTTGAAAATCACCCTGGAAAAATAGAAGCTCCAGTAAGCACAAGAAGGAAGAAGAAATTAGCAGATGCCCCAGCTGCAATTCCTAGTAACAGCGCTCATGGGATTATCCTCAAAGGAAGGGAGAAGCTTCCTGTAGACTATTTGCCTCATAGCAAAAAAGTTGTTGCTGAGAAGGTTACCAAGGTTCCAGGCCTGAAAAGTGAGCTTTACAAGAGGAAACCTCATGGTGGGGAGTCAAAGGAGGAAAAGAAAGAACGGAAGGTAAACATTGATAGATGCATAAGATCAGATGTTTCAAAAATGTTCTTAATTGTTACAATATTCTTTCTCGTCTTCACAAACCTGTTGGTTTACTGGAAGGGTTGCATGTACTTCCATGATTGTAAACAGCCTGCAACAGAAGTCCCCGATGGATGTTCCCGGTGACTTGAGTTTGACAATCTACAGTATTCATTATTTCATCATTCTTAAGATTCTGACACTAACTTCATGGCTTATCGCAGTCTGCTGTAAAAGAGGAGCGACGGGAGGCACGAAAAGCAAAGAAAGAATTGAGGGTAGTCTATAGATCTGAAACCCAAAAAGCTCAGAGGGTTGCTGCTGTCAGCGGACCATCTTCTATCCACCTTATGTGAGGTTACAACAGAGATACTTTTAACAGTTCACCTGCTAAGAACAACTTTGGAATGCAATTTTGGTTAGGAATTTAAGTATCTGTAAAAGTAATACGTTGCAATTTATATCAATGAAAAAGATATCTACAAGAGCATACTATCCCCCCACAACGAAAAGCTTTAAGTTTTAATTGTAATCTATAATCACCTTCCAATGTGTAATTAAATCTCTGAAAGGTGTTGTCCTAAACCACATGCCAGAAGACTATTTTGGAACTAATTATTTATGCGTATCCTTCCCTAGTGGCCATGGGATGTCCTAATGGTGAGTATTCCCTACATACTCTTTTTAACTAATACAAAATTTAGTATAACCTCTTCAAATTCATTTTATTTTATTTTATCTACCGATTACGATTCATCATCTCTTATATTCTCTATCTACCGACTGAGATCAAATATTTTCCTCATTAAATTTTTTTGAAACCAATTAATCATATCGTCGTTAATCGTCATATCAAATCATCATCGATTGTTCCATATAAAGAGGGCTCAAGCGAAGTAAACAAACCGTCAATCTGATATTAGTACCAATCCAAATTTTGGGGATAGATTAAGAAATAAAGAGATTGTTGAAGAAGAAAGTGAAGAACACGAAAAACAAGAAGATGATGATGTAGATTCGGCCACTGATTCTGACAATAAGCCTCTCCAACACTATTTAATGACCCAATAAGGTAACGGTTAACCATTATTTGGGTTTATATTGCTTGAATTGAATGAAATCGTCACTAGAATTTCTAGGTTCTCGGTTATTTGACATCATCGGTAGATTATTGTTTGTATTTATCTACCGATTATGGTCGTGTTCTTCATTCCTCAAGAACATCAACCACAATCGATATATATATGAGTAATAATTATCTAACGATTATTCTAGGTAATATTTTTTTTTGGAGATTTGGAAGTTTCAATCGGTAGATAATTTAAATTTTTATCCTCCGATTATTTTAGATGCTTAGGACTGAAGAAGAAGAAAAAATTTACTTAATCGTTAGATAAGTACGAACACTATTTATCGATTATAATGTTCGAAAATGAAAAAACTTGGGGGCTACAGTATAATCGGTAGTAAATGGTGTTTATTTATCTACCGATTGTCTGAGCCTCAACAACAACTGTTTTCTTTGAAAAATGAAATCTAATTGGTAGTTAATATTCTAATCGGAGGATAATAGAGAACCCGTACTACCGATTATGTTTAATTGGTAGTTATTTTCCTATACTTTCTACCGATTATTATTTGCAGAATTCATTAACTTTCATTCAATTTTTTTTCAAAAACTGTTAACTTAACTTGATTGCTCTTTGTTTTGATTATTAGGGAAATGAGAGATATAAAACACATGGTAAAGTCCAAGATAAAGATGTTGTTGCACAGCCTCGTCATCCTGGGGGTCAAAAACTAACGGCTAGTGCACGAAGAAAGAAGAGCGCTCCCGGAATCTCTATCAATGATGGAACGCAATCACGACCGAGTCAACAAACTTTAGAAGTAGGACAACCAAGTGCTCTTGAAGGAGAAGGACAATCTAAAGGGGAGAGAAAAAGAAGGAAATAAAGAAGGAAGGAGCACACTTAACCCCCACCTCTTTGATGCTGAAGGGTATTAAAGAAGGCGAGATCCCTGAGTTACCAACTAATGAAGGGGAATTGCTATTTGAATATAAGGACTCCTGGGCCAAGGTCATCTAATGCACCGAGGTAATAATTTGAATATTTTGCTTAAGCTATTTAATTTTTATTCGTCGAAGTTATAACGGTTGTTCTAATTATTTTGTAATCTGTCGTGTATAATAGAATCACACTCACGTGGTTCGTCTACTCAAAGCTACAGCTGCACCAATTAAAATGCTTGTTTGGGATTTCGATGGTGAATGTGAAAGGGTAAAGGAAATTATACGCAACTCTGGGTTAACTACTGCAGCTGAAAATTTAATGCTAGATCATGACAATGTGGCGATATCAACCTTTGTGGAGAGATTTTATGGGGAAACTGATACCTTCCATCTTCCGTTTGGCGAGATGACGATTACTTATAAGTGCATATTTTACATATTTAGAGTATCAATTTCATTCTATTATTTGCTAGATTTCTTGTGAATTATTGTATATTACGTTTGTTTTGTAGTTTATGTCTTTTATAAGGTGAATTATCCAAAAAGGAGCTACAAAGTGTTAGATTGTGTATGAAGGGAAGTGTTGCGAAGGAAGAAGAACTCAAGACCAAGTGGAATTTGTCCGAATTTAGGATTTCTCATCACCATATTGAAGAGAACGAATAAACGAAGCCAACGACGAAAGAATGAGGTCATTCGGACGTCATATGAAGAAGTTATGAGGAAAACAAATTCAAGATTTTCTAGGAGGGTCAAGCCATCGAGAAAAGCAAAATTCTCGGAGGGTCAGGCCATCGAGGAATATACGAGAGCTAGGTATTTTTAACGGGTTTTCATGTAATTTTTGAGTTTCCAATACCTAGTATGACCGGGATTTGAGCACGGACACCTCTACAACCTGGGATATCTATTTAAGAGACTCTTCTAATACTTTTGGAGATACACATATACTTACACAATATTTTGAGACCTAGGGTTTTACATAAACAAAGAGAGAAGAAAGATTTATTTCATATTCTAGGGTTTACCCCTTTAGGGCGAAACCATGCTATTTATCCTTCTTTCTTGTATCATGAGTAGCTGGTTTTTATTGATTAAAGATGAATTCAATGTTCTACACATGAAGCTTTATTAGTTATACAAGTTTATTTGGAGTTTTAATCATCGTCGTTTGTCTTTACTATATCGAAGGTTTATGAGTGATTATTAGATTGTTTGGAGTGCACGCTAAATTAATTTATTAATTATTATATTGCTAGTAGAGATTAGTGAGATAGTGTAACAGTCGAAAATCTCCTACACAAGTCAAAAACGTGAGACCTTGCAGAGGGATTCTGTGGAGAAATCTTATGTGAAGACAACACTAGTAAGCAAATCGAACTTATGTGTTTGATGCTAGGATCAACCTAAATTCACAAACTCTAATGCATTCGACTGGGTTACACCTTGAAGCTTATTCATGGTGGCTCGGATGAATAGATTCTGGTAGTAGAGCACTTCCGTATCCAGTGACACAAGGAGTTTTGGGGATAACATAGCTTATTGCTATTATACGGTTAGTGATGCATGATTCTAACGAAAGATAGATAAATATACTAATTTTGTCAACGTTTGGTAACGACGAATGTCTCCCTAATCATCTTTCTTTCTTATTATTTTCTTTATTGTTATTTATAATTAATTAATTTACAAACCCCCTCTTTTTAGGATTTATTCTACTTTTGCAAATCAAAATAACATCTCAACTACTCAACTCTCTAAGGGAACGGTCCTTACTACCACTATATTACTAGTGAATTAGTGGGAAATATATTGATTAATTTGTTGTACTTACGACACACATCAAATTTCGGCGCCGCTGCCGGGGAGCAGTGGTTAATTAAATTTGTTATTTGTTTTAGCTTGTTTTAGTAGTTTAGATATTTTCACATTTTTCTTTAGGGTTTTCAGATTTTTTTTTAGGTTTTCGTGGTGTTAACAACTAGTTGAAGGTGTTATCTTCTCGTCAAAAACGGGATGTAAATTCTGAGAACATGTTGTAAGTATCACTTTTGTTTTATTTTATTTTTATTTTAGGTTTTAGTAGTTTTTACGTTTTTCGTGTTAGTGTTCATGTTTCCATTCAGAAATAATATGTACGGTGCAAAAGATCAAATATATAATAGTGCTAATCAATATAGTTTTCAATCTCAATCGTATGACAACTACCAACCATACCATGGGTATAATCAAAACCAATATTTTGGTTACGACGAATACCCTACAGAACCTTATAATTATTCTCATACATGCCAACAACCTTACATCGGGTATGTAAGTGAACAATCACGAGGATGAGAGGAAAGTTATACTTCTAATCAGTTGTTTTCTAGTAATGTGCATATGTCAGAGAGTTTGGAACTCAAAACTTATGATACTGAATTAAGACCTACTCCTCTTTATCATGTTCTTTTTTCACTCATTCCAAAAGAAGAGATATGGTATGAAAATTCTATCGTGAATAATGGCGGAAAACGTATTAATATCAGAAAACACTCTAAACAACATGATCAACTGGAAGAAGATGGAGCATCAGAGGAAACTCTTGAGGAAGTTAATAGGGTCATACAGATGGAATTCCAACGCCGTTAGGATAATGAAGATTATGAGGTTGATGAAAATTCTGATGACGATTACGAAGATGAGCAACCTAACAAAATTCATTGTAACAATGATGAATTTATTCTAATTCTGGATCATAATATGATCATTCGCCTATTCAAAAGGAGGAGATTGGGTGTGATATATCTATTGTTATAAATGGTGTAACGTACTCAAATGAAGATTTTAAGACCTACACCGAGGAAAATTTTCTTGGAGAGGACCCTGTTTCCGTTGACAAGAGTGTTGAAGAGACGGTGGTTGAGAATGAGACCAAATTGATTGATTTTGTGGAAGATCCAATTGAGCTTTCCAAGAATTATAATGATGCTGAGATTTCGGTTGAAGCAGAAACTGACGAAGAATGGTTTTCAAAGAGTTCGATAGAGGACCACGATATACATGAGGTAAATAATTCATTGGAGTTCTTTAAGAATAATGAGGATCCCGTAATACAAGAGATCGTGAAAGGTTTGTCTTATCCTTTGCATAATTCTATATCTTTTGATCCTCCTCCCCCAATCGAAATAGTTCCCAAAAAGTTGTTAACCCGATTTTTAAGAAGCTACCTCACTTAGGGTTGGGTATTTGGTACTAAAATTCCTAAGAATTATTTTTCTTCTAATTGTCTACCACTAGATGTGTTTGATTCTAGCATTGTGCATATTCCTCGAGAGGAACCCAAAGAAGTTCCCGCATTCTACGTTCTTTATACACTTCCAAGTGTTGAAAAAACTAAGTGTGGGGGAAACTTCCCTAAAATAGCAGTTTCAATATTTATATCTTATGCTAACGTTTTTTTGAAGTTGTTATTGAAACTGCAGATAGTTATCTGGGTGGATCCTAGATTTTCATATTGTTGGTTTACGGGCGCTAACAAGAAGGTCAGGCTGAGGACGTTAAACCAAGCGCTAAATGGGAGGCAACCCATTGATTTTTTATTTCTACCTTTTGCTTTTAATTTCTAGTTTGCATATCATTATTTGATTTCCCATCTTGATTTTACATTGTAGGATTCAGTTTACATTGACGACAATGTAAATTTTAAGTGTGAAGGAGTGATTAAGCATATAGATTTTTATTATTCACTTTAAGTAGGTAGAATTTTTGAACTTTTTGTATATATTTGCATGAAAACCTCCATCTTTTAGATGTTTTAGAGTCACTTTGTATACTTCTATCTAAGTAAACATACGGAGTTCTTACCGAAATAATTGAACTTAGAACTAATAGAGAACGACATTCGGGTTTCTTAGATGTTGAGAAGCACGAGATGAAAAAAAGGGACTTAAACCGCCGGTAGAGAATACAATATTAAGAAGCTAATCATTCATTAGCCATATATGAGTGAGGCACCAAACCTTCAATTCTTTGTACATGTCTAAATTGTCCGTTTAGAGTGTTTCATCTGCGCAAACTTCGGGTAGAATGATGACCTACCTAACCTCGCACCATTTCAGCACTACTTTTTGATCACTTGAGTGCTATTTCTATCAATCATGAGGGTATCATCAGAATTAATAACTCTATCTAGTAGTCTTGTTTGCAGTTGGCACCATTCTCTCGACAACAATAGGTCCATAGAAACAACATCATCATCAACAAGTGGAGCATTACAAATTCGAAGAAAAGTTGAAAACGTTCAAGGTTTACAAGCAATAGTACAAGAAAAAACAAATTTCATATTCAAGTAAAGCAACAATACAATGAGCAGAATTATATATACATGTTGAAGACTTATGTACAAGAGCGAAAGAATCAAAAGATAAGATTTAGTGAAGTTTATGATATCAAGACAATACAAGTTGTGAAGAATCAAGTGGTAAAATACTTATCCCACGGACATAGTAGTTTCATTGTTCATTTTATTTTATTTTTCATTTTGTATTTTATTTTGAAGTTCTAGAAAAAAATCAAAAAAGAAAAGAAAAATATAAATAAAATAATAATATTTATCTTTATTTTAGTATATTTGTGTATGTATTTATTCAATAAGGCCGTGGGAAAGAAGAAATATATAAAAAAGTTTCAAGTAACAAGGAATTGAGAAAAAGAGTTACAATTATCAAGGTTCTACGAAGTTCAAGAGTTCATCATCAACAGTTGAAGACAGAAGACCAAAGACGTTTCTATTGAATGCTGTGAGAGTGGTGCTGATTGTGAATCGGGTGAGAAGGTAAGTAAGCGTTCCCATCCTTACATAGTGGTTGATTTTCTTTCCTAGATATTATCATAATACAGGGTTCTTTTTCATCCCAAGTTTCTATGGGATAACATCTTCATATAATTCAGAAGGTTTCTTTTCATTCCCACCATTCAACGCGTGTAGGATTTCTATCTTCATTCCTGCTTGCACACATGAGAACCATAAAGTGCGTCTTTTGAGTGTCAATTCATAAAACCCTATTGGTGAGGCAGAACATTCGACCGCTCTTGAGACTGGATTCTTTTATATGGTGGTTTTCTCCTAACTCAAGAGTTAAGCATGAGAATTATTTTCTTTGATACTTCTAGCTTCTTATTGTTAGTGTATAAAAACTTTATGTCTTCGTAGCTCTTTGGGTGCATGTGCTTGGGAATTTTGAAAGTTGGAATTTAGGTTTTGTGGGTATACCTCTTGTAAACCCTCACGAGACTATAACTCGTCCACTAGGGACACCTAGGGGTTTCAAGTCTTGTTACACATGCTAAGTGTAACTGTGACCTCAACGAAAGGGAGTTGTATTTTAGTTTAGTTTGTGATAAGTTTAGTTTAATTTGCTCGAGGACTAACAAAAGCTAAGTGTGGGGGAATTTGATAAGCATATTTCACATATTTAGAGTATCAATTTCATTCTAGTATTTGCTATATTTCTTGTGAATTATTATACATTACGTTTTTTTTTGTAGTTTATGTCTTTTATTAGGTAAATCATCCAAAAAGGAGCTACAAAGTGTTAGATTGTGTATGAAGGGAAGTGTTTCAAAGGAAGAATAACTCAAGACCAAGTGGAAGTTGTTCGAATTTAGGATTTCTCATTACCATATTGAAGAGAACGAATAAACGAATCCAATGACGAAAGAATGAGGTCATTCCGACGTCATATGAAGAAGTTGTGGGAAAAACAAGTTCAGGATTTTCTCAGAGGGTCAAGCCATCGAGAAAAGAAAAATTCTCGGAGGGTCAGGCCATCGAGGCATATACAAGGTATTTTTAACAGGTTTTCATGTTATTTTTGAGTTTCCAAAACCTAGTATGACCGGGATTTGAGCACGGGCACCTCTACAACCTGGGATATCTATTTAAGAGGCTCTTCTAATACTTTGGGTGATACACATATACTTACACAATATTTTGAGACCTAGGGTTTTACATAAAAAAAAGAAAAAAAAGATTTATTTCATATTATAGGGTTTACCCCTTTAGGGGGAAACCATTCTATTTATTCTTCTTTCTTATATCATGAGTAGCTAGTTTTTATTGATTAAGGATGAATTCAATGTTCTAGACATGAAGCTTTATTAGTTATACAAGTTTATTTGGAGTTTTAATCATCGTCGTTTGTCTTTACTATATCGAAGGTTTATGAGTGATTATCAAATTGTTTGGAGTGCACGTTAAATTAATTTATTAATTATTATATTGCTAGTAGAGAGTTATAAGATAATGTAATAGTCGAACATCTCCTACACAAGTCGAAAACGTGAGACCTTGCAGAGGGATTTTGTGGAGCAATCGTGTGTGAAGACAACACTGGTAAGCAAATCGAACTTATATGTTTGATGCTAGGATCAACCTAAATTCACAAACTCTAATGCATTCGACTAGGTTACATCTTGAAGCTTATTCATGGTGGCTCGGATGAATAGAATCTGGTAGTAGATCACTTCCGTATCCAATGACACAAGGAGTTTTGGGGATAACAGAGCTTATTGATATCTACGAACAATTGTTTCGGTTAAGACCAAGCGACATCGGATGTTGAGTTCAAGAGGTGCTTTCCTTATAAGACCAGGTAGTTCAACATGGTTGACTTGATGAATAAGTTCAGCGGCACCAAGGAGAAAGAAGAGAATTGAGAGTTGAGTCAGGACGAGTGGAGGCGGCAACCACATCATATCTTCTATATCTGTTGAGATGTGTCATTTTACCCAACAATAGCGACAGAAGGGTCGACGCCAACCTCTTACAAATCTTGCATCCTCTAAACAAAGTTCGTGATTATGCATGGGGTACTGCTCTCCTCGCGTACTTGATGAAGGAGTTGAGAAAGGCATCGAGGCAACTAACTAGCCAGATTGTCGGGAATGTGAGCCTACTACATGTAATTTGTTAACTTCTATAGATGCTTTGATTTTCATGTTTTGTTGTTACCTTTTAAGGATCAATGTTCTTATATTTATTTTGCTATTTATATAGACATGGATCTATGACCACTTCCCAATATTGAACTTGGCCGTTGAAAATAAAGGATGGGAAAGAGGTACGCCGAGAGGAAGACCGTGCTGAAGGATATAATGCTTACAGGTCTGAGCTGTCGTTGTAGGTTGGACCGTTGTGGCACCCCACAGGGTATATCATGTACAATGGATCAAGGGTGATGCGACAACATGGTTATGTACAACACGAACCGGCACATCACATTCGTATGTGTTTTTACGTGGATAAAGACTTTTCCGAGCATGTCTATCTCCTTCTCTCGTTATTCCTTCTCCTTTATGGTCACCATTTCCATAGGTTGGATTTGACGATAGGGGCCCACTTGCTCAACAAATTCAAAACTTGCTTAGGACTCCACCAAAACAACATCTCATATTCGCTCGACTTGACTTACTTGAGAAGGAGACGTAGAGACCCTTGGTTTGACTTGTCGTACACTTGGTCCAGCTTAATCCTTCCTCAGACGACCTCTTTCCTTTGGACCCCGGACCTTTTCGTACATAGCTTCGGTATACTCATGCCTGGAAGGGTCTCTTTGATTAGAATACCATGCCTTCAACTCTTTTATTTGTTGTGACCTTGAATTTTCGGTATTCGGCCTACCTATCTGCTTTCCCTTAGTTCTTTAACGACCCTTAAACAAGGATGAAGGGTTTCCTCCTAGTGGTGCATTGATATTTGCTTTTGTTCCCCATTTAACTTAGAGTAATACTCGATTATTCGTCGATGCATATCCGTCTCCTCAAACGCTACACAATCAACTTGTACGGTGTTTGGAGTGAAAGACAATTTCTCCCAAAAAGGATGAATATCATTAATTTCAATCACTTGAGCATATCTACCGAGCATATGACGACACGGGAGTCCAATACCTGTCATCGTCTTGCAATTGCAAACCGAACTCTCTGTATCGTGGTCTCTATAAAACTGCAATTGTACCATCATGTAGTATATTTCCCACTAAAAAACTTTGTAAACTATACCTCTGAGAATGTCTTTATGTTTTTCATGCGCCAATGGGAATCTATGCAGACTTTTTTCCGTTGCGCCGTTTATCTTGGTGATATCACTATTGGTGTATTCATGGATAGCTTTCTGGACTGTCACAATCCCATTTTGACTACCGACTAATATCTTCTTCAATCGGCCATGGAACCCCTCTGCAATGCTTATCGCCTCGTTCTTGAAATGTAAAAATTTATATGTCCATGCAAACACAAAATCTTCCTTATGCAGTGCCAACCATTGTGTCTTACAATACTTCACGTCTTTGGGGTAGTTTTTTCCCCATTCATCTTCAAAATTCTTCAGATTGTATTGATAATCTTCCTCGGTCATCGACCAAACAATCTTATCCATGCTTTTTGAAAAATAGACCACTTTACTCCCTCTTCGGCGTGCTTTTCATCAATTAACCTTTTATCTTCTTCTCGTTCTTCCGAAGTTAGTTTACTAATACGTTCATCCTCTTCCTTAGACCTTTTGGCGCCTTTTTTTTTGGTTTTAGAACTTGGATATGATGTTTGCAATTAGGTTTGATGTTGCATTGGATGTGCCACGTACAAAGGAAATTCTGGGCTTCCGGAGAAACTACAAATATATCATTCATTAAGGCTTGATCGTTATCCGTTATAATAACCTTTGGAGTTTGGTCGTCTTGATAAATCGACCTCAATGTTTGCAACATCCAAATGAAACTCAAATCGTTCTCATGATCCATTAAACCCCACATCACCGTAAATGTGCATTTGTCCAAAGTGTGGCAAACAATGTTCAACAACGGCATGTTGTACTTGTTTGTCTTATAGCATCTATCAACAAGATTTGATGGAAGACCTGAGCCAATTGGATCATCAATGGATGCGCCAAGAATATATAGACCACTTTGCCATCTTTTTCTTCGGTTCTCAATGTGCAGTTGTGTTGCTCGGATAACCATTCACATTGTTACATAACTTTTCTACCTTCCCATTGTGTCCTTTTGATTATAGCTAGGGCTGAGCGGATTGTAGAAAACGAAGACAAGTTTTCGAGGTTGTCCGCCTTTATCTTACTTAGGATCGGATTCGCTTTACTTAACCTCATATAGCTTACCGTCTCCATTTGATGTGGTTTCAACTTAGCAACTATTATGTGCCCAATATGACTTTTAGGATCCTTGTGGTTATGACGACCATTAGCAACTCTAAGCATTTTCCACACTTTGCCGTCGAACAATTTAAAGACAATCTTAAATGGGCAACCAATCTTATTTGTATTACCCCTATAGTTCCTCTCAGTCTTATTTACGTACTACGATCCCTTTGCCAATGACTCTTTCGAAACCCACTTCTCTCGCAAACCATTTCAAATCGATCCTTCTGTATTTGATTGTTCTGAACAACTACGCACTTCTTCTCTTTAGCCTTGTTCATAAGCCATTCCTTTGCCTCCGCCTTAGTTTGAAATGTCTAAATGCGCATATAACATTATAAAACTTATAAGCCAAAGCAAGTAACATAAATTATTAGAGCACAAAAAAAGTGGATATGTAGCATACCAAATCGTTAACATGGTGTGGGGAAGTATCGGGCCCCTCATATGTCAGGGGATCAACCGCTACAACGATCTACATAATAATAGCAACGAGTTAGCCTAATATAATCGGTAGTTCGCGGTTATACTTATCCACCGATTATAATACAATTGGTTGATAATCATAGCACACAACTACCGATTACACATAAAACTCTAGACATGTTTTCTGGATAAAAAAAAATATAATCGGAGGTTTAAGTTCTTACACTACAACCGATTATCAGAAAATCGGTACATTAATATATATCACTTACTACCGATTATAAAAAGACAATAGCCATTTTTTGTAGGCTTACAATTCAACATAATCGGTAGATAAGTTTTGTTACTTTCTACCGATTTTGGAGGTTGAAAAATTTTAAATTTTCAAAGTCTTGAATTTTTTTTATTTGGGGCTACTATGACAATCGGTAGTTAGATGATTCCCCTAAGTTACCGATTGTGATAGTAGAAAAATTCTACATTTTAAAATTTGGTAAAATTTATTTTGGGGCTGCTATGACAATTGGTAGTTAAATGATTCGCCTAAACTACCGATTGTGATAATAGAAAAATTAAACATTTTCAAAATCTGGGAAAAATATTTTTGGGGATACTAATACAATCTATAGATAATTTATCCCCCGAAACTACCGATTTTAATGAATTTCAGTTCAAAGTGTATTATTGGTAGATAATTTACTACATATCTACTGACTCTAGGACATCAACAATATTAAATGCATCGAAAAAGGGAGATTGTATTGCCAACAATCACATACAAACGCATACAAAGTGGGTTTTTGAGTTTTAACACAATACTTGTTGGTTTGATGTATTATTATCCTTATTATGATGTGATTCTTCATCTTCTTTCATTAAATCATCATCTAGGGCTTCTCCACAAAAGTTTGGATCTTCAAACAAATATGCCAAATCGTCATCTCTAATCTGTATATCACCAGTATCATGAAGTGAAAATACTCCTTCTTCTTCATACTCATCCATTTTAGTTGTTGAAATCACCAAAACCTAGTTTTCACAACTTCTTCTTCTCCTTCTTCTCTAACACACTCTCTCTATTTTAAAAAAAAAATAACTCAAATGATTTTCTAACACACATTAACTATATAATCTATAATCAATATTAATTAACTAATTAATCAACATTAATACTAATTAATTAAGGGTAGATTAACCATTACATAAAATAGGTGGATAAGGGGTGATAGGAAATTACTTCATAATGATACTATTTTGTCTTATTAGTAGCCTCAAAATAGTTTTTCTCTGCCCCCAAAAATGCAAGGTTCATTAACCAAGTTTTTTTTTTTTTTTTTTTTTTTTTTTTTTTTAGTAGTTTATTAAGGATAACTTTGGGAGTTAGAATCCCATCTTACAACTGAAGTAGAGCCATCTAATATGGAAGTCTTAAGATTCTTCCTAGCATTGGATTTATCTACTGCTATAAAATGTTTAATACATGAAGAGGAATCAGTTCCCAGTCCAAATTACAAAAGAAAGATTTTGTTTTTTTTTGCTACCATCAGCTGAACTATTTGCCGTTCTTGGCACAAAGTTAAAAGCCATAAAATTTTGACAAATTTTTATGATCCGTTTTGCTTCCTTTAAAATTGCTTGACTCTGGAAAACAATTAGAGTTTGGTTCCCATTTAGATAGTAAAAAAAAAGTCAAAAATCTTCTTGCAGTCTCCTTTTATGATGAAGTTGTTGATGTTTTTCTCCTTTGTCCATTGAGCCGCATAAAAGACTTATATTGCCCCTGCTTCAGTTGTAGTGGAGGGTCCTACTCTTCCCTGCTCAAAATTACCTGCATCATTTTTAATAATTAATATTTACTAGTACTTAATTTTGTGTTAATATTATTATTTTATTTCTTTAATAAGTGGTTTACATAAAATCTAAAGTTAGATATAAATACGACTAAACTAGCTAAATTGCCAATGTTTATTTGCACTGCTCTTACAATGTGGTATGGTTGTTCGCAGTTTGATTACGACGTGAATTGAAACTAAAAGAAAAAGAATGAATCAGGCATAAGAAGAACATGGACTTGGTTTTGAAGCTGCACATGTCATGAAAAGAAGGTCAGGTGATGATTGAATTAAGTGTGCAGGCTTTTTAGCTGCCGTGAGCTAGATGGAGAGCTAGGTGCTGTTGATTGAGGCTAGGTTGCTACGGGATAGGGTGTAAGGTTGATCATTGAAGTCTGTAGAGTAGGTGAAAGTGATGGGCTGAGTTGACCGAGTAATGGCTAAGTAGACAGGCTAAAGAGGAATTGGCTACTGCTGGGAAGGCTTTCACGTGATAAAGGGAAAAGAAAAGTATTTGAATGCATTTGTTGAAGTTCTTTGAGTGCATTGATTGACGTGAGATGATGGTGAAGTAGGATAGGCTGCGTCAGTACAAATGCTAGTGAAAGAAGACACTTCACGTTGACCGAGTAGAAGACAATAGCTAGTGTAGCAAATACAAATGGAAGTGAAGCATGAATGAAGTGAAAGAGGTAGTGTGCGTCACTTGCTTTTTAGTTGTTGTGAAAGACGGCTGACAAGCTAGATTAGGTTGACGGTGGCATGAAGAGTACAAAGACTAGCCTAGGAAGTAGCTCAGCTAGAGACTAGGTGATTGGTGAAGAGGAAAACAAGGGATAGTGAAGAAAGGCTGGTTTCTACTAGGCTAGGCATAGAAACCGAAAACAGGAGACGTTGGGTTTTGGCTAGGCTGTGTACGGTGAAGTATGGCTATGCTATGGTGAGAGGAATGATGGGTGTAGGCTAGTATCTGGAGTAATGGGAAGTTGGACTGCTAGGTAATGATGAGTGCGTCAAGGTGCTGCGAGGCTAAAGAAAGAAGACTAAAGCAGGTGAACAACAAGTAGGCTATTCGGTCAAGGTTGTTTGGGAAAGTGATCGATGGGGACACATAGCAAAGAGAAGCTAGGTAGGTCCATGTTGCATGAAGTACGGCTAGGATGGATTAGTCTTCACGTGATGTCCCTGGCGTCAGATCAAGTACACACTTAAAAGAAAAGAAAAGAACAGGACGATGTGATGTTGTTGTTTTTAGATAGGTTTTCTCGGAAAACCTAGTATAAAAGAGGAGAGTAGAAGACGTAGAGGGAGTCTTCTTTTTGTGGATTTAGTTTTAGCCTGGAGTTTGGAGTCCGTACAGGAGAGGACGGCGGACGACTGTACAGAAGGAAAACAAGACTTTCCATGTATAGTTTAGGAGGATACGGAGGCGTGAAGACGGATTCGACTACAGTGACGCGTATCGATTATCGGTTTAATCTTTTTCCTATTCTTCTTAATTATTTTTATGGGTTTTAAGAAACCCATCTCCATGTCTAGCATACACCATGGCGCATCAAAAGCCCTAGATAATAAATAAATATTCATGAATTATGTTTCATTTCAGTAATTAAATAGAAATAGTGGTGGATACTGAAAAACCCTGGTTACCGACTCTCCAGTTAGATTTATTTTATTAGTTTATTTTATTTTATTATTTTATTTATTAGTCTAAAAATCCAAAAATATTATCCTTGATTAGTTGATTAGAGATATTAATTACAGTATTTCCCCGCTCTCTGTGGGTTCGACCCGTACTTGCCATTGTCTACTAGTTAGACGCCGTGCGATTGCGGTTATTTATAGAGGGTAATATAAAATCACATCAGGAGGGTCCTACTCTTCCCTGCTCAAAATCACCTGCATCATTTCTAATAATTATGGAAAAGTCAGAAGAACTATCTTTAGATATCCAAGCTGCATCAACATTAATTCTAAAATGATTTTTCTCTAGTAATTTCCAATCTTCCTTTGGTTTATTTTGTTTCTGCTTTGTGTTGCCTTTTTTGTTTAGGATGAGTCTTTTTTTTTTCTTATTCCAAAGTTAATGTGTCTATATATTCCTAGAGTATATTGATTTGGTGTGCTCTGTTTCCCTTGGAAAGCCCTATTGCACCTCTCTTTCCATATAAACCATAATTTTCTTAGCGCTAGCTCTATAGAAATTGTTGAGCTATTTTTTTTCTATCTAAAAACTACATATATCTAAAAAGGAAACAAAATATCAAAAGTGAATTGAACAAGACTAGGCTCCAAATCCCATATTGATTTAGCAAAATTACAATGGAAAAACAGGTGTCCTAAAGTTTCTTCAGAATCAGTTCCAAAAGTACATCATGGAGAAATATCTTTAATAATTCTAAAAAGTGTATGATTCGTTGAAAGAGCATTCTATAAGCATTTGCAAGCAATTTTTTTTAATCTTTGAGAAACATCTAAATTCCAAAGGTCTTTCCAAAATTTATCAGGCATATTAAGGTTGTTGGAATTAATACCATTTTCAGTAAGTTTAGCATACATAGATTTGACAGTGGACTCTCCTGATACAGTCAGGAGCCGTCTTAGCTTAACAACTTTAGGATTGTTAAGATCAGATGGGAAAATCCTGATCTTGTAGATTCTTTCAGCAATACTGGATGGGAAAAGAGAAAATATTAAAGAAACATTCCACTTTTTAGTGGCAGGATCAATGATATCTGCCACAAGTGTTAAGAAATTATTGTTGCTATTACGTAATTGAAGAAGATTACTATCAAGACCCGGTACCCATTTGTCTTCCCAGAAGTGTATATCTTTGCCATATCCTACTTCCCAGATAATATATTGTTCTACTAGTCGAATTCATTTACTGTACATTTCCAAACCCCAGAGCTAGAGGCGGAAGTTTTCATTCTTAAGGATGATTTTCTCATGAAATACTTCTGTTTTAATTGCGAGGCCCATAAGGATTTAGGTACATTGGGAAGTCTCCATGCCACTTTAGCTATCATAGCTAAATTGGTTTTGTGAGCATCTCTAAATCCTAATCCCCCTTTTTGAATTGGTTTACTATGACAGGTCCGCGCTTTAGGGTAGTAACCTTTGAAATTAAGTTCTTTATCTTACCAAAAGTCTCTCTCACTACACCAAAATCACTGATTTCCGACGGATATTTCCGTCTCCAAGAATATCAGCAACACAAATATCCGTTGCAAAAACGACGCTACAATTTTTTTGCAACACTTATATACGTTGCTTAAATTAATTAAAGAAACGTTTATATACGTGGATTATATAGCTTTATTTTATATGGTGTAATGTCTGAATAATATTAATTTTGTTAGTTATTTTTTTGGTATTACACCCCATTTGGAAGGTTGGCATACTAGCTAAGACAGACTTATTGAGGACCATTTTACTTGATTGAGGTAAACTTTGCTTTTCCAGCCTTGTGTCTTCTGTTCCATTTTCTCTATCATTGTTTCAAAAGTTTTTATTTTGGATCTATCTATGAAAAGAGGAGCTTCTAGGTAAGAATCTTTTATATCTATCTTTTTAATTTATTTTAAAAAGTTTTGACACCCTTTTTGGTGTTTTGGGTGAACTTTCTTACCGAAGAATAAGCCTGATTTGTCAAAATTAATAAGTTGGCATGAAGCTTTACTAAAGATTTCAATAATGTTTAAAAGGTTTTTACATTCATTTAGATCATCTTTGGCAAAAAGGAGACACTCATCTGCAAAAAACAGATGGGTAATATGATTATTTCTAGGAGATAATTAGACACCATGTATGAGTTTATTGTTTTCTTGGTTAAGCAGTAATCTAGAAAATATCTCCGTACAAATTAAGAATAGATAAGGAGATAAAGGATCTCCTTGTCTCAAACCTCTAGAAGGGTTAAAAGGATTTCCAAGTAAGCCATTTAGCAAAATTGCTATAGAGGAGGTCGAAATACATTGATTTATAAGATTACAGAACCTATCACTGAACCCAAAATCTTGAAGAGAAGAATGAAGAAAATCCCAATTGACTCTGTCAAAGGCTTTAGACATACCTATTTTAATTCATAGACCCCCAGTTCTAGCTTTCTTGTTTTTAAAAGAATGGATAACTTCATGTGCTATAATTATATTATCTGAAATTTATCTTTTTGAAAGAAAAGCTGCTAGAAATGGGAATATTATGTTATCTAGATGAGTTTTTATTCTATTAGCTAGAGTTTTAGTTATTATTTTGTAAGTAATATTACAAAGGCCAATAAGTCTGAATTGACTCGGTTTTTTTGGATTTCTGATTTTAGGAATTAAGAAAAGATAGGTTTTGTTGAGATCTGGATGAAGAGTTCTAGTTTGAAAAAAGTGTTGAATGGTCAATGTAACCTGATCTCCTACAGTTTCTAATTTTGTGTAACAAAACTAGCAGGAAAACCATCCGGCCCAGAGAGATTTATTGGGTTTCATATTTTTTAATACTCCAATAATTCTTCTTTAGATGGTATAATCATTAAGTTCTCATTTTTTTCATTAGAGACCACAAGTTCTATATTATCGAACATAAAATCTTGATGGGATTTATCTACTGGATCAACAGAAAATAAGTTCTTATAATAATCTGATGAGGTTAAGTGAATTTCTTCCCTATCAATAGTGACTTCATCTTTACTATTCTTCAAGCATTCAGTGTTATTCTATTTTCTTCTTCTAAGCATAACAATATGAAAGTATTCATTGTTTTTTTCTCCTAGATTAATTATATTATCTCTAGATTGTTGTTTAGCTATAGCTTTTTGTGTTTCATAATTTTTTTTTAAAGAAGACAACTTTTCCTGAATTTTTTCCTCTTTCTTGAAAATGTTTTGAGAAGCATTCAAATTATCAATTCGTCTTAGTAAGCTTTTGATTTGTTTGAATTGGATACCAAACGAGTTCTTTTTCCAATCAAGAAGATGAATCTATAGTGCCTTAAGATTAGTTACTAAAGAATCAACAGGTTATTAACAATTATATTACTCCATGACTCCTTAATTATTTGGACACAAGATGGTTCTTTATACCAAATATCATAATACTTAAAGGTACCTTCTAATTTTTCATAATCATTATCTAAAGATAAGGCAATCGGCAATGATCATAACCCACTGCAACTAAGTGATTAAGCTTAGCTTTAGGAAATTGGAGATTCCATGCTGCATTATAAACTTCTCTATCTAGTCTCTCCTAAATATTAGCTGATCCATTCCTATGATTATTCCAAGTAAAATCATAACCATAAAATCATTAACCAAGGTTTATTTGCCGTAGTTTTTCTATTTTATTATCCCCAAGCTTCCTAACAAATTGAAAAACGTTAAAAGTGGCCAGATTTTCCTTCATATATTCCTCCCCCTTCTAAATTTCTAAGCTTGTAGCTGAATTGTAATAGTATGTTTTTTCGCCCATCTGACATTGTAATATAGTTGCACAGTTGCTGCACATAAGGGCAATGCAATAACAAATGGATTATAGTTAAAGGTTGAGCATTACAAAAAGAGCACAAAACATTAGGAATCAACACTCTTCTAAGCAAATTATCAATTATGGAAATAACATTTTGTGCAACTGTCCATATAAAAAATTGTACCTTCGGTGGAACAAACTGTACACAAACACAACTAAAAGGAACCACTAGTTGAGAGTAATTGTTTTGGTCCACTAGCCAATTTTAACATGACTTATTGCTGAACCCAAAAGCAACATTGCATTGTAATTTATCTTCCACTGTCGTTAGAGTTGAAGGGGAACCCAAAATAGTAAATAAGTAAGCCACTTGTGTTACCTCTGCTTGTGTAAGATTCCTCTTGAGTTATATATTCCAAACCCCATTTTTCACCATTTTTGGCACACTTGAATTTTTCTGTGTTGAAAGTTTGTAAAGAGTTGGAAACCTCAGCTTCAAAGTCTCATTACCTTACCTTTTCTTTTCCTTTTTTTAATAAACTCTATTTTCATTAATAGCAAATCAAATTACATGGAGGATAAGTACATCATCAAGTGAAAGAAACAACATATCAATATTAGTACAAAATCTAGTATTCGAACAAGAGAAAGAGCCGATACACCGGAAACATGACCAAAATACAAGCATGAAAAGAACCGATAAATCGGAGAAGAATATTTTTTGGATCAAAGTCCAACTATTTTGTAATTGTCTTCTAGAGAAAGAGAAACTCCATCAAAAGTGAAATATTTTGCCCAAAGTCTTGATGTCGATGAAGATTCCGACGGACGATTTTTTTTCCCGATATACTTAAACCTTTTGTAACCCGATGAAGAATTGCTATCAAAGCCATAAAGAAACGTC
Source organism: Papaver californicum (assembly GCA_023531435.1). Taxonomy (NCBI): domain Eukaryota; kingdom Viridiplantae; phylum Streptophyta; class Magnoliopsida; order Ranunculales; family Papaveraceae; genus Papaver; species Papaver californicum. Next base: position 9,712,705 of record JAJJMC010022854.1, read on the forward strand.
ATAAAGACGCAGACAACAACGCCGTTAAAGCGAAAAAACCATGCCGAAAAACATGGAGGATGAAACATCTTAAAATCCTAAAAAAACTTCAAAATCCTAACTAAAAATAGCTGAAACTTAACTAAAACCAAAGTAAATAACAAAACTAACTATAATACTGCTTAGATCTAGTTAGATCCGTGAAGATCTAAGCAGTTAAAATGATGGCCAGAAAATTGTTTTTTTTTTCTCACCTGAATCTCACTCTAGAAAGAGAGAAAGAGGAATAATTTTCATTGAAGCTCCACTTTGTGATTGTGCATATTAAGAATTCAATAAACCAGTTGTTAACAAGTGCGTGAACATGGAAATGTTTTTGATAGTGTTTTTTTAACGTATAAAGCGAAAAAAAAGGCTTCAAGAAAAATAAGTTTAGTAGGTTAATATCTCCATACTGAGATGAATAACTTCTCTTGCGTCATCGACAAGGGTGAATTTTTTTTTTTTCTCCCTTCTCTCTAATAGTGTTCTTCAAAAACTTAAAACTTCATCCATGGAAGAGTAAATTTTAAAGCAAATCTTTGGGTAATAGATGGGTCATGAGCTATGAGTAATAGATCTTGGGGTTTTATAGGTGCAAATGTGATAAAAGAAAAATTCTTATTTAGATTGAGGGAGAAAGTTACCGTGGTTTTCACTAACACAAAACTTTCTTTGGATATTAGTTTTTTTATGTTTTTTCTCTAGATTGAGAAAGAAATTCGATGTGGTTTTCACCAACACAAGACTTTCTTTGGATCTTAGTTTTGACACTTTTTTTTTATTTTGATTTGTTTCTTATAGCTGTAGATGTGACGAGTTTCTTGTGAATTTATCTGCCTAGACTGAGAGGGAAAGTCGTTGTGGTTTTCACTAACACAAGACTTTCTTTGGATCCGGGTTTTTGATGTTTTCTTTTTTGATTTGATTCCTAGATGAGTAGATGTGATGAGATTCATGTTTTTTTTATCTGTTAAGATTGAGAGAGAAAGTTGTTATGGTTGTTATCCAAAATAGGACTTTCTTTGGATCTTGATAGTACTTCTATTTATTTATTGCTTCTTGTATCTTTTCATTTTTTTTTGATTGTGTGCTGCTAACTTTCCCTTTCGTTTTTTGTGCTTTGATTGAACTACCATTCTTAGAATTTGTTTCATAATAAACCCTATTATCCTGATTTCTATTATCTCTAAAAAAAGAGATGTAAAATAAATATAGTAATCCTAGACAACCCTGAAATATGAACATGATTAATTTTAAACTTTGTCTGTTTTTTCTTACGCTCTTCCTATTGAGGAATAGGTGGCTTCCCATAGACTGTAACCTAGACTGAGACAGAAAGTCGTTGTGGTTTTCACTAACACAAAACTTTCTTTGGATCCGGGTTTTTGATGTTTTCTTTTTTGATTTGATTCCTAGATGAGTAGATGTGATGAGATTCATGTTTTTTTTTATCTGTTAAGATTGAGAGAGATAGTTGTTATGGTTGTTATCCAAAATAAGTCTTTCTCTGGATCTTGATAGATACTTCTATTTATTTATTGCTTCTGGTATCTTTTCATATTTTTTTTGATTGTGTGCTACTAACTTTCTCTTCCGTTTTTTGTGCTTTGATTGAACTACCATTCTTAGAATTTGTTTCATAATTAACCCTATTATCCTGATTTCTATTGTCTCTAAAAAAAGAGATGTAAAATAAATATAGTAATCCTAGACAATCCTGAATTATGAACATGATTAATTTAAAACTCTGTCTGTTTTTTCTTGCGCTCTTCCTATTGAGGAATATGTGGCTGCCCATTTTGGGTTTGCTTAAAGATTAGTATGAAATATTCCTAATCTCGTCTCCTTCCTTCTAAGGAATGGACCTGCAGTTAGGTTAGTATGTCACCTTCGTCTAAAAAACAAAGAAGAAGGAAAGAAAATGAATTAGGTAGTATGACTTTTAAAATCTTGGTTTAAACCAGGGATCAATATACTGATCTTTTTTGAGAAATTAATTGAGAAGTTCTTAAAGAAGGGATTTTTTTTCTTCAAAATGGTGCTAATCCATAGTTAGATAACCCGAACATATGTTGCTTGTTTGGAAAATGGGAATGATCGAGTGAGTTACTGATCACGATTAAGATAGATTTGGGGATCTATGAAGTTTGTTTTTGAACTTATTAAGTTAGGGTAGCTGTTTTATTGATGAAAGTACTTTGAACTTATTAAGTTAGGATATCTTTGTTGAACACTAATTCTAATGATTCTTAAATGGGTTAATCTTTGTGCATTGAAAGTGATATCTTATTGTTCTTCTATAAGTTGGTTATTCCTTTCATTGGGATTGATGGGGTGTTGACCTTGATTTTGATCAGTGGTAACACTTTTATAGTAGTGCTTTGGGATGTTTTGGAAATTTATAGTTGCATCTCAGGACTGCAATATTCCTAGCTATGTTTGGTAATAGACTGTAATCTTTGTTGCTTCATAGGAAGTTTTAGTTTCCTTTTTTTGCTCATATGTGCTCTTATCTGTTAAATTTTTCCTGCCTTCTTAAACATTTTTAGTTTGCTTGGTCTGATTTCCGTGTGTTTTATAATATTTCATTAAGATAATGGTATCTCTCTTCTGTTTCTTTTGTTAGCTGGGTCTTTTAATTAAAAGTTAGATCATTTAATTTCATCTTCACATCCAGTCCTTAAGAAAATCAGATCTTGACCTTGCTCCACTGACTCTAAAACCCCAAAGTTTTTACTAATTTTTAATTATTTTTGTTTTTTATTAACAATTTTAATTTTTGATTATGCTTGTGATTTAGATTCAATCTCTATTGTTTTTCTGGTATTGTGAGTCAAGGGATTTTCATCTTTTTTGGTATGAATCGAATCAGCAAGCAAAGGAGAGTCATTTCTTCAGTCAGGATGATTATAATTCAAGTTCATTAACAACAGACTGTTGAGCTATACAAGGGAAAAAACAGTTTTGGGCTATACAGAGGTCATTTCTTCACTTTAAATCTTTTCTGTGAAGTTCTTGTTGTAAATTAGTTTAGCATTTTAACACCTTGTCTCCTTATCATTTTAATCACCGATTGTTTTGGACATTTGTTTCTCATTTCTCTCTTGCCTTTTTGTCAATTTAATCTCTGTTTTATCTTTAGTTTATATTAGTGCTAGCTTACTTAGAGATTGGTCCCCTAAACTTAGTTATTATTAGTTACTTACTGATAATTGGTTTTTTAGATTTAAGGAACTTAGATAAAATTTTGAAAACATAAACAGTTAGTTAAAAGTATTAGGAAAAGAATTTAATTTTTTAACTGTTTCAAATCCTTGTACAGTAATTTACTTGATTTCCCTTTTTTTTTTCTTTTGTTAATCGCTCTATTGCTTTTAATTAGTTAACTTCAAAATGTGAGCATTTAATGTAATTTATATGCGTATTTTTTCGTTTCATGGAAATATGATAACTTTTGTGAAACAATATGATGTTGAAATCAATGATGACTATGTTTTGTCTTGGTCCGATTTTATAAATGACGACTCAACTATTTGTATTTCTTCGGAGATACATTTCTCATTTTATAAGTTCTGGATTGCATGTAAGGCTATACCGTCATTCTCAATCACCAAGATGACGAACTCCCTATCCAGTACAAGCTACCGTGATACTTCTATTAGTCTTGCTATTGATAGAAGGGATCATGATCATACTTTGATAGTTTTATCACGAATGAAGATGCTCCACTTCCACAGCTTGCTTGTGGTGACATACATATTGTCAGCATTAGAAGACAGCTCCTTGAGTACCGATGGAGAACAAAGAATTTCTATGATTTTGAAGAATTATAAATATAATTTTATCATTCTAGTTAGTTTTAACATTTATAATATAATAACAGAGTTTTTTTGAGCGCTCTCATTCACCGGAGCTTCTGGTTGATTCTGGCCCCACCAAACGTTTTAAAGGAAGTTTATTTGACGTGGCCCAATAGAAAATATGGAAAAAGATTTCTGACCCCACGATATTTTTTATGTATGGAAAACGTATTTTTTGTTGCCCAATAGCAATTATCTCGAATAAATATTGTTGTCAGAAATACATAAACAAAATCGTCAAACCAACTAATCACGGTTTCATCATGATAATCAAAAAAATAAATAATCAATCATGCATCAATCGTAAAATAATCACATGATCAATCGCATAATTAATGAAATAGAAAAAAATGTAAAAAAAATAATATCCAATATCCAATTACAGTTTCCAAAATCATTATTTTCTTAATTACAACTTCATTCTATCAATTAAAACTAACGAATAAGCTATTCCTGTAGATTACACCTCCCACGGATAGTTAAAAAAAATATTATTGATTGGACTGGTCATGAGTACTAACCTTTTGATCGGATGATGAATCTCTTATGTGCATAACTTTATTAGTGGTCCTGTATTACAATTAAAATTTACATAATTGCTAGAATTTTAGGGGAAAAAAAAGAAAAAATTATGATGTAAAACAAGCTAATACAAGAACGAGCACGAAAAAAAAATCTAGCAATATCAGGATAATGAGCCTGATTTCAATATTACTTTTCTTAATTTTTTTTTTGCCATAGTTAAAAATATAATAGATTTGAAATAGAAAATGGTTTAAATAAGGTGGATTTTTTAAATTTGTAATGTCTTGATTTGTTCCATATTTTGTGTGCAAAAATATATGCTACCATTAATTGCGGCAAAATGAGGCTAGCCAAATTTTCGAAAGTTTTACCACTTTCATGTTATTATTTCCTAAATTAAATATTTTTTTCCTGAGTTTGATATTTTGTTTATATATAATTTTTTTGTTTGGATGTTCTCTATATAAAGTGACTGGGCAGAGGTAGGTTCTCACTGTTTTCGTGGTAGATTTTTTCTCCCCACTAGGGTTTTACTATTTTTCTTTTGCTTTTGTGTTTGTTGTTTTTATTATTATTGGTAATGGATGTCCTCTCTTTATGCCTAATATCCAGATATTAATGTTGATGTTTGGTTTGCAGAAGCCGATGGTGTTTCTTTTCTTTTTATAATGACGACGAATCAACACCCAATGTATATCTGAGGTAATAGATTTGATATTCTGTTATGCAGTATCTGTGCTTTTAGATTTTTTGTTTGTACTTGAGTGTCGGTTTTTTGTTTTGCAATGTTTTTTGATTGGCAGCTGCATTGGTCGGTTTCCACAGGTGTTTATATCAGTTTTTCTGAAGTTTTTGGGCGTGGAAACAAGCACAAGCAAGGTATAAAATCGTGGAAATCTATTTTTGCTGTTTTTTGTTTCATATAATTGTGGGTATATAGATATACGTCTATATTCTACAAAATATGATTCAGTGTAAGATTGAAAACCTCAATCATGATAGAGGCTCTGAGTTTGGTGGGTTTCCTTCTTTACACCAGAGAACTGATTCTTTTGAGATAAAGGAATCAATGAATCTGCACAGCGGGTATGATGTGTTTTACTTTAATGTTTTCAATTAGTGTCCTTATAAAGTCATTTTGCATAGTTCTCCTCATAATGAATGTAAGGACATAAATTCATCAGTTCCACGTGTTCACATCATAAGAAAAAAGTATCATATTATGTTACACCGAGAAGTACAAGAACAAAATAAATAATAAAGAAAGACAGCTGTAAAACATTTATTACACATCAGCTGACATCAGGAGCAGAAAATTCAGACTAAATTAATGCATACAAGACACGTGGAAAGTACACAAGAAAAAATATCATCAATTGCCAAGACAATCATATGCGCTCTGGCCATCTCTTGCGCTTCATAATCATCTGGTTATCTCTTGCGCCCCATAATCATCTGGCCATCTCTTGCGCCCAATAATCATCTGGTTATCTCTTGCGCCCCATAATCATCTGGCTATCTCTTGCGCTCCATAGGCATCTGCGCCCTGCTACGCGCGCGCTATAAATTTTAATCATGCAAGAGTAAATATGCTCCACATCAAGTTCCACACGTCACATATGCCAACCTCCACATAATAAAGACAAAGGACCAACAAATACTCAATCCAAAGGGAAGCTGCGCATCAGCAAGCGAAACTAGTAAGAAGCATTACTAATGGAATAAGATGAGCTGCGCCAAAAGACAAAAATAAGATCAAGCATATTAAAGATAAGATGGAGTGAGGAAGAGGGACCCAACATATTTTACTATAAATACCAACCCCAAAATAGAAAGAGGGGGGATAACAAAAAATAGAGAGAGAAAACTCTGAAGGAAATTCAAGAAGGGAAAAAGCTAAGACTAGGTTAAGAACTCTGTTGAACTAAATTTCTTTAATTCCTTATATAACCATGTGTACAAAATATGTGTTGATAAATAATAAACTGTATTTTCCAGTGGATGTAGGCTTATTAGCTGAACCACGTTATAATTGAGTTGTTTTCATTTATATTTGAGGGATGATTCCTTGTATTATAATTTTTCTGTATCAATTACACTCGAAGAATTGTCATTTATAAACAACTTAAGTTTTTGGTTGTGATTGACCACCAAAAATGGTCGTCACAATTTGGCGCTAGAAACAGGGATGAATAAAGGATTTATCCTACCTTAAATTTTTTTTTTTTTTGTTAGAGGGATTTCGAACCCTGAAAAGTGATATGATTTGGATCAAGTTAGTTTTTGTCAATGGAAATTTCGAACCCTGAAAAGTGATATGATTTGGTTCAAGTTAGTTTTTTTCAATGGAAATCATTGATTTTTTAATTTATACAAAGTCTTCGATTCATGCAAAAAGCGTTAATAAGTAAGAAAAATTTTAAACCTTAGAATTTCTTTTTACCCCTTTTTTGTATGAATTTGTACACATTAAAAGAAAATGAAAGATTTATTCAGCTTATGAAGTATATATTCATTTGAAATGGTTTGAATTACTTATATTTTTATAAATAATTTTTTTGAAAATCATATAATTTTTATAGAAAACTATCAAAGGAATTCTCAAAAGCAGCAGAGGATCGGTATTAGAAGAAAACCAAACATTACGAAAGGAAATCAAACAAGGTAGAAAATATGTCACAAGCAGAAAATTCACGAAATCAAGAGAGTTACGCAAGAGGAATTCTTCAACAAAGGGAGATAGTAAATAACCCAGAAAGTCAGCAAAGCAATTCAGAGGGATATTCTTTACTTCAGGAGAATAATCAAAACAATTATGAACATAATCGTTCTCCATCTAAGGATAATACCCAGAACACTATTGATCATCTACAAAATTTAATAGAGGATATGGGTAAGGTGCGCAAAGAGCAACGAGTTTGTGCCGAACAAATCGCACGATTAACTAAAGAAAATCAAACGTTGAAAGAAACGATCCAGCGGAATGCGGAGCCAGCTGCCATCAGAACACGGGGACAAGAAGTAAGTTCCAGTAGATTCAAAAGCATAAGAGAAAGAAGTAGTCGAGATCAAAGAATGGTACTGAGATCCACATCACAACAATCTGGACAAGAAAGGATGAATCGGGCAAACCCAGGACCACAACATGATCAATGGCAAAAATGCTTTGAAGCTATGGAGCAAATGAGGGAAGAAATAAGAAACCTAAAGAATAAAGAAGGTGGGCGAATAGAGGAAGTGTTAAAGGAAGCTAGGCGAACGCCATTGGCACCACATTTAGCATTTGCACCAATGCCCCGAGAATGCAACGTTCCTGTTTTTGAATGCTATGATGGTACCAGGGATCCGACCCCGCATTTGAAATACTACAACCGAATCATAGTACGTTGGGAGCAAAATGATGCTGTAATGTGTTGATGTTTCCCATCAAGTTTGAAGGGATTGGCACTGGCATGGTATGATAAATTGCAAGAAAGTTCTATTCATTCGTATGCGCAAATGATTCGAAATTTTTTGGAAGCATATATGTACAACAGGCCCGTTGACTCCGGATTGGATAGATTATATTCACTCGCTTCATGGCCAGAAGAATCAATTCGTGACTATAAAGCCCGGTGGCATGCAATCTGCCAAGCAATTGGATATGTTGAGCCAGATGCTGCCATTAACAACAACAAGTGGGGAATAGCTGACCGAAAAAGTCATCTCTTTGTTGATATTCATAATATCAACCCGAAAACTGAAGGGCACCTTAGATAAATAATCGAGACATGTGCAAGACTGCAAGACATACATGGGCAATGTCCAACGATAGTATCGCAACAACAAGGAGATGCAAAAATAACAAATTCAATAGAACCATCGTCTGGGTCGGGAAAAAGATTTCTAAATAAAGCTGAAACTAGTGAACCAAAGCATCCACGAATAGAGGTAAAGAAGCAATTTTTTCAGGAGCGAGTGTTTACAAAAATTAACACTCCATATTCTGAAATTTTAAAAATTAAAAATAATAAAAAGTAGACCCGACTTCCAATGTCCATAAAAAAAATCGAAAACCAGAGCACACTCTAAACTCAAAAGAATATTGTGAGTATCATTGCTATCGGGGCCATTCAACCGATCGATGCAGAAACTTAATTTTACTAGTCCAAGGGATGATTGACGCTGGAGAATTAAAAGAATTTATTCAATCACCTGCACCACTCTCAAGGCTTGATAAAGGGAAAGCTGTTAATATCCCCCACAACAATCAGACTATCAATATGATTTCCTTTTCTGAATCAAATCCATCATCGATGAACGCAACAATTGACAGGAAGCTGCACAAGAGATTAATCAACCATGAAGTATTTAAAGTTGCAGGGAGGATCACTGAAACATGGGAAGAACGGATGGCTTCCCCACTAACATTTTTAGCAGAAGAGGTAGATCAAGAAGTAGAAACTCACAACAACCCGATGGTTCTCACCCTGCCTGTGTCTGGTTGGAATATCACAAAGATTTTGATAGACGGAGGAAGTTCTCTTAATGTGTTGTTCTATGACACATTTCTTAAAATGGGATTGAAAGAAGATCAGTTTGAGCCATCTCGTTACACCATCTATGGATTCAATGGAGCAGCATCGAAACCCAGAGGAGAATTCACACTTGAAATAATGACTGGACCCTTGAATGTTGGCATGTTGCAACCAAGTTCAGTGTGGTAAAAGCGCCTTCACCTTACAACGCCATCATCAGGAGGCATTGGGTCCATCATTTAAAAGGGGTTGCATCAACGTACCATCAGTACTTGCGATTTCCAACACCTCAGGGAGAAATGGAAATTAAAAGAGATCAGAGCATGGCGAGAACGTGCGCTCTCACGGAAGCACGCATAAATCAAGAAAGAGCTCAGCAAGTGAAATCAAAGAAGAAGGAAAGGAAAGTCCAAGCTAAGGAAGGAGCAATAAATCAGTATTTGCCTGAAGTCACAGCTAGCAAGTCAAGCAATGAAGAAGGAAGAGATTCTAAAGCCAAAGGAGATGAGTTAGGAACAAGAAAAGGGGGTGAAACCTCACAATAGCAGTTCAAGAGGGGTCCCATATTCTTAGGAGCCCCCAAATCTGTCTTTTCGGCTGTAGAGAAAACCAAGAACATCAACATTGGAACGCCAGAATTTCCAAAGGCAATTAAAATTGGAACCCTGATGAAACCAGAAAGAGAGCAAGATTTAATCCAATTACTCGAAGAGTATGCAGATGTGTTTGCTTGGAAAATAGGAGACATGCCAGGAATTGACCCAAGCATTGTTCAACATGAATTACATATACATCCGGGCACCATACCATTTCGGCAACGGATGCGAAAAGTAGCACCTGAATATCATGATCCAATAGAAAAAGAATTGAAGAAGCTAATGGACGCATGATTCATTCGAGAAGTGAGCTACCCAACGTGGATATCAAACATGGTCATAGTCCCAAAGAAAACTGGAGGTGTGAGAATCTGCATAGACTTCACCAATTTGAATAAAGCATGCCCAAAAGACAGTTATCCACTCTCAAGCATTGATCAATTAGTAGATGATGTCGAAGGACACGAAGCCTTTTCTTTCATGGATGGACAATTTGGATATAACCAAATTGCACTAGCCGAGGAAGATCAAGAGCATACTGCGTTTTTTACCCCACGAGGATTGTATTGTTATACAAGAATGCCGTTTGGATTGAGAAATGCAGGAGCAACCTACCAACGGTTAGTGGATGCAATCTTCAAACCTTGGATAGGACGCACATTGGAAGTCTACGTAGATGACATGCTGGTAAAAAGCAAGATGGCAAAGGATCATTTACAAGACTTGAGAGAGATTTTGCAAGCTTTGCGCAAATACAAAATGAAAGTCAATCCGGAAAAATGCATTTTTGGAGTTACATCAGGGAAGTTTTTGGGTTATCTAGTTACGGAAAAGGGAATTGAAGTCGATCTAGCAAAAATACAGGCTATCGTAAATATGCCATCCCCAAGAAATGTTAAGGAAGTACAGAAACTGAACGGATACTTAGCAGCGCTTAACAGATTCATTGCAAGGTCATCGGATAAGTGCAAACCATTTTTTGATACTCTGAAGAAGGGAACCAAGTTTATATGGAATGAAAACTGCGAACAAGCCTTTCAAAACATTAAAATATATCTTGCGACTTTACCCGCATTGCAGAAACCGCAGCCTGAAGAGATCTTGGCCCTATATATAGATGCAACAGAAGATACAGTGAGCGTAGTGCTGGTACGAACAAATGATAATGTGGAAAAACCAATCTACTACATTAGTAAAACTTTCAAACTTGCGGAGAGGAACTATACCAAGATTGAACAGTTAATATTAGCATTGGTATTTGCCACGCAGAAGCTGCGCACATATTTTCTAATGCACTATGTATGAGTACCAAGCAAGGCTCCACTGGAATCCGTGTTAAAAAATGCAGGAAAAGTGGGGAGAATTGCAAAGTGGAATGCACAGTTGGAACAATTTCACATTCTTTTTGAAATGCAAACTGCTCAAAAGTCTCAAGTTTTGGCGGATTTTCTTGCAGATTTGCCATTAGACGATGATTTCAAAATCCAGGGGTTACCAGGAATGGAAGAGGATGACTCTCAGGACATTTTAGACTCTGTCAATTCTCGGAGATGGGAAGTTTTTGTTGATGGAGCCCGAAATAAAGAGGGGGCAGGAATCAGTATTGTAATAACAACACCCACGGGAGAGCGATTGTTACATGCTTTTCGTTTAGAATTTGGGAGTACACCAACAATATAGTAGAATACGAGGCTGTGGTTCATGCCCTCCGGTTAATTATTGAACTAGGAATTACCGATGTACGGTTGACAAGTGACTCACAATTGATAATCCGACAAGTTGAGCTAAAATATCAAGCAATTGATAAAGACTTGATTCAATACAAAGGCCTCGTGCAAAAGTTAGCGTCCCAAGTTCCAAACATCATTTTTCGCCATTTGTCCAGAGATAAAAATCGTCATGCAGATGCGTTAGCGTTTATCTCCTCAATGATCAAAGATCCGAACACATCTGCCTTCAAAATTGGACGTATTTATGAACCATCAATTAAAGTATGTGCAGTTGAGAATGTGGAAGATGAAATAAGTGAAGATCTTGAGGATTCGGCCACAAAGAATGACGCAAATATACCCCAAAAACCAAAGGATATGTGCGTAAAAGAATATTGGAGGATTGCACTGCATCATTACTTGCTAAAACAAATATTGCCTGCGAACGCCAAGGAAGCAAGGAAAATACAATCAAAGTCTGTTAACTATCAATTAAGGGATGGAATTTTATACCGAAAGCTCTTCATGGGACCACTACTTAGGTGTTTATCACAGCTAGAAGGACATCGAATTTTAACAAATATACATTATGGTGACGCTGGGAATCATAGCGGGAGACGATTATTGGCCCTCAAGGAAAAAACACAGGGATATTATTGGGTCACAATGCAAAAGGATGCCGAAGATATGGTCAAAAGATGCGAAGAATGTCAACGTTTTTCTAAGAAAATTAGAGCGCCGGCAAAATAACTTAATTGAATACTTAGTCCATGGCCATTTGCAAAATGGGGAGTAGATATTGTCGGACCCCTACCGGAAGGAACACGGAAAAGGAAATACCTAATTGTAGCAACAGATTATTTCACCAAGTGGGTGGAAGCCAGGGCAGTTGCGCACATTAGAGACTCGGATGTGTTCAAATTCTTGTTTGAAGACATAATTTGTAGATTTGGAATCCCAGTAGCAATAGTTTCAGACAATGGACAGCAGCTGCAGGAAAAAATATTAACATGCTTTTTGAATCCTCCAATATCCAAAACAGAAAGTCAACTCCACTTTACCCCCAGAGCAATGGACAGGCTGAAGCTACAAACAAGACAATTGCACTTAATCTTAAGAAGACTCTGGAAGGGCATCACAAGCGATGGTGTGAGCAACTTCATAACACTCTATGGGCCTATCGCACCACAAGAAGATCTTCCACTGGAGATTCACTATTCTTACTTACCTATGGGGCAGAAGCAGTCATACCAACAGAGATAATATTACCAACTACCAAGAAGAGGCATGGGAAAGGAGTTTAAATGAAGATTTAATGCTTGAAAAGTTTGATGATCTAGAAGAAAGAAGAGAATTTGCATTACAAAAGATAGAGAATTATCAAAGAAAATTAGCAAGTGAATATGGAAAAAAAAATAAAGCTGCGCCATTTTGTTGAAGGACAGTACGTACTGCGACAAATTCCGGAATATCAAAAGAATAAAAAAGCTGGAAAGTTTGCACCCAATTGGGGAGGTCCTTATATCATACAGGACATTGCGGGACAAGGATCCTATTATTTACGAAATATGGATGGAGAAGTTTTACGACATCCTTGGAATGCGCAATATCTTAAACCATATTATCCATAATTTTCTATGCAATCGTATAGTAATTTGTGCTCATACGGGGTAAAGCAAGGCAAAATCTCATAGGAGACCCATGTAAAAGTCTTAAACATTGACTATTGGGTACATCCGCTAACAAGAGATACCCTATGTGACATTAATTATTATATCAAGTAACAGGGGCCACATAGGTAATTTCCTCTTGGCCAGAGAGAAATTACTATGTGAAGCGCACCCTCAAAAGGAGCCCAAGGTACAATAAATCCTTGAGGTTTCAAATTATATACTCATTAATCAATTTATCTTATGATTTTATTGCAGGAACAAAAATAAAATGTCAAAGCAATGAAAAGAATATCAGAAAATAATTATTTTTATTTATATGTTATCACATTTTACAAGAACAAAAATGATACGCAGCAAGATACAAGAAAAATTTTAAGGAGCATGATCAGGGGTAGGAGCTGGGTCAACACTTGAAGCGGGATCAGAATTTGAAGCAGGAGTAGCACGGGGGGCAGGCTCGGGAACCACCCTGCGTGGATAGGTTTTGGTCCAACCATCCTTCGCAACCCTATCAAGGGTATTATTAATTGCCAGAGCAATACCCCGTTTTGTCTCCACTTTCATGTACTCCATCTTCTCTCGTGAAGTAATAAATGTATCCTCGTACGTTTTTATCTTGCCATCAGATAATGAAGCCCTGCTCTCAGCCAAAGAAGCTTGATTCTTCCAGTACGCAAGTTTTTCCTCCGCCGCGGACAAGTCATTAGAGTAGCACTTGACAGCAGTTTGCCAATTAACATCTGCTTCTTCCGCCTTGGAAGTAATCTGAGTAACTCGGTCTTGCGCCTCAACCAGTTTAGATGTGGCTTCCCCAAGTTGCTCATTGTCCACCTTCATCTTGTCATTTGCTTTAGAAAGCTCCTTCTCAACCTTAGCGGACAAAAGCTTAACTTTCTTCAGCTCCTTATCAGACTCCTCAGCCTTGGCAGCTGCTCTCTTAAACTTTCCTTCAAAATCTACATAGAAAATAAAAGATTGTTAGACTATGTAAAAAATAAGTAAGAATAACTTTTTGATACAAGATAAACTACCTACAACAAGGGACTCAAACTTCTATAAATCCCGGACATTTTTTTCATTAGAAAGATCAAGAAACTCAAATTTACTCAGAAATTTAGCATAATCTCTCGTGGATTGTTCGAGATCTTGTTTATATTGCACAATCTCAACTTCATCTGCTAATCCTCTATCTCGCAGCAAATTAATCTTCTCAGTGCGTTTATCAAGCTCTTTATGTAAACGCTATATCAATATCTCGATAAAGGATTTTATCTGAGAGGCTGCGGACTTGACTTTGAGCTTTCGAAAGAGCTTTTCCTCTAGCATGAGAATCTGCAGCTGCGTTATCTCTTTCTTTGATGAGCTGCGCCACAAAATTTGAATGTCTGGAATCATGCTGCGACCTAGACCGAGAAAATTCAGCAAGGATATTTTTTCGCTCTACACAAAGCTTTCGATTTTCCTCCTCTAATTTTCCTACTTTCACCATGGCTTCAGCAACGCTATCATTATTACATAAAATAGCAGCGTCAAATTCCCCCTCTTTCCTAACAAAGTCTTTTTTCAAAGATGCATACTCCGTTGAGAGTTTTTTATATGCAATGAGAATTTTATTCCTCTCATCCACCAGTTTATTGAAATTCTCCTTGACCTTTACGTTCTCCTCGGTGACTTTCATTACGTGCCCATGTAAAGACGTGGCTCTAGCCCGAAGTTTAACAACAATATTTGAACCCCCCTCTGATCCCATAAAGAATTTCAGAAATATATGCTAAAGGAAAATAAAATAACATAGAAAATGAAGTATTGTAACCTTGGCTTTGAAGAGTAGACAGTTGCTGTCAGAGCTCTTTATTCTCATGCTTTAACTCAGCAACACCACCCTCCGCCAGTCGAAGGCGAAGTGCATCAGCCTCCGCTCTGACTTCAGCAAGTTCTTCCTCAACACTCCTGAGTTTATCCTCCATCATCAGTGAACGAGCTTGGAAGAACTTGTACGCAATTAGAGATCAACTATCATTATAAGCAAGCTGTAAAACCAAAGATAATCATTAGAATAGAAAATAAAGAAATAAGAGTCAATAAATAAACGAATTATGAGAAACATACCTGCATAAGAGCCTGCTGCGGACGGGCATATACAGCTCCATTTGCCACTGCAAGGACTTCGGCAAGGGTGGAGGGCACCTCGACGTCGAAAGGGAAAGCTTCACTTGCATTGTCCTTTGACCAAGCCTTCATCACCGTATCAAAAGGAACGTAACGCATGTCCACTCGCAATTTGGCAACGGAAGTGGAATCAGTAGGCTTTGGCTGAGCCTCGCTAGGAATCAGAAGCATGTATTTCTCATTGAACCAGTCGAACGCATCTTCTTCTCTTCCAACGAGATTATCAACGTCGCAGACACTCTTGCCTTTTTCCTTACGAGAAGCCCTCTCCCCGCTAGCAACTGAAGCAGTATACACTTCTTCCTCAGAACGGGAGACTAACCTTTATGCGCTCCCAAAAGCACCTACTGCGTTTTCCTCAAGGGAAGAATCAGCAGTATTGGCAACCACGGCGGGGGAAGGATTTGCTACGTTAGCAGCTACGTCTTCCTCGGTAGAAGCATGCTCAACTTATGTTTCGACTATGGTATCCAGCCTGGCAGGAGCATACTCAATCACAGCTCCGTTCAACTCTGTCAGGGGCGCAGCCTGCTCCTTGTCAGTCAAATCATCCACGAACTCAGAAAGAACGACGTCATCGACGTGAAACATAGGAGAATGAGATAGAAAATAAGAAAGGACGGAGCTCGCATCCAGAGGAGATTCAGTATCCGGTGCTTGGGGGCTTCAGTTGCAACATCACCCAAGGCAGCAGGACGAGAAGCTATTGGAGTTGCGTTCTGCACCAATGCACCATCTATCATCAAAATAGGTTAGCTAGGAGGATTAGCCTTAGCCACCTTCTTGGAAGAAGCACGAGGGGTAGCCTTTATTTTCTTCTGACCTTGTTAACATTTTCAAGTAAGTTATCAACACGCAATTCAAACGTTCTCAGTACCTTGTCAATACAAGACGGAGCAGTACCTTGTCAGGTGCAGGAGTAGCTTTACGCTTGGTGCCTACATCAGTTTTTAAACTTTCTTTCTCTTCTGGAGGCTACGAATTTTTTCTTAAAGAAAAACAACTTACGCAATATTTAAGATCAAGAGAGATGAAAAAATCATTGCTTACCATATCACCATAAGAGAAGTTAGACCCGTCGTAGTTCAATAGCCATGGACAATAGGAGGGGAACCGTTCCTGAAGGCTCCGTACTGTATTTTCGAAGCCTGGCCATAAATCCAGGGCCCTTCAATCACCAATGGAGTAAGATACCACCGGTAATCATGATCCCGGCGCAGCTTTTCAACTAAAGATTCCTCCGTTCCCGGGATGAGATTTATCTTCGTAGCATCAATATCAGCCAGCAAATGGATTCCATCGCCTCTCGTGCGTCCAGGGCCAACACTCCAGTTCATGTAAGTTTTATCAGCAAAGGAATCAGAGTAGGACAAATGGAATTTCTCCACTGTATAATGAACGCGGTACGCAGGATTAGGTGTATAGTAGGTGAAGTTAGTTTGCCCAACGCTGCGCATGCTGCATTCATCCAGAATTCTCCACCAGTTTCCATTGTACTGCGCAACTGAAGGCGTGGTGCTATTTTTAGCCTGACTACGTCTAGCTAGGACTTCAAACTGGTAGGGGCATCGACTGTCATATAAGGGCAACCTTAACCCAGCGTCTATTGCACCAGCAGTAATCAGCAATCTTGTGGGAGAACAATCAAAGTTTAGAATCATATTCAAGGAGATCTTGTCTCCTTCAGGGGAGTTATAAAGGGAAATGTTAAAATCCTGAAGGCCATAGTTCCTTTTGAACTCCTCCATGTCCATATTTTTGAAGCTAAGAAGCTCATGAACCCGGTCACTTCTGGTAGTAGATCTAAAAGGAGGAGGAGCAAGACTACGAATTCCCCTGGGATGCACTGGTCTACCTTCATCCCTTTTCTTGCCAGCAGAATGCCGGTCACCTTGGGAAGCATGTTTGGGGGCACGGCTACTATCTTTTCCAGACATGATTAATCTACAGACCAAGAAGAAACAAAGTTACAATGATGAACAATATAAAATAATGCAAAACTTAACAGAAAAATCAACATGCAAAAATTTTTTACAGAAGAAGTCTAACAGTCTCACCAGTAAAAAAAGATGAAGTAAATCAACAAAGATTTGATCTTGGGAAGTAAAAACCTTGATCAAACAAGGAATCTCGGAAAAGTTTAAGGAATAAAGACTTTAAGAAGAAGAAGACAGGAGAAGATCAGAAATGGAATCAGCTACAAGTTTGGAAATCGAAAAGTAATGAGAAAAATGACAAAACTTCCACTTAAATACCGAACCAGTAAACTGACACGACTGTAAAAAGGAATTCAAAAGGCGTGAATCCAGATGATGTGTCTTCTTGAAAACGTATGAAACCGTCGAAATTCAAATTTATTAGGGGCACAAAACCCAACGGTCATCATTACTTTTTGCCTTTTTGAATTCTAGGCACGTGGAAGAGAAATCCAAAAGACAAAAATGGGGCAAATTGTAAGGACATAAATTCATCAGTTCCACGTGTTCACATCATAAGAAGAGAGTATCATATTATGTTACACCGAGAAGTACAAGAACAAAATAATAATAAAGAAAGACAGCTATAAAACATTTATTACACATCAGCTGACATCGGGAGCAGAAAAGTCATACTAAATTAATGCATACAAGACACGTGGAAAGTACACAAGAAAAAGTATCATCAATAGCCAAGACAATCATCTGCGCTCTGGCCATCTCTTGTGCCCCATAATCATCTGGCCATCTCTTGCGCCCCATAATCATCTGGTTATCTCTTGCGCCCCATAATCATCTGACTATCTCTTGCGCTCCATGGGCATCTGCGCCCTGCTACGCGCCCTGCTACGCATTCCACACGTCACACATGCCAACCTCCACATAATAAAGACAAAGGACCAACAAATATTGAATCCAAAGGGAAGCTGCACATCAACAAGCGGAACTAGTAAGAAGCATTACTAATGGAATAAGATGAGCTGCGCCCAAAGACAAAGATAAGATCAAGTAGATTAAAGATAAGTTGGAGTGAAGAAGAGGGACTCATCATATTTTACTATAAATACCACCTCAAAATAGAAAGAGGAGGGATAACAAAAAATAGAGAGAGAAAACTCTGAAGGAAATTCAAGAAGGGAAAAAGCTAAGATTAGGTTAAAAACTCTATTGAACTAAATTTCTTTAATTCCTTATATAACCATGTGTACAAAATATGTGTTGATAACTGTATTTTGCAGTGGATGTAGGTTTATTAGCTGGACCACGTTATATATTGAGTTATTTTCATTTGTATTTGAGGGATGATTCCTTGTATTATAATTTTTCTGTATCAATTACACTTGAAGAATTGTCATTTATAAACAACTTAAGTTTTTGGTTGTGATTGACCACCAAAAATGACCGTCACAATGAATGTACCAGTTACCAGATCTTAATGTTTTTGGTTTTTGTTGGTTAGGTTTGTCAGAGGAACACAACCTGGTCGCCAGACTGGATTTGATATCAATGATGCTAGCCTCCGTGTGATGGAACAGTGCCGCAGAGTTGTTGTTGCATCAGCCATATTTGGTATAATGAGCTTCCGAACTTCTGTAATCATTTCTCTAATGTATTGTTTATGGCTTTCACTTTTATGACATCCATGTTATTGAGTAGGATACTACGATATATTACAACAGCCAAAGAATATGAGTGAAACTACAAAGAAAGATGTATGCTTCTATATGTTTGTGGACCAAGAAACATAGGCTTACATGAAAAATTAAAATGTCCTGGATGGACAAAATAAGGTTGGTCTATGGAGGATTATTGTCGTACATTATCTTCCTTACTCTGATGCAAGAAGAAACGGAAAAGTAAGCATACTTTCACTTCTATGATTGTTACTTTTCCAATTCTGGAAGTAATAGTACTTGAGAGTTATCTAGCAACATTACTAGAAGAATAGTCTTCTTCTTTGTACATTTCTTGGTGCAGCATTTCATTCTTGTGATGGTTTTACTCTGGGATGAAATACTCGTGGCAGGTTCCTAAGCTTCTGTTATATAGGATTTTTCCTAATGTGTGGTATTCTCTTTGGGTTGATGGAAAGCTTGAGCTTGTGGTGGATCCT
>JAJJMC010022854.1:9736863-9821886 GCA_023531435.1 Papaver californicum
ACTAAGTATATTGTGATACATGGAAGAACAATTCTTGCTCTAAAGAGAATTAATCGCTATGATCCGTATATGGAGTCTTTCGTAAAATGGATCAAGTGGGAGAATGTTAGACTTTTTCTCATTGGGCTGAAATAAAGGGGAAAAAGGCATATATGTGATCCATTAGCCCCATTAGCCCCCACTACTCTCTCCCACCTTTAGGAAAACCGCCCACTATATATCTATCCACAACTACTCTATGATGGCTAGGGGTTAGTTTTACAGAGGATAGAAAACAGAACAAAAAGGTCACCAAAACCATTCTCAATTCTGCATACACCATCTACTATTGAGAAGGAGGGTTTGGCACCAAAGTTCATAGCAACAAAGGAATTAGGGCAAACTCAAGGATTCAAGATCAATGGCTGGAGGTATTTATAATCTCTTTCTTTTGCTTCCGCTTCTAAATTATATATGTTCATATTGTGATAGAATATACATGATAAGGTTTTACAAATATGACAATGCATCCATTGATTTCCAGGTTGAATTTTACAGGAGAGAGGGCTTGACTCATTATTCTGAGGCAAAGCTTCCAATCACCTGTGGTGGGTAAAACATTTCTTAATCACTTAAAATACTTATATTTATGTAGTATAGTTACAGTAATCAAAATTATGAATTGTAATTTGTTTATATGATCTTTTTTTCCTTTCAACTCTGAATCCAACTAGGCGCTTCTACAGATTTTATCCATTCAGATCCTAATATGTTTGGATTTGGTTAGTCAGTAGTTCCGCGATATTTATGTTACTCTTACTACTCATATATGTATTATGCGTTAAGTTCGGCAATATTACTTTACGACACTCTTTCTACTTATGTATGTGTTATGCGTTAAGGAGTGGTTGTACTTGAATCCATGGGTATAGAAGTAGGCGAGAGTTTGAGTATCTTAATGGCATCAAATTTTGTACATGAAAGTATGATAAGGCATTATCCCTGCCTTTTCTTCCGAAAGTCATTAAATCAGCTTTCTTTAGTTTTTCTTCTTTACAAGGATCCCTTTGTTTTGCAGGTTAGTGGATGCAGGATGAAGATATATCTCTCTGTGGTGATTTCGTGGCCACTACAAAAGATACAAAGTTGTAATATGTATATCACTCTGGATAGTTCATCGAACTCCTAGAAGAAATTTGAGAGATTTGTTTAAGATTGGTGTTGCAGATTACATGATGTCCATTTAATATATATACTCAGTTGGCTTAATGTTGGCAAAGGTGTTTCTTCACTGCAGGGTGGACAGACTTGGTGAGGAAGAAAACGAGGAAGATAATGTTGACACATGATTTTGTTACTGTCTTCATTTTTGTATCAGTTCAATCTGTTGAGATTTCTTAGTTGATCCCAAAGCTGCTAATAGGTGGTGTGCTACTCCCTTAGCTGTATTTTCTCTACTTTAAGTTTTATATCTTTGTAATTGAAAGTGTTATTTGCTAATCTAATGAAAGATTAAAGTTATGGAATTTGCATGCTGAAGTAATTCTTCGTTTTCATGATATTGGCTAATCTACAATCGGCTGCCCGATCTAAGAAACAAAAAAAATAAGGTACATCAATCTCAGAATTAGAGCACAAGGTACATACTTACATACTTTGTCTCGGCAACTGTCATTGTCACAACACAAGGCTTAATAACGAGTTAAAGTTCCGTCTTCAAAGCCATGGAACAACAAGTGCAATTGAAGAATGTTTTTTTTTCTTTTTCTGTGTGTTGCTTCTTTTGCTCCAGTTACTTTTTTTTAGCTAAGTCATAAAAATTTTATTAACAACTTCGAATAATAGAAGAAAGGAAAATGAGCCTAAAGAGGCCCTGAACTACTACTACTTAAAACGAAGATATGGGTGTTGCCGGTTGTCGGTGTTGCTTCTAATGCTTAGGCCACCAACCATAAGGTAATACTTGGAATAGGCTTTATATGATTAGTTTTTTGTTTTTCTTATATTGGCGTTACTTCTGCTGCATCTAACTTGGTTAACCCTTTGCCTTTTATTGGTCATTGCCACCTATGTATGGTTTTGTAGTATAGGTATATTGGTTCTTCTAATGCCTGGAGATGCCATGTGCAGGATGATACGCATTGATATTGATTTTGCTACTTTTACTATTAGTGTTTTGAACTGCATAAATATGAGAACTTATTCCACTAACGGTGTTCATTTGTAAATTTTTCGAAGGGTTTTATTCCCTGCTAAACTTTTATGGGAGTCTCCATGTATTGTAATAATGAAGGTTAACATATCGTTAAATCGCTATGTTGAGGAATAGGTTTATGTGCTGGCAGTGCAGTTTGTTTTTTTCTTTCTCGTGATATAAGTATCCAGAAACGGTGCTTGGCCGGCTAGATACTGCATTTTTTTTGTAGGGCAAGAGATGCAGTTGGTTTCTTCTCATGGGTTCATAATATATACTTTAGCTGCTTGCCTTATCCTGACTACTGCTCTTAACCCTGTTTTCTTGAATTTCTTGAGTAGAGTAAGTAGAGGCTGCCAGGGCAAGTCAATTTAGTAGCCATTGCCTGTCCAGGACCACGAGTATACATGTTCTTTGTTACATTTGTTCATTAATTGTGGTATATATACTTACAAAGGGGTAAGTTTTTTGTCGAGATGTTTGGTTTGTCCTTTGGATAAATTATGATGTTTCTTGGTAAGACTTTTGTTTCGATCAATCTCTTTTGGCAACGTGTTTTTTCTTGCATAGGCAAAACAACTAAAAAAGATAATATGAAAGTGAACTCTCAAAGATACTGTAGAAAGGATCTAAGCCAACAACCAAAAATTCTATTTGAACTGGAAAGTTTTGCTGACGGTAAGCAATTGAATTTGATTACTTTTGCTGATTTTTTTTTATTTTTTTTAACTATTCAACTATTCAATTGATTCATTCCTCCATGAAACAGAGGACGCAGACCTGGGAATAACAGTATGTTACTACCTGGATCACCTTCAATTACAAATTCAGGCCCTCAAAGCATTTTTGAGAGCTTCTCGAACCCGAGAATCCTTGGCATCAGCAAAAATCCAAAAAATCCTTGGCATTGATTTCTGAATAAATTAAAATATCATCTTGATGCAGATCGAAAGCGTATAAAGATGATAATAATGCAGCTGAATAAAATTATTGAAAAGTAACCGATAAAATAGATAGAAATTGATTAAAGTTAGTTGATCTTTAAAGAGATATTCTAATATCTAGGAGTTTATTTAGACTTCGTTAATTCACTACGAATAACGACTATAGATATGAGATTAATATTTAGACTTCTGGGTAAACCCAATTATGAATAAAAATCAAAATCAAAATCAATAAACTCAACAAGTTTAATCAAAATAAAATAATTTTAATTAATCAAAAACTCTCCTAATTTTTGTTTTTGGAGCTTCTTAGATAACTCCTACTAAACAAACCCTAAACTTATCAAAACCTATAAGCTTATTTCCCAATGTATCTACTATCTTTAGGGAACTTTTCTAACTTATTAAAAACTCTTAAAAATAAACTTTTAGACTCTTTTAAAATTACCCTAAATAATACATCCGAAAATTAATTATTTTTATACTAAAAATAACATTAGTAAAATATAAATAATAATAATAAAATAATAAATTTATTTTTCATAAATCTTCCTCCATTATTCTACCGGTGTTGGAAAAGATTCGTCCTTGAATCTTGCTGGTACCATATTATTCCAATTATTCTTTGTATATATATTTTTTTTTGTAACATATAACTTGGTTTTACCGTGAAATCCATGGTGTTAATAGTAGTATTGAATCTTAACGCAGGGTCTGAAACTTCATTGACAATATAATCCATAAAGTATTTGTTAAAAGGTCTCGGTGAACTTTTATTTGAAGTTAAATTACTAATGAGGGAGTTAGACAAAAAAAATATTTCTTTATCGTTAATGATTTTGGGAGTGTGATTCACTTGCAATGCCATTCGATATGACACTGCTAGAATGTAAGTGGTACAAGTTCAATTGCTGGTGGTAAGACAATATCTAGATAAATGTATAAGTAAATTGAGTAAATAAGTAAAAATGTATTCTCATTTACTAAAAAATATTCATTTGTAATATATATCAGATTTTAAAATCATTTCATTATCTCAAACAGTTGTATTTCGGCTAAAAAGTATTGGGAGTTGGTCGGAAATGAAAATTTGAATAATAGTTCATTTAAAAATAAATTTACATTAGCCGGAAAAAAAATTAAAACCGAAAGGGAATATCTTTATAGTGTTTCGGTAGATAATACTTTAATTTTATTAATAGATCCATTCCGGAGTACCGGGAAATATTTCAGTTTCTCTAAGCGTGGGCTTTTTATTTGACGCTATGATGGATACAAGAATCCAGTTGAACGTGGGGGGCTTCTTTCCAAAAATGCATGCACGTTTTTATTTTGTTAGTATTTTTGAGATCATTGGAACAAAATTTATTTTTATTTTTGTTGACACAGTAATTTATGCAGCAGGAAAATCCTCAAGTAAATCAACTAAACAGGTTAAGCCATTGAAAGTTACTCCGGAAGAAGCAAGAGTAGATCGTTTGCGATATATGGGTATGATGTTGGAGAGAGAATTAAGAAAAAACGGGAATACATCTCTGCTCTGCTTAGATGAAGGTGTATACATATGTCTACTATCTTTCAATGTGCATAGAATTATAAATTTTGGTTTAATTTTTTATTTCAAATGCATTTTTATGTCCATAGGAGGTATGCAGGTGAGAGTAGTTCCAAGATCTACAAGGATGGATCCAGCAAAAGAATGAATGAATCATCAGATACATAGAGATATAATTATAAAAAAGAAATACCAAACCCTTGATATGGGTACAAATTGGGTTTGCTTACATTGGTTAATTGCAAATGTATATGTATGTATTGGGTTTAGATATAAATTTCCATTGTTGTTCCCGGTGATGATAGCTATATGGAGGATATTTTTTATGGAAAACCAAAGGTCTCCGCAGATGGTACATTGGAGAAGTGTCAGACACTTACCATATATCAGTATTATGCGTTTAGATTGCAACATAGGATAGGCGAGTGACAGACACTGATAAGGATGGCCTTTTGTTTCAACAATATATAGTTGATGCATGTGCATGATTAGAAGGACTTCGGTGAGTAAGAAATAATGAGATTGTTATCTGGGCTGATCAGTTGTACAGTGGACAACAAGATTCATTACTAAGAGGAGACATTTATGGAGGATATAATAGAAAGAGAATTGTATTTCCTTCTACGTACTTTTACAGGTAGTCCAAAATACATGATGAAGCATTATCAAGATGCCATTGTAATTTGTAGATGTAAGGGTATACCAGACCTCTTTATAACATTCAGTTGTAATCCAAAATGGTCCGAGATCCAGAGTGTATTGGACTTGATACCTGGACAACGTGTTGATGATAGACCTTATATTATGATTAGAGTTTTTAATTTGAAGTTAAAGGAGATGATGATGTTCTCCGTGAAAAGAGAAAATTTTAAGATAGTAACTGCAGGTATGTGTTGGCATATTTTTGTCTACATTTTTATTTTTTATGCATCCAATTAATTGTGATGTTGTTATCTATTAATAGTTAGTTGTGGTTAACTGGATCTTTAGGTTTGGAATTGGATATAAAATCAAAGTAAATAAGTACATTTCATCCTTTGTCGATGAGCAATGACTTGATCTTGCCTCTTTGTTGTGCAGTAATATATACAATCGAATTTAAAAAAAAGGCTTTCCACATGCTATATCCTTTTGTGGATAAAAATGACAAACCACATACTCCGTGGAAATAGATCATATTATATCGGCAAAAATATCCAGATGGGCACAAAGTTTTTGTTCAATTCATGTTGCATGGACCTTGCAGAATTAACAAACCAGGCCAGAAATGCACGAGAAACAATAAGCGTTCGAACACTATCCAAATGAGTTTAACAACCAGACTATAGTGGATATGAATGGGTATCAAGTTTATCAAAACGCAAGAATAATATGTATGCTAATAAAGATAGAGTAGATTTCTCGAACCAGTTGATCATTCCTCATAATAAAGACTTAATTGTTTAGTTCGATGTACATATTAAAGTTGGGGTTTGCAATGGGAGATTGTCTTTGGTTAAGTATCTTTCCAAGTACACACAAGGGTAGAGACTAAAAAACAACTATCATCGCGAAAAAAAAGTTTTCAGCAAAAACTCTGAATCAGATGGAAACAAAAAACAAGACTCTAAAACAGATCCGGAATGGGAGAAAAGGATATGATGAAGTAAATGATTATTTAAATTGTCGTTAAATATATGCAACCGAGTCATGTCGGAGAATTTTTAACTTCCATATCCAGTATCGTGATCCAAGTGTTGAATGGCTTAAACAAACGTTTTTTAAGAATACAGATGATTTAGCCGAGGTTCCAAGATAAGGAGGTGACTTGGTTTACCTTATATGTGATGGTTAAGTACTAAAGTTAGACTAAATATGCTAAGTTACATTGAATTATGGGATTGACATGTGTGCAATAATGGTTCAGTGCACCATGGTTTAGGATACTTGAGTAGTGAGTACATAGCAGATATGTTTAAGTTTAATATGAAATATATATACATTTATTCCTAGAGAATAATATTATGACTCGCTTCCATTTATATCCTCTGGGTTAAATATTTTCGTTCCATATTTTAAAATTATATTATTGGTAAGTAGCATAATGCATAATAGTTGTGCTAATAAAACCTTTGTATGATATGTGCACAATTACAGAAAAAAAAATCTATGCATTTGATGTGAATACAAAGACTGGTCACCGTACCCGAAAAAACATTCTTTGTGAATATTTCACAAGACACTTAAGACTTTTCTTTTAAATGGAACTAAGTTACCTAGAAAATATTCCCTCTTTTGTTTCATATTTAGTCGATATTTTATTTAATTTTTTAACAATATGTTTGATCTTAAAGCAAAGATGCATAACCAAGATAAATTTTGAGTCCAAAAAGAAATCTTAAACTAACTTTAAATGGACCCCAAAAAAAGACTCAACTTAAAAAAAAAACCATAACCAGATTATATCTTTTACAAAACCGGATACTAAAATCCTATTTAACTGAATTTTTTTAAAAATATTCAACAAAATACTTTCCAGATTTATGCATATCTGAATTAAATTCGTATCAATATACTACTCTATTTAGAGTTTAATACAAATATAGATTCTATTCGTATTAGTCAAGCAATCTATATACATGTCCGATGAAAGTTAACTATATATAGCGGATACAAGCTAGGTACTGTAACCTTAACAAGTTCCCATTCACTACTTTTATAATTTATGTGTAACAGAATTCCACCCATATTATGAGAATCAAGTAATATTGTGCTCAAATAAGGTAACAAGATAAATAAATTTTCAGAATTATATTTTAACATATGTTAGATGTCGGAACAAAGGTGCATAACCAAGATAAATTTTGAATCTAAATGTATGCATATCTAAATTTTATTCATATTAATGTATTATTTTATTCAGAACTTAATAATACAAATATAGATTCTATTCAAATATAAGATAACAAAATATATAAATTTCCAAAATTATACTTTGTCCATACTTTTTCAATTGATGTAATCTTAAACGAGATATTTTACATAATCTTAAGAAACAGACCCGTGCATAGCACGGGTGATGGACTAGTTGTTATAGTTTTATGGACTTTTCGCGTTGCGCTCTTTTCCTTAGTCGAAGGTTTACCACTATGAGTTTTCTTTGGCAAGGTTTTTAACGAAGCAACAAAAGCGAGTCCTATTTTTTTCCAATTTTTTTAAATTTATTCCTTTTGTAACTCTTAAGAAGCTGGTGATTTGGGCTTGTATTAGAGGCATATACCTGTCCAGGGAAACCTCTCATAATCCAAGTCACTTACACGGTTTCTTTAATATAATTTGTTCAATTCTCAAAAAAAAGAAAAAAAAATGAAAAAGTAAAAGATGTACTATTATAACCTTCTTAACATTAAGAATACAGGATATGCTTCAAAAAAAAATAATATAGGATAGGGTGAACTAGTTTTGTTGATGATCAGGTTACAGAACCTATACATATGAGTCCTAAGTTATCACTGCAGTAGAAATAGAAATAGATGATGACTTAATCATGTGTGTGCGGAACTGGAGCTGGATGACTGCTAGGAGAGGCTGGTGTTGGGTCAATGAGTAAGTATTCATCTTCCTCCTTGTGACTTATTGTGGTGTTTAGTTGAGTGGTCGAATAGGGGAGCTTTTCCCCGACATCATTTCAATAGCTTCATCTTCTGGCAACCAGGGGATGTTTTTAAATGTGTATCATTTTGGCTGAAAGATGCGAATCACATATGCAACGTTACAATTATTGTCCAGAACTAAGAGGATCGTCAACATCACACACATGTACATGTGCAGCGACGGAACCAAGAATTTATATTTGGGGGAGCTACTTATTTTTATTTTATGGATACTCGATTTCACTCATCGCAAATATAACAAAGATAAATGTGGTAATATACCTGATATGAGCAAGACGCAACATACTATCTTTCTGTTGAAGCACCGAGCATTGAATCGAAGGTTAAAGAAAAATGCTTATATTATTCCTAGTTGCACTTGACGTTGACTTTTTATAACCGGAAAAAAATTAAAGACATAGACCCATTAGACTTCCCAATTGGTAATTTTGATCTTAAGTTAATCTACGAGAGTTGAAGTTCAAAACAGTCGATGGCTACATAAATAAATCGACTAACATGAACATATATATATGGCTAATTGACTACCAAAAACTTGATGGGATTTTTTATGTTATACCGTAAGAGCACGACTGTCAATGAGACAATATGCAAGCACGGTTCGGTCCACAGGGATTGATATTATTATTTCTAGCTACTACACAAATTATGTGCAAAAAACAAATTAAAATATGAAATAAGAAATATTAATTAAATCTAATAAAACTAAATAATATTGAAAAATCTAGGGTTTCCGATTCTACCAAATTAAATTTGCAAATCACTCATTCATCATCTAAAAATTATTATATTATAACCCAAGACAATATCGAAACCAATCTCATGTCTCGGAATATATTACTGTTAGAACAATAATTACAACCTTTGTTGTAGATCAAAATGTTATAACTTCCTTCGCTTATTAAAGATTCAGTAACCGAAGATTACTCAAAACCGATAAAGAACAAAAGTTAATATGGAGAGACGTTAATAAAATAATTAAACCCAAAAGATTAATTTATTAAAAAATACCTGAATCATTTACAACATAGAATTGGCTTCATCTTCAACCCAAGTAGAAAGAGTTTAACTAGCTATTGTAAAAGAATAAGAAAAATGAAAAGAGGAAATGAAAATCCTAAACTAATACTACAGCTTTGCTCGGACTCCCGGCACCCCTTTCCTCCATCTATTTCCACCATTATTTATATAGCTCCAAAGGAAACCACTTTCCTTTTCCATTTCCCCTACCATATCATCATCCAATGAGAATGCGCCACGTGTCCGAAAAATAAAAAATTCCCCAATAAAAATGCGTCACATGTCAAATAATATCTCATCATGAAGTCATCATTTTCTTTATTTGGAAAGTATAATATTTTTTTTTCAATAATCTTTATTTCCTTTTTTATTTTGATTATTTTCTTCATTAAAAAAATATCTTCAAATATAATTAATATCTTGCAAATGGTCTTCACACTTTCTACACACGATGTGGCATGCTTACCACACTCCCATATCCAAATAATAATTCTCCATGTTTTTCCTTTTACGCTTATCCCATTCAATCATAAGTTACTTCATTTCCTTCATTTTAGTCCAATGAGCTTTATTTTCTAATGTTTTAGGGTGAATATAAATGTCTTGCATAGTGGTACTTTCAAGTAGGTTCGAGAGATCAAGCTCGAACAGGACAAGCCTAAACCAGGAAATGGTCGTTCACATCCTGCTTCGATTACAAAGATGGAAAGGATTAGGGTAGGTCTAAGGGGAGGGAAGCAAAAAAAGTTGAGAAATATCAACAGCGTGTGAAGAATAATGGATTCTCCGTAGAGGAATCGCTAATTCTGTAAGTTTTGGTTTCTTCGGATTAATTGTGTGGTTGTCTTGTTCTGCCTTGTTTTGAATAAATAAGAATCATCTATTTATAGTTTGAAGAAGACACACAGTGATTTCTCGTAAGTCGTGGAAGTTAGGGAGAGATGGAGAAGTGATGATTATGGAGATTGTAGTGGGTGGCGCCCGAAAAATAAGGAAGACCTGTCTGGCCACTACTCCTCATCCTCTCAATTGCTCTGTAACCTTCCAATCTTTGTTACCTTCTTGTTCGTGAGGGTGGTGTCACCACCCACGATGTCGTAGACTGCCAGACCAATACCCTAATGAGAATCCCCCCATGTTGTATTTGATATCTCGTGGAAATAGTGGAGTTATAAACCATCATGGTTTTGATTAAGTCAAGTCAAGTCAAATGACTTGCTAAGTCAGTGAAGTAAGTTGTGTGACTCTCTTGATTGATATCCAGACTGATTCGTATCGAGTCTGGGAATTTTAGTGGTCATGTACTTGTTTGAAAGTAACATGGCATACTTAATGGCTAAGTATTAGCTTAGAATCGACTTATCGTAAGTCTGGGAGGCCTTTGAGGCAAAATGTTGTAGAGGGCTCCTCGAGCGAGGAGACCTGCTGGAATTCATATAAGACTCAATTTATGATCTATATTGAGAAGAAATACATATTTCTGAGGAAAGTAACTAGAAAACTAACAATAGCTACTTAGCGCAAATAATAATATGCTAATTCTTTTAGTACAAAAGATTAATGCGATAACGTTTCAGGAATAAGACCAACATGCATAACCTCTAGTAAATATCAATTTTACTAGGGTTATAAAGCTCGTATCAAGAAGGTTTGGAGTTAACACTTTAATTGTATAGTTAGCACTGAGATTTTAACACAAATATACTCGTGGCTAAGTCGCTAAGTATGGCTAGGGACGCGTTATCCCTAGAGGCGCATTGAGTTTTTCTAGGGAAACATTGGAGCCAAGCAAGGGCGTCATGGAGCTAGGGCAAGAACGTTATATCCAAGCAAGGGCGTCACAATCCAAGAGCAAGGGCGTCAGCGCCAAGAGCAAAGGCGTCAGTGCCAAGGGCGTCAAAGCTTTATAGGCGCATAAGCCGTTAAGATTAGCGCATTTGGCTCTTTGATTAGGATTAGCACTTTGGTTCTAGGGTTTAGGTGCCCAGGTGATAATACGTTGGCTAGGGCCTTATTAGGCTAAATATGCTAGCTAAGACCATTTTAGGTTATTTAGCACTTCTCAAACACTAGGGTTTAACGCCATGAAAGTTAGCGCTTTTAGCGCTAATGTGGCTAATTGGTGCCAATGTGATGCTAAGTCGAATTGTTAGTACTAACTTGGCGTTAATATGAGAAATAGGTTAGGGTTATCCTAACTAAGAGGTTCAATGCATATTTTATGACATTGCTTATCGTCTATGGCGCATCAGAGAGAGTGGTACATTATTTATGGATTATATTTAAGCAAAGTGCTATGATAACGCATTTAAGCTCGGAGGAGCAATTTGAGATGAGTTTGTTGAGAATGAAGCGTTAAGATAAAATGTTTTTTTTTTTGGATTTAAGCATTAGCTATTCCCGAATTCAGTAGATATTACCAGAACATCAATGCACACTCGAGACAAGTTCAAGGAATTCAGTCGTGGAATTTTATGCGACTTGAGACTAGTTCGATATGGCATGAATATTGTGAGTATTGAGGAAGCTACGAGGCCAGTTTAGAATATTTGTATTTGCTTAGAAAAGACTCAAGTTTGCTCTAAACTAGTGGGAAACCCATCTAGGATCTTGAGACTTATTATGTAGAGGTAATATACTACATTGTTAGCATGGAATGCATGTAGCCTTTTGTAGAGATTGTATCCTTAATTCGCTTGCTAAATATAAGGAGGAATACAATATTTTGTGTTTTGAGGTGAAGTCAGAAGTATACGCACGAGTATGTGCGGATATTTCTATGTTCCTGCAACTAGGCAGAATGATGATTTTATAATTTTAACCCGTCAAAAACTCCCCATCTACATTAAGTCCCTTTTCTTAGTGAGGAACTGTAATATTGCACAGTAAGCACTAGATGATGATAATATGCTTATAATCATTATATACGCATAATTTAAATTTTAAGAGTGGAAGAAGGTACACTTAGCTTCTGGTTTCCAAGTATTGGGATAAGTGCCACTTAGCGTGAGTCTTGGTTGTGATTAGTAGATGCCCACGTTCTTGCCCGGAATTTCCAATTCGTGATCCAAGGGAAATGTAGCTGGGTTGAACTTTTGATCCAGTCACGTTGGTTAAACAACTACCAGCTGATAGGGTTTCTTTTCTATAACCGCAATCGCACGACAACTACAAAGTAGAATCGGCAAGCACGGGTTTGTCCACGGAGATTAATTATAATATTTCTAATTAAATACCTAATTATGTGCTAAAATAAGAAATTGTTGGAGGATTTTTTTTGTGAATTAAATAAAAGAAAATAACTGAAAAAATTGATTGATTGAAAAATATGAGAAAATTCTAGGATTTCGGATTCCACTACTTTTGATGTTTGTAAAACTAATTAATCACTACTTTAACTATTACTCTCAAATACTCAAAACAGTTTTGAACCCAATCTCATGTTTTGGAAGATTTATCGTTTTAAACTCTAATATTACAACTTTCATTGTTTTGCCAAAAATCTAATTCTCCTTCGCTTATAAAATATCAACAGCCTAAAGACTATTCTGAACAATTATTTTGAAGCTTTTAAAGAAGAGAAAATTATTAATCGTTGAAAGCACAAATGTTGAGTAATATATCAAAGAAAATTGAAAACTACTAGTTACACATCAAAAATAGTTTCCTCCTACACCCTAGAGAAGAAGTTTAGTCACTCATGAAAAAAAAAAACAAAAGAAAATTGTTTAAACATATTGATTTATTAAAGTGAAAAGAGCTTACAATTTTCTTTTTTATTACATTATAGTGAAAGAAGAACTGACCCTGAGCGAAGTACAGAAAGGCTGCTTGGTGATGTAGTTAAAGAACGACACCTTCTGGGTTATTAATTATCAGAAACTGTTAAAGAAACCGTTGCAAAAGCTCTTGATTATAAGACTTTAGGTGACAGTGTCAACGACAGTTCTTTGGCATTACTTTCTGGTTCTTCTTTTTCCTCTTGGCTGAGTTGAAGAACAACTCTGAATATTTTTACGCTCGATCAGTGTCACCTCTACTCACTGTCTGACCCTTTTAACTCTTCAATTGATTATGTATTTACAGTATAACAAGCTCTAACCTAGATAACTTCTCAAAATCTTTGAGAATCATCAAAAGGAAAATCTCACGGGATTAGTTTCTTCACGAATCTGATTTTTTTCTTACCTCGAGATCATATTCTTTATACTGTTTCCTTATTCACTTTTTATTGCTTTAGTTCTCTGAGATCATATTCTTTATACTGTTTCCTTATTCACTTTTTATTGCTTTAGTTCTCTGAGAGATATCGAATAAGATTTCTCGTGAAAATTGGAAACAAAATCAAAACTACCGAGTTAACTTTTCTTTCCCGGTCTGACAAGAATATGATATTTGCCGAGATTTTCTAAGATTTTGTGGGTCTTGCTTCGTGTACACATTGTTGTCAAAAGAATAAGAGGATGGCCGTGTCTATATTTTCTTGAAAATCTCCCAAAAAATCAACCAAATATCTCACAGGCGAGAGTAAGAAATTCCCGCCAAAGTTTGATTTGAATTTTCAAAAGAGAATGGTGCCCTTAACCACTTCGTGAGTGCATTTAGTAAATGTCTTGGGGTGCATTTAGTAATTACTCTGGGTGCCTTAATAACGTTTGAAGGGTGATTTTAACACTTTTCAAGCCATCTTTTCCACCATTGCCAATTCACAAAAATACCTACAAAAGAACACTATTAGTACAAAAGGTGAGTAATAACAATATATATATATGTGAGACCAATTAAGACACAAAATTGTGTCTATCACCAGCAGGTTTATAGAGAGTACAACTACGAAGAGCCCCATTGGTCAGGGAAGAAACTTGGTTGGTTATGTCTTACCCGAGATTGAGATATGTGCCCTTTAGCACGAACCTTGACTTGGAATGGTATGCTCCCTCGTTCTTGTCAGGAATGTCATCTTGCCATGAGAAAAAGTGGGGATATGGTCGAAAATTTCTCACTTTCTTTCTGAAACAAGTCCGCCTCATCTCAAATAGAGGATAAAGTCAGCTGGATCGATTCTTCATGTATGTATCCAGCAAGAAATATTGTTAGCTTTGTCTCCTCCAGGAAATGTCTTTGATGCAGAGTTAAGTCTTAGGTTAAATCTTCCTTGTAAACAAGTAGTTGCTCCTGGTGCTTGATTATATTTTGAGTATGCAGCAATTAAGTGCTAGTGATAGCATCAGCAAAGCGGCAGTAGATGAGAGACAGGACACCCGGAGACGATGCTTTGAGTTGTAGCTTAGCAGAAAAGTCGGAAATATTGGAAACTGGCAGAAGAAGCTGATAGTAAATCAGAACTGCAAGTGAGGTTGGCGGTGGACTCTAGTGCTCTTGTCGTAGAAAGGTTGATGTGGTCTTCTTGGGAGATGCAGTGCGGCCTGACAGGATGGTATGTCTGAGAAGATGAAAGTCCATGGGAAGACAAGGTCTCTATAAAGCTGAGTCTTCTGAATCCCGTTTGGAAACCCTAGTTTGCACATTATTCGCTTCCGAAGATGTCGAAGTTTCATATGATGTCGTATTTTAACGCTTGACTCCAACTTTAAAAGACAAGAGACCAAGCTATCATATAAAAAAATAACCACTCGATTCGGAGCTGGATAGGTCAGCCAACCATGCGTAAACATATGTGATTAGTAATCCCGTGGGAATTTTCAGATCCTGTAGACTTTAGTGTAAGATCCATATCTTACAGCTCAGATCTCCGATTGAGGTTCCCTTCTGGTATGTCATAGTAGAGACATAGACGAACACTTCTCGTGAAAGAAGTTTTGACCTGTTCTTCATGGATTGTTGTCGATTTATGAATTTGTATATTAAGTGGATACTGACAGGAACATTAGGGAATAAAGGAGTGGACCGAGCTGGTGCCAGGAGATAGGACATGTACCATGAGATAGGACGGCTACCATGAGATAGGCCAGGTACCATGAGACAGGACAGGTAACATGAAGCATGACAAGCACCAGGAGATGGGACAGGTACCAGGAGGACAAGGTTGTGATTTTCTGCATGGTGAGCATATTACTGGATTTCTGACTGGTAACTTGTACACCAATATTCGAGAAGTTGAGAAGAGAAACATGAATCTGAGGTGACTGTGTCTTTGAAGTTCTGAGGTGAAGATGATTGTGGCTTCCGAGTCCGGAGCGTGTCCAACAGTAGAATCATGTGGTAGAAGCAACAAGGATGGCTTTACCTTTCTGGATGTGATCGTGTAAGAGGCAGAAGCTTCTGGGGTATTGATGTAAAGAGGTTTTGTCGCTAGTACCGTTGCTGATTAGACCTTCTAGTCGAACGATGTTACTGTATTAAGCTTTCAAAAGTGAGGGAGTTGGTCAGTCTCCAAGTGTGACTCACTTGGATTCGCTATCTGGAAGAAGGTAACTTTTGGTGTCATCACAAGTCCATGCTTCCGAGAATTCGAGAGGATATGGGAAATCATGAAAGTTGGAACCGTCCTTTGCTGTCACTGAAGTGCTGGGGCGAGCATCTGAATTGAAGTTGGATCCATCATTTTCGTCCTGGATGTTGAGATGCAACAAAGTTGTTTTTCGATGAAGACGCAGTGACGTATCCCTGAAACAAGTCTTAGAGCGGCTGGATCTGGCTCTAATTGTTGATACGTCTCTGAGGGACAGATACTCTCGTACACTAATTGAGGTCGTTGTTTCAAATAAAGTTCATATGTGGAACAACAGTGTAACAGGGAATATGCCAGTGAATATCCTAATGCGAGTATTGGCATTAATTTCTATTTCGACAGGATCCTTCTTGGGATGTTTATGTTATCTAGCTCGGATGAGGCTTCCAACGCCAAGGATAAGACTGAGGAGGGTTTAAAGTTCTAAAATGGTAGTTAGAGGAAGCATACCTCTAAATAAATCGATTTAGTTTTTAAAGACTCTTTTTTTTTAATTGGGTTTATGAAATACTTTATGGTTTTTGGGATAGTAGGTAAGCTTTGACAAGTAGTTTGAAAGAGGTTTTATTTTCTAAAATAAAACATTGAAAGGGATCGACTTACCATTTACATCACCTAGTCATAGCGGGGTTGGTCCCTGGATTGAGTCCCCAAGCCTCGGTGGGACATGGGATAACCGGTTGTAAAAAAGGATGTTGAATAGAACTTACTTGGTTGAGTCCCAAAGTTTTTGATCGATTCCCTAAGCTTTGATGATAATGAGGAACCCGCCTTGTTGTTGTGAATCCGTTGACGTCTCAGAACCATGTTATAGTCTGGATATTCTTTAATGATGTAAAACTTTGCATCTTTAAGGTGAGTAGTGGTGGGGAGTCCCTGATCGTGCTCTTCATTGTTTTGGCCGACCATGTCTTTCGAAGGAAACTTGACTTAAACTGGAGTATTTTTTAGCAATGGATAAGCATTTACCGGATGTAACACGATTGAGAGCAGTAAAAATATCCTTTCGCCGTGCCTTCGTAGAAGTAAAGAATGTACTCCATCAAGGACTGAACTTTTCGGTTGATAGATTCTCCGAAAAGAGTGAAATTTCTAAATCATCCTCGAAATAGGAGGAGGCTGTAGATGAAGCTGAGAATTCTGATCTTGGTATTGCATGAATTTTTTGTCACCGGGGAGCTACACATGAGCGTGAAGTAGGTACCACCTTGCTGAAGGGATTGGTACCGGAGTGAAAGGGACTGAGTGAAGTAACCAGAATGAAATAGAATGGTACCTAGGTGAAGGAACCATAATGAAATGTGATTGGTACCTGAGTGAAGGGACCAGAATGAAATGTGACTGGTACCTGAGTGAAGGGACTCGTACCAGAATGAAAGGGTTTCCACGTGAAAAGGAAAATTCGATAATGTGATAATTGGCTTTAGCTTTTTTTGTTGTTGTAGAGTTTTGTCTAGGATATGGAGCAGAGCTTGTATTTTGCTGGTGCTGAGGCTAAGGTTGGAGATAGGGCTAAGGCTTATGGTGAGCTTTTGATTCGTAATGCTTGCGAGATGAAAACTCCCTCTTGACCCTTTCGTTCTAACAAGACTTCATGGATGATCGGATGTTGTAGTGCTTACTTACCATACGGCTGCTCCAACATAGAGGACACGCTGGGAACGAGATGAGGCATCGGGACCAGGAGGAGGCGCCGGGACCAGGAGGAGGTGTTGGGACTAGGATGAGGCGCCAGGACAAGGAGGAGGCGCTGAGACCAAGAGGAGGCGTCGGGACCAGGAGGAGGCATCGGGACCAAGATGTGCTATTGAAGTGAGACTGGTCCCTCTTTTCCTTAAAATAGTAAAAGCTTTTCCAGGTCTTGATGGACGAAAAGGTTGATCGTTGACTCCTCGATTGTCTCTTTGAATGCAGATCTCGTCATCATCTTGAATATTGATTCTGGTACTGTTGACGTTGGTAGGCTTGGAATCGTGGCTTGCTGTAACTGGTAAGAGATCTATTCTGGGAAAAATTGTTCCATTAGAGTCTTGAGGAAAATGAGTACCTCTCCTGAGTGGTAGCAATGTCTTTTTATGTTTTGACTTGAAATTTTGTCTTCGTATCAGATCAACAATGTTGAGCGGTGTTTGGGTGTTCATGGTGTTTTCAACTGTCGTACAATGAGAAAATCGGAGGTGAGTAACCTCCCGGAAGAGGGATCCTTAAAATTTCAGGCAGGTAGGGAGGTTGGTGTTGATGGATCGAGGATGAGTCATCCTTGCCATGGTTTCGTATGAGTCTTTCCAGACCTTCATGGGTGACAAGATCGAGTTGTTGGTACTTCCGTGGTGGTCGATCAAGAATGATATGAACTTCATTGTTCCTTTGAGTCTTTGACGTTCCGACGTCATTGGTTACTGTGAGGTTGGTCCTGGTTCACTCCATCAGGAAATAGCGTTGTTCCAGGGAGAGTCGCGCCGTCAGGGTCTTGAGATAAGAGAGTAACTCCTTCTGAGTAGTTGCCATGTCCACATGAGTTCTGCCGAGGACTTCTTGTCTCTTCATCAGATCGGCTATATTAAATGTCGGTGTCTTCAGCGGTTTTATCACCGAGAGGAGGCGTAGATTAGAATTATTACGGGGAGGCTTAGCAGCAATATAGATTTTTCAGAATCACCATCACCAGTACTATCTGAACCAACAATAGGAGTTGTAACCGCTCCATACCTAAGATCCACCATTTTTGAAATAAATGAAAATTGGATTTTATAATCGAGAGGTTGATCTCCCGCTTTGGTCGCCAATTGTTTTAGGGTGAAAATAAATATACTGCAAAGTGGTACTTTCAAGTAGGTTCGAGAGATCAATATCGAACAGGACAAGCCTAAACCAAGAAATGGCCGTTCACGTCCTGTTTCGATTACAAAGATGGAAATGATTAGGGTAGGTCTTATACGGGGGAAGCAAAGAAGGTTGAGAAATATAAGTAGCGTGTGAAGAAGAATGGATTCTCCATAGAGGAATCACAAATTTTGTAATTTTTGGCTTCTTCAGGCTAATTGTGTGGTTGTCTCGTTCTGCCTTGTTTTGAATAGATGAGAATCATCTATTTATAGTTTAAAGAAGACACACATTGTTTCTCGTAAGTCGTGGAAGTTAGGAAGAGAAGGATAAGTGATGATTGTGGAGATTGTAGTGGGTGGCGCCCGGAATATAGGGAAGACCTGTCTGATCACTACTCCCCATCCTCTCAACTGCTCTGTAACCTCTCACTCCTTGTTACCTTCTTGTTCGTGAGGATGGTGTCACCACACACAATATGGTAGACCTCCAGACCAATACCCTAATGATAATCCCTCCCCATGTTGTATTTGATATCTCGTGGAAATAGTGGAGTTATAAACCACCATGGTTTTGATTAAGTCAAGTCAAGTCAAATGACTTGCTAATTCAGTGAGGTAAGTTGTGTGACTCACTTGATTGATAGCCAGACTAATTAGTATCGAGTCTGGGAATTTTAGTGGTCATGTACTTGTTTGAAAGTAACATGGCATACTTAATGGATAAGTATTAGCTTAGAATCGACTTATCGTAAGTCTGAGAGGCCTTTGAGGCAAAATGTTGTAGAGGGCTTCTCGAGCAAGGAGACCTGCTGAAATTCATGTAAGACTCAATGTATGATCTATATTGAGAAGAAATGCGTATTTCTGAGGAAAGTAACTAGCAAAATAACACTAGCTACTTAGCACAAATAATAACATGTTAATTCTATTAGTACAAAAGGCTAATGCAATAACGTTTCAGGAATAAGACCACCATGCATAACCTCTAGTAAATATCAATTTTACTAGGGTTATAAAGCTAGTACCAAGAAAGGTTTGGAA
The DNA here is from genome assembly GCA_023531435.1 of Papaver californicum. Taxonomy (NCBI): domain Eukaryota; kingdom Viridiplantae; phylum Streptophyta; class Magnoliopsida; order Ranunculales; family Papaveraceae; genus Papaver; species Papaver californicum. Next base: position 9,756,547 of record JAJJMC010022854.1, read on the forward strand.
TAATCACTGAGATTTTAACACAAATATACTCGTGGCTAAATTGCTAAGTATTGATAGGGACGCGCTATCCCTAGAGGGACATTGAGTTTTGTTATGGACACATTGGAGCCAAGCAAGGGCGTCACGGATCTATCAACGGCGTCATGGAGCTAGGGAAAGAGCGTCACAGCCAAGCAAAGGCGTCACAAGCCAAGGCAAAGGCGTCAGCGCTAAAGGCAAGGGCGTCAAAGCTCTGTAGGCTCTTTGATTAGGATTAGCACTTTGGTTCTAGGGTTTAGGTGCCCAGGTGATGATACGTTGGCTAGGGCTTTATTAGCTAAAATATGCTATCTAAGACCATTTTAGGTTAGTTAGCGCTTCTCAAACACTAGGGTTTAAGGCCATGAAAGTTAACGCTTTTAGCGCTAATGTGGCTAATTGGTGTCAATGTGATGCTAAGTCGAATTGTTAGTACTAACTTGGAGTTAATATAAGAAAAGGTTAGGGTTAGCCTAACTGAGAGGTTCAATGCATATTTTATGACATTGCTTATCGTCTATGGCGCATCAGAGAGAGTGGTACATTATTTATGGATTATATTTAAGAAAAGTGCTATGATAACGCATTTAAGCTCGGAGGAGCAATTTGAGATGAGTTTGTTGAGAATGAAGCGTTAAGCTAAAATGTTTTTTTGGTATGTAAGCATTAGCTATTCCCGAATCCAGTAGATATTACCAGAACATCAATGCACACTCAAGACAAGTTCAAGGAATTCAGTCGTGGAATTTTATGCGATATGGCATGAATATTGTGAGTATTGAGGAGGCTACGAGGCCAGTTTAGAATATTTATATTTGTTTAGAAAAGACTCAAGTTTGCTCTAAACTAGTGGGAAACCCATCTAGGAGCTTGAGACTTATTATGTAGAGGTTATATACTATATTGTTAGCATGGAATGCATGTAGCCTTTTGTAGAGATTGTATCCTTAATTCGCTTACGGAATATAAGGAGGAATACAGTATTTTGTGTTTTGAGGTGAAGTCAAAGGTATGCGCACGAGTATGTGCGGATATTTCTATATTCCTGCAACTAGGCAGAATGATGATTTTATAATTTTAACCCTTGTCAAAAACTCACCATCTACACCTATAAACTGCAAAACTAAAGAAAACCCATTAAATATGTACAAAATAAAGAACTGCATAAATGTAAATTAAGATGTAAAAATGAATTGTTTACACACTCATCAAATACCCCCAAACCTACATTTTGCTAGTCCTCAAGCAAAACTAAAATGAAAAACTAACCTAAAAATTAAATAAAAAATAATTTTAAATCACTGTCGCAAGAATCGCGACACACTTAGCATGTGTAACCAGCTGTTAAACACATAGGTGTCCCTAGTGGATGAGTGTTGTCTTGAGAGGGTTTACAAGAGGTATACCCATAAAACCTTTACTCCAAACCCTAGCTACTTGTGAACGATTGAGGATAGACACTAAACATGCTATTTAGTTGGCTAAAAAATTCTTTGACTATGGGAGAAAATATCCTGTTTTGAATCCAATTGTTGTACACGAGTTTTTGATCAAGTGTATTAAAATTCATATATAAGAAAACAAATCACTACTCAGAAATTCGTACAATGGACCATGATACTCGGAATCTGAAAAACCACAATCACATGAATAAATTAAGAAGATTGATATGGAAATATAAGTGTGCACATGTTGACTAAGGTGAACGGTGTTTCCCAGAATATCTGTGTGATCGTCAAGATAAACCCTAAATAGATTGAGATAAACACCCATTGGTATGAATCCTAATTCTAGTATCAACTCAGCTGGTATATACAAGGGCCCCATCGGTCGATTTATTGAAATTATACAATTATATATATTACAGAAGGTATCGACAACATGATTGCATCATTTGAATCCAAGCGCATGCTTTTTTTTCCAGCAGATTACATGATAGTTCCCATGGATCCTGCGTTCCACGCTTGTTTAAGCGACAGGGACAGGGAGAACACACACATATTCTTATCCAAGTGTCAATACTCGAAAGTTTTTTACAATGGTCAAGTTTAATTAAAATAATGAGGCTTGATCTCAATTATTCTAATTCATCCTAACGGCGACAACAAGGCGATACTAGTGCCCCACCAAATCACTTAGAAAAACACATAAAATTATAAAAATAAAAACTGAACATGATATGGTGACGACTATCATGTTATTTCTAACACCTGGGCTTTGTCCTTTTATGAATAGACCATTTAGTTGGGTCCCTCAACTCCTACAGTCAAGAGGTTTGTTTCCATCTACTTAGAATGGTTAGTGTCATCCTGAATTGTTCACAAGTTTCTAAATTTTGGAGTTTTGGTACAACTAATTTTTTTATATTTTTTTCCCTTACCCCCAAACTTAAACTGAACATAGTCCTCGACGTTCTAAAGATAAATGTATGAGAGCGTGAATAAATATTAATAATGACATATCAAAGATATAAGGAAAGATATTACCAGCACCGTGTACCAAAAGCATATGGTTTTCCTCCCATAGAGCGCTAAGTTTAAAGTCTTCATCCAGACCAATAAAGGATTAGTCACAATTTACTAATCATACAACAGTAATCGAAATAATTGTGGATCCTTAAAGTCAATCGGATTTGACTTACACATTTGACCACAATGGAATAAATGAAAATGGTAATCATTTTCTTAATAATATGACGATTCACATTTCCTAAAATAATTAGGCTTAACTTCAAAATTTAATAACTGGCACATTCGAAGTTCAGAAGTTCCCACATTTGGTAAATAAAATTTTGGTGGGATAACAAAGTCAATTATGGTATTATGGTCCGGGTAAATCACATCAACCATAGGATGGCTTTCTATCAACTGAACTTATTTCTGGACATGATTAGGTTCAGGAAAATATTCTTGAAGATAATCTCGTAAAAGTATAGAGGCATATATGTCAAGTCCCAAGTAAGAGACTATTCTAAGAGTCAAAGGATTACCTTGGGGAGAGTAATATTCACCCCCAAACTTAAAGTGGTCAATATCCTTGGACAAACTGGTCACGGTTTCCTTAATTTCTAAATTATCAGATTTAAGAAAATGGTCACTTAGTTCTTATAAGTTATAATCACGTGGGGTACCTTCACTCACATTCAAATTATTTACGAGTCTGTCATCTCTGTCAGAGACTATGGTCTTTGAATCGTTGGACTTTAAAACACTGATATCGGGATAAACTCGTTCCTCTAACTCATCATCGTCTTCATAATAACAAGGAAATATTTAACCGTCTATAACAATGGTATCTCTAGTTAAATCATTTTACTCGTGAATAGGTAAATAATCATTAATATTATTAGGATTGGAACTAGAAACATCATTATTATCATGAAGCTCAATTGGTGTGAAAAATTCCTTGTCATTATGACTACGGATTTCAAACTCTTCATCAATGATATCCTCATCATTATAATGATATGAATATGGTTAAACCTTATCTAAACAAGTAGTGCTTTTAATTCGAACCTCGTCCTCTAGATTAGGTAAATATTTATCATTATTATCAAAGGTAAAATTGGAAACACTATTTTGGCAATTAAGTTCATTTTGAGCAATATTAGCAGTTGACCGTTCATCTTCATTTTTCTCTTCGTCTAAATGTACATTAAGTTCACTGATAGACACATTTTAGTGTCTAATTTGCACCTTAATTTCTAGTGAGTTAGTATTCGATTTTGCGTCTATTACGTGTTTTTATGCTTTTGTAGGTACATTTGAAGAATAAAGATTTGTGGAAAAATTGGCTCAAAAAGTGATAAAGGCACCCAAGGACAAGTGTTATTTGGCACCCTAGAAGTGGATAAGGGGTACCCTCGAGTCAACTCGGTCAAATCGGGTCAAATCGGGTCAAACCCGAGTCAAATCGGTCAACCCGAGTTGACCGAGTCAACTGCCAGTCACGGGATCGGGACGGAAACAACATACAACTGGATACTTTGGTTCACGTAATTTTTAGCATATTTTGCTCCCAAATTGATACACAATATACTAGAGGTCCATACAAGATTAAACACATCGAGTTGGAGTGATTTACGCCGTAAAAAGAGGTTCGCGGAGTGAATTTGGACGGAAAAAGGAATCACTCTTTGATTCGGATTTGGGAAGATTCTAGAGTGTTTTAAAGAGTTCTATTAGGTTTAGAACTCTCCCTAGGGTTTGTAGAGCCTATATATATGAAGAGAATCCAAGAAAAATAAACACGAAAACCTAGAGAAGAAATCAGAGAAATTCCGGCCACTTCCGGTCGCCGCCGGTGACCTGCTGCTGCTCCGGCCGGCGTGTTCTTCATCCACCATCACCGAAGAAGACGATCTTGTAACATCTATATACGTTGCATATCCAGTGTTACATTCTGCCCTGTTGCCTATTCTTTCAAATCTTTGTTGCTTAGAATACTTTCTGTTACAGCTGAACCCTCTCTTGCAACATTTATAAACGTATCTGTTCAGCTGTTGCACTATTATTTCACCTTGTAATCAACTTTTTGAGCAATGAAAAGATCTTTTGAGCAAGTTTTCTTCACCATGGGCTAAGTTTATTTACTGGGATGATGGATAAGGTATTTTTCTCAATTTTATGTGATTTAATTATTTTCTAATAATTATTTATAATTCTTTTGTTATTAGAATTGCATAGTTTTAAATAGTAAAAACGGTTTTCTTTCAACAGTTGTGCTTTTGCTTGATGGATTATGCTTAGTTAATTAATTTTGATAGTCCATGCTTGTGATTTACCTCTGTTTGTTAGCATAACAAAACCAATTTTGGCAATTATTTGTGCTTCAATTAATTTAAAAAGAATTATCTGATTAATCACATAGGTTGTTAGAATTACCTGATTCCTGATTCCTGGTATTTTTAAAATTATTCAAAAATCATCTTTAGGTTATTTAGTCTTTTTCTTACTCCTGAAATTTTCTAGAGTTAATTAGAATCATTATTTTCTAAAATCATTACCTTCACAAGTTCGAGAATCGAACCTCTTTTTACCACTATCAAAACAACATCATTCACTGAGGGTACTACACATAGCTTCAAGTATTTTTGTTATCTTCCGTCCATTTTCATCTATTTGGTTGAGTTTATCATTCCAAGAATCAGACGAAAAATCAAGAACGTGTGAAGTTTCCATATAACGCCTGAGGGCATCTTCCAAAGATGGAGAACTAACATTTCACCCAGCATAATATTGCTCATTTACCCGTTCGTACGACTGGTGAGCGTGCGAATAGTAATTGGGATCACTAGTATGAACCATAATCTTCAGAAGGTTAGTAGTGGTCCCAAGTACTATCCACACTATGGTCATAGTACAGATAATGTCTATTTTGATATTCCGGTCGATATTCATTGTATTGGTCCTCATAATACCAGTTAGACATTTTATTTTTATTTTTTTTTGTGCACGTGCAAATGCAGGTTCGACTAAAATAGGTAAGCTCATGTTACCTTAGCAAAATATACATACAGTCAAAGACTGGTCAAAGGTACAAGGCTAAGGCTCGTGGAATTTCGACTGATAACGCCCAGAGGGTTCAATGTACTGTTCCACGTGTTTTCCTAATAATCGGTAGCGGACGATGCAAATGATGTGTGTGCATGTTTTTTCTTATATACAAAATAAAATAAAGAGAAAATAAAACGAAAATAAAGATCTAACTAAAAATATACAAAAGAAATCCTAATTTCCTAATTTTGAAAAATAAAAAGCTAAAAAATTAAAATTAAAATAAAATAAAATTAGGATTATACTAACCTTTTTTGGTATGCACTTTTCCATAATAAGTGCAAAATATTACCTGCACAACAAAGCTAAGAAAAATACCCAAGAAAAATCTAAAGAGAAAATAAAAATAAAATAAAATCCTAAACTAATTAGCACAAAAATTGTAAATAACCAAAAATAATAATTCTCAATCCCTGGCAGCGACGCCAAAAACTTGATGGGATTTTTAAGTTATACCGCAAGAGCATGATGTCGATGAGACAGTATGCAAGCAATGTTCGTTCCACATGGATTGATATTTTATTTCTAGCTACTACACAAATTATGTGCTAAAAAAAATTATAATATGAAATAAGAAATATTAATTAAATCTAATAAAACTAAATAATATAGAAAAACCTAGGGTTTCGGATTCCACCAAATTAAATATGCAAATCACTCATTCATCATCTAAAGTTTTTTATATTATAACTCAAGACAATATCGAAACCAATCTCATGTCTCGGATTATATTACAGTTAAAACAATAATTACAACCTTTGTTGCAGATCAAAATGGTATAACTTCCTTCGCTTATTAAAGATCAGTAGTCGAAGACCCTTCAAAACCGATAAAGAACAAAGCTTAATACGAAAAGACGTTAATAAAATAATTAAATCCAAAAAATTAATTTATTAGAAAATACCTGAATCATTTACAACATAGAATTGACTTCATCTTCAACCCCAATAGAGAAAGTTTAACTAGCAATTACAAAAGAATAAGAAAAATGAAAAGAGAAAAAAGAAATGAAAATCCTAAATTAATACTACAGCTTTTCTCGGACTCTCGACACCCCCTCTCTCCATCTACTTCCACCATTATTTATATAGCTCCAAAGGAAACCACTTTCCTTTTCCATTTCCCCTACCACATCATCATCCAATGAGAATGCACCACGTGTCGGGAAAATACAAAATCCTACAATAAAAATGCTGTCACATGTCAAATAATATCTCATCATGAAGTCACCATTTTCTTTATTTGGAAAATATAATGTTTTTTTCCCATAATCTTTATTTTCTTCTTTATTTTGATTATTTTCTTCGTTAAACTAATATCTTCAAACATAATTAATATCTTGCAAATGGTCTACACACGTTGTGACATGCTTACCACACTCCCATATCCAAATAATAATTCTCCATGTTTTTCATTTTGGGCTTAACCCATTCAATCATAAATTACTTCATTTTCTTCGTTTTATTCCGACGAGCTTTATTTCCTATAAACTGCAAAACTAAACAAAAAATCATTATATATGTACAAAATAAAGAACTAAATAAATGTAAATTAAGATGTAAAAATGACGTGAACACACTCATCATAACTCAATAGAAAACATGTTGAGTTGAGACAATTTATGGAAGAAAATTACATTACTGATTTATTAAGGGGGTAAAATAAAAACCCTTTCATAAAATTCAATAAATCCTAGCGACCATATACTTTTCAATTACGATCAATAAGTTTTCCGTTAATGTACATTATTGATTTACACAGTCGGTTGGGATTGGGATTGAGATTGGTTAATTACGTTCCTAATATCAAATGTTCTTATTGTCTCCCAATGTAAAACTTTGGAACTATTTTACTTCTAATCATCAATTAATGTACTAATATATTTTATTTCTCAAAAGAAAATAAAGAAGTTTAGTTCTTAATGGGCTAATTTAAAATTCTACCTGGACTATTTTATTTTGATAATTAGTACAACCCAAATGAGGTTTTAGACATTTTGGGGTGGGCTGAAGCACCACTCGGACACCCCTAGGGGTGAGCAACGGGTGGAACCCGTAGACTTGGTGTCATCCAAATCCAATTCATCAAAATGGCTGGTGCTAGATTTGCATCCGTGTCCAATCTAGCATCCGTGGATTTGACACTCATGGATAGGCAGGTGGACGGATTGGATACGGGTAAATCCACGGATTTCATGTTCTGTAATAGAAAAAATGGAAATAGTTAACATGTTAACAAAATAAATAAATTTAAACATTAGATTACTAAAATTTTAAAAAATATATTAAGTTATTACAACGTAACAATGTCATCCCAACAACCAAAGTAAAATTTAAAGAGTATTTTCAGTACTGCTTGCTTGCAAATTTGATTCATCGACACAACTAGGTTTGAATAAAAACATTAAAAGTTATTATATAGTACCTTCAAAATACACATATGTTATTTTGTATTTTATAAATTTCCTATTTACTTTTAAACATAGCGGGTGTGGGTGTCTAATGGATTTTTAGACTTACACCCGCACCCAATCCTTTATTTAGTGAATTTCAATCCATGTCCAATCCATCTATAAACGAATTGGGTAGCCACCCGCCAAACTGCAGGTGAATTAGATCGGGTTAACGGGTTTGGGTTCATATGCTCACCCCTAACCACCCCCTACATCCGTCCATTTTTCCTGTCATACACTCATACTAGGATCTACTTGGCGGCCTCTAAAGTCTAACCCTTTCCTGGATAACAAGCTTAAAATCTGTTCAACACTGGCAAGACGGGCTTTGATAGAAACTACTCACACTGGAAAAATGACTTTATCATGGAAGATGCATTTTCCGGTTTCAGTTGATTGAACAATTACCTTGAATATAAAATTTAAATCGTAAGTTTATGTTGCTTGGATTGAAAATGTAAAAAAAGGATTCCGTTGCCGGGACTTGAACCCGGGTCTCTCGGGTGAGAGCCGAGTATCCTTACCACCTAGACTACAACGGAGATGTTGTCCATTTTGTTACATTAAATATTTTATCAGATCCAGAATTTGTCACTCGTAAATGTTAACATGAACGAAATATCGTTTACAGAGGAAAAATCAGTAGTTGCCTGCTTGTCAAAACTTGTAACCCCATTGCTCTCACTCTCAGTCAAAATTTTAAGTTAACCTTTAAAAGCAATAAATTTTTGGCAAGAGAAATCTCAGTAAATAATAAATGGCATATCTATTGAACAACATTTTACTACTACTGTACAATATTTACATGATGCAGTGAATACTCTTTTTTAGGGGACCAGTTGATCATGTTAGCCTACTCAGTAGGCATCAATCAAGCAAGAGTACAAAAGAACAACACATGGTCTTGTCTATCTCTTTTCTACTCTTGACTGATTTCTACTGCTGATTCCTGATACAACCAGACACCTCTTTGTTTGGCTCAGAATCAAGAGCAATGTTTTAAAGATTCTAATAACTGTTGCAAAGAAAGTGATTGTTTACCTGAATTTCAGTAATATTTAACTTCTGCTTTACTAGGATTTCAGATTTCACTTGTATGAAATATATTTCTAAAAAGAACAAAAATCAACTAAAGAAAGGTTGATGGATTTTACCACGGGTAATTCATTTCATATCTTAAACTGATGTGAAAAAGGGTTTTAAGTTGGCAATAAATTATGAAGAATCTTTCTTTGTCTTCTCTAGTCTATGGAGAGAAACAAGTATTCTTTCACGTCGATAGATTTCACAGTGAGAAATAGGAACATGTAGTATGATTTCACAGTGAGAAATAGGAACATGTAGTACGCTCCGAGGGACCAATAAAGAGAAGTCTCTGGCTAAGAAAGGTGGTTAAGTGTTAAACTGCCATAATCGGAGCATGATGAGCATCAGTTAGAAGGCATCAACAGCTGCAAAAATCACTTCATAACATGCATCAGTTCATTACAAACTCTGATCTGATGGAATTTGAAGCACACGAATGATGAATACTCAGAGGGGAAAATTGCAAGAAAAGAAAGAAAAAAACCTTCTATGAGGATACAATAATCATTAATGGCACAGGATAAGCACAATAAAAATTTCCTGTGCTGTGAAATGAACAAATAAATATGTGTGCAAGTTGTTGATAAGCAGAAATTTTCGATGAGATTCTCAATGATTGATTATTATACAAGAACAGGGCATGCTTATCAAACACATGTGATCTATATTTCACACAGAAATTAGAATAGTTTATAGGAATTTTACAGGGTATTTAAACACTTCATACAAGGACTAACTACAGTTCATCTTCGGAGGAGTTCTTCGAATGTAAATTAAAGAACATGCACTTATCTTTCATAGCTTCTCTCTCAGTCCCATACTCTCTGAATCGATATTCATCCTGCTTGAAGGAAGATGGCACCTTTCCTTCACTGTAGCATTGGTTGCACAAGCTAAAATGAGCTTTCACCTCCCTGAAGCGCGATCCAATAACAGGATAGCGGCAAACTGAGCAAGCATGGCTTCCATGACGAGTTCTATCTTTGTTCTCAAGCTTCCCAAGAGTGGACATGATCCCAAAACCCCAATCTGGATCATCAAACATCACCACAAACTCAGGAAAAGAGATTACCGAGGTATCATCGTCTCCATGAACCTCTAACATTTCACTGACACCCTGTGAAGGAATATAAACTGCTCTCAATAACTTCATGTATGCCAGGGCATCAACTCTTCTAATCTGACCAACACCTTCATTCACAGGCCGCCACATGAGCGCATCAAACACAATCCTTTTGCGTTTATCGGGGGAACTACCACAGATGGGGGCAAGAATAGCAAAGAACATGCCCAAATCTACTCTACCGACACCTGAACCATCCATTACAGACAAGATCCTCTCGTTGATTACTTTTACAGCTCCTTGGAATGTCTCAGGCTTTAGAAAATGAAGTAACCTGCGAAGAATTACCTCCAATGCAGCCTTTCTGATTGATTTTTCAGGGTTACCACCGCCAGAATAGGAGACTGGAACCTCAGTTTCATTCATTTCCCTTTTCAAAAGATCAACCTCACAGCGACTCAACCTGGTGAGCCTCTGAAAAGACCTAATTTCCAAGGCATTAGCTAAATCCTGTCTTGGGGTAGTCCTAGTATCCACCCTCTTGAACTTTGATGACTCCACGACAAGAAAAGGCGCCTCAGCATCAGCACCCGCATTTGCTTTAAGTTTAGGTCTCTTCTTCTGCAACTGCTTCAAATGAACAATGGCATCATGTAATTCAACCCTATTGGTCATTTTAAAAGCCTCCTTCAGAGCTTTTTTGGCATCATCAGATTCTCCAGCCCCAAACAAGGCAACAGCTTTATTCAACTGAGCTCTCCAATTGTTCGGGCACACAGATAAAACTCGAGTATACATCTCTGAAGCTCTCTGATACCTACCCATATCCATATAAAGCCCACCTAGATTATACAAAGCATCAACATGTCCTGTTTTCAAATCAATAGCCTTCTGAAATTCCTGAATTGCTCTCTCATCTTCCCCAATGGCATGCAAAGCAGACCCAAGATCACAATGTGCATCGGCATAATCAGGTTTCAAAAAAATAGCCTCTTCTAAAGCTTTCTCAGCTGCTCTATACTCTCCTACACCGAAAAGAGCACTACCCAAAAGTTTCAAAGCCCTAAAATGTGTGGGACAAAGAATTGCAGCCTCTCTATAATTCTCACAAGCACTTAAAACCATACCTTCACCTTCAAGAGAAATCCCAAGATTGACATGAATTTGAGGAAGCAAATAAGCCCATTGATTCCCACCTATCTCCGCAGCATCAAGAGCCGATAAAAACTCCTCCTTTGCTTCCTTATGCTTCCCAAGAACATAATTACAATTCCCAGCCCTAAAATGTGGTCTAATATCAGTTGGTTGAAGCTCACAAGCTCTTTTAAAGCTCACTAATGATTCCCTAAACAATTGGTGCTCATATAATACCCGTCCAATCGCCATTTGCCCGTCGAATGCTTCTTCTCTTGACCTAGATGCATCAGCTCTAGTCCTCAAAACCCCTAATTCTTTCACAAATTGAGCATAATCATTCCCTGATTCATCCCAAATGATTCTCTTCTCTGACATTTCTGTAGAAGGACCTAATTCTCTCGACCAACCAGCATCAGAATAAACATCAACATTATCCCCTTTCAATTTCCCTTCTTTGGCTTGTTTTACTTTCAATCTCTTAATCAAAATCTCCAAATCATCAACAATTTTCCAAGTATCATCGAATACAATCCCATGGTTTGGAGAGGCAGCCCAAGCAGCAACAGTTTTCTTTTTATTCTGATCAATAATTCCTCTTTCATCCACAATTGAAGACGAAGAAGCTTCGTCTGAAACCATAGAAATTTGTACAGACGAAGAATCTGGATTAAGTTCCAAACCTAGAGCATCAAAATCACGATCAACATCACCTGCACCATCATCATAAGTACGTAATAGACCTTCATGAGTTAAACCTTTATCTCCATCAATAAATTCACCGTACGTTTTGAAAACTTCATCAAGAATTGCACTAATTTGTTCTTCGCTAAATTTAACCCTAGGGTTTACAGCAACAACAAGAGACGCCATTTCTTCTCTATTTAAGCCACCATCTTTATTTGTATCAAATTGTTGAAATATTCTCTTCACTTTCTCTGCTCTGCTACCCCTCGAAGATGCCATTTGGTTTCTACCTCTTCCTCTCTGTTTGTAACAGGAAAAGGAGAAATGAAAATGAAAATGAAAATGAAAATGAAAAATCTAGGGTTTGTTTATGGGGGTTTAAGAAAATTCGAAGTTAATAGAATTAGGATTTTTCAGTTGTCTTCAGATCTGTGAAGAAGAAGAAGAAGTGGTGGATAACAGAGAAAGGAAGAGTTTTTCTTTTTTTCAGAAATGTGCAGACATTTTCTCTTTTGTGTCTTGGAAAGACGTGAAAGAGGAAAAAGTAAAAAAAAACAAAAAAAGTAAATGTGGGGGCCTTGTTTTGTTATTTTGTGGTCCGCCAGTCTGTGAAGGTGTTTGGAAATTAATGGTGGACTTGTTATTCAGCCTAGCTGTGTCTTAACGGTTAATATGACATCACTTACCAAATAGTCAAATACTACTTGTTGGACTTGGATGCATTAGGTTTAGGTTGCCATATGTGGTGTGTTTTAGACGTGATTCCAAAACGCACCGTTGGAGCATGATATTCACGGTACATTTTCATAAATTATCCAGAATGTGTTTTGGAAACTGGAATTGCCTATGATTAAACTTGTTCTTTGGAAGTGTATTACTAAGAGCAAGCATTATGTTTACTTTCTGTCTAGATTGTAAAAAAATTGGCCAATTTCAGCTATGGATGTGGAAGACTACATATCTATAGTTATGATAAGGTATGATTTAGCTTGTAAAAACTAAGTATCCGCTATGCACGGAAACCCAGTTTCCTGCCAGTAATTTTTTTTTAACCTTTTGCATCTTAAGCCACAAGTTCCGACCATCCAACCACACAATTCATCTTTGAGTATTCGTCTAAATATAACCAAGGGTTATATAGTGATTAATTATTTTCCTCCTCTTGGCTTAGCTAGATTGTAGAGAACGGGTCAGGAAAATCAACACCATCATACTTGCTCTAATATATTGTGAGTGAAACTGATCTAGGGTCTATTATAAATTCCATTTATCATAATTACATCTTTTGCAACCAAGAAACATAGTCTATTATTCACTTGTTTTTTTTGAATGTTCCTATGCTAATAGTATTTGGATGTTACCTCATTTGCCTGGCCTGCTTTAATTACTCAGACTTCTTTCTTGGACTATTATAATAACTGGGTTGTGGATACAGGTTACGGTCCCAACATTGAAGTTGCGGCTGCAAAGTGTTGGTTCAACTGGACATGTATTAAAATTTTCCAAGATAAAACCAGCACATTTCTGCAGGCTTCAATAGTAATTCAAAGATATCTAAACTATTAGTGACCAATATCTACTATTAATTGCAATGGGTTTGTCAAGAAGAAAAATATTGCTCCCTCCTTGAATCATTCAAAATTAAATTTTGATGCAGCTTGGTCCTCAAATTTATCTAATTCTTGATTTGGTCTAATCGTTAGAAATGATATAGGCAAAAATAAATGAGCTAAGTGGATTCTTCTTAGCGGAGGGGCCAGAAAAGGAAAAAGCATTAGTTTTGCTTCATGAAGCTCGATGGGCAAAAGAACTGAACCTGACAAATATTTGGGTAGAAGAAGATTACATGAGATATAGATTTCACTAATGGGGAACAAACTTTTGTTAAACGGCAAAACCAGACAACTGTTAAGGAAATAATGCACATTTTATTATCTTGTGATAATTTTTTGGGTCTCAGTTGGCAGATAAATTAGCAACATAAGCCAATGTCTCTAATCTGCATTAGCTTTGGTCAATGGAGATGCCAAATTTTTTTGGTCATTTACTGTCTTTTATTTAAATTGTATGAACATCAATGCTATTTTAGATCATGTTAGTTTCAGTTTCTTAAAGGTTTCATAGAGAAGACTGAAGACAAAGAATTCGGATACCTATTCTACTAAAGCATTATGTGCCTAGCTAGGAGCAACCATTCTCACTTTCCTTGTCCCTTTCTTCTTCTTCTTCTTCTTCTTTTTTTGGTAATATATGACCATTTTAGGAAAAAAATATAGTTTTGCGTTTCGTGAGTTGATTAATGATTTCAAATGCCAACTATCTCCACGATTAACACTTGAACCATTTGATTGTTAATGTCGATAACTGTGTTGTTTGTCCCTTGACTAAAATCTATCGGGTAATTTAAAATTTGCTCAATGACCCCAAAATGTAATGTGTGACCTAAAACAGGGTGCGTGTGACTTAAAATCCACCTTATGACTCAAAATGTTTCTCGTACCCCAAAATGTGTAGTGTGACATGAAATATGTCGCTTGACTTATATCTTATATATACTGCGACACATAATCTGCCAAAATGTGCTATTTATAACATGGTCCAGAACCTAATATTTGTTATCTAGCCTAAAATTTGCCGCTACGACTCAAAGTCACTCTATAGCCCAAAATCTGATCCTTAAACCAAATCGTTGCGACTTAAAATTCTGAATCTGCATGGCGAACAATATGCTTCGTAACTGAAGATATTTTATATCGTAAAACTAAAATTTGTGTCGTGAACCAACATCTGCCACACGAGTCAGTGTTCATATGGTCTAGGGTGATTCGTATCCAATTCAATTACAATAGTTTTCGTAATATCACATTGATCGATTGTCGTCCAATACGGCTGAAGTCGATTTGGATTGCATTGGATGGTCGGTTTAGCATATATGATCAAAATTTCATATCCATTCCTAGATGTTTTTAGACTATATTATGGCTACAGTCAAACTGAAGATAAAACACCTAAAGATATACTTTCGGGCAGTGGTGGAACCAGAATTTTAACTTTAAAGTGTTTAATTTTTTTTTATAAATATAATTTTTTTTTTTAAAAATCACTAATTTATTTGGACATTAAATTTTGATGATTTTTAGTTACTTATTGTGGTTATAATTTTATTTGGACATTAAATTTTGGTGATTTTTAGTTACTTATTGTGGTTATAATTGAGAGATAGAAAAATATTAACCCCATATTAGTTATTAGTTTTGACATACTGATAGATTTTACGTAGGAACATAAAGTATAAATCGAATATTTAGATTTGGTGGGCTAAATTCTAATTATAGGGTGGAGATACAAATTACACCATAAAATTAAGAGCTTATTACATTATTATAGAATTTTAGGAAGGGCTACAAAATTTTAAAGCATAGTAAAAATATGATTAAGTTATAACTAAAATGCTATATTTGGATTATGTCGATTCATGTATATGGAAATCCAATACTTGATCCAATTTAATCGGTCGACATTTTACATCTGATCTAAGACAAAAACCTAATTAAATTGGTTTGAATCTAATCGGTCAAATCAAATGGCATCATCAAACGAGGAAGATAATAACACAGGTGAAGAAGATATGATTACTTCTCATTAAACCAAAATAGAATACAGACCAGAATAGTAATACTCTTAGAAAATAACCAAGAATACATGACTCATTTACTAACGCACATATCACTTACTATTACAGAATGAAATGTAATGATTAACTCTAACATACACTTAACAGAATGAAGTAAAGAGAGTGTAAGAACAATAGGAAAAATACAACTCTGTTTGTTAGTATCCTCCCTCAAACTGAAGTGGTGTTAACACTTTCATTTTGCATTTCAAAAAATCAAATTTTAGTGTGACAGACCTTTAGTAAAGATATCAGCAGCTTGCTCCAAAGTAGATAGATAAGTAACCTGCAATATTTTGGATTGAACAAGTTCTCTAACAAAATCAAAATCTAAAGCTAGATGTTTCATTCTGCTATGGAAAACTGGATTTGAAGCTAGTGCAATAGAACTCTTGTTGTCACAGGCAATAGTAGGAGAATCTGGTAAGAAGATGTGTAGATCTTTGAGCAAGTGACACAACCAGACCACTTCAGCTGCAGTAGAGGCTAAAGACTTGTATTCATCTTCAGTACTGGATCTGGATATTGTAGCTTGTTTCTAGCAGACCAGCTAATTGGATTAGCACAAAAGAAAATACAATAACCACTGATGGATCTTCTATCATCAACATTGACTGCCCAGTCAGCATCAGAAAACCCTTTAAAGCAGTGAATCCCTTGGTGAAGTATAGACCATGATCAAGAGTGTGTTTGACATATCTCAACACTCTTTTAACATAAGATAGATGGGCAGTAATAGGATTATGCATGAACTGACATATTTGGTTAACAAAAAAACATAGCTCAGGTCTAGTCCATGTTAGGTACTGAAGTGAACCAACAATGGACCTATATTCAGTTGTATTGGGTAGAACAACTCCATCAGTGGCATTCATCTTGAAGTTAGCAGGACAATGAGTAGTGCATGGTTTAATCCCAACCAAATTTGTCTTAGCTAACAAGTCTAAAGCATACTTTGTTTGGATAAGAAAAAGACCAGTAACATTTCTTTTTACTTCTAATCCCAAGAAAAAATATAAATTGCCTAAATCTTTGATAGGAAATTGAGTGCTGAAATAAGAAATGATATAGTTTGAGTGAGAGATATTATTGCCAGTGATGATTATGTCATCCACATAGACTAAAATGATAGTTAGCTTAGGTTCTAGTTTTTGAACAAACAATGAGGAATCAGCTAGAGAATGAACAAAGTCTATGGCTACAAGAGCATCCATGAGTTTCTTATACCAATATCTAGGGGCTTGTTCTAGGCCATATAGAGACTTATGCAATTTGCAAACATAATCAAATGATTCTTATCTTGATAGCTAGGTGGTTAAACCATATAAACCTCTTCTTTTAAGTCCCCATGTAAGAAAGCATTACTTATGTCTAACTATTTGATTTTCCAATCAAAATTAACAGCAATAAAAAGAACTAACCTGATTGTAGCAGGTTTAACCACTGAACTGAATATATCAGTATAGTCCAATCCTTCTTGCTGGTGAAAACCCTTGGCAACCAGTATTTCCTTATATCTCTCTATTGACCCATCTGCATTGTGTTTAACTTTAAAGACCCATTTGCAGCCAATTAAATTTTGATAAGGATCTGGAGGAACATAAGACCATGTCCCTGTATCTTGTAGTACATTATATTCAACATCTAAATCTTTCTGCCAAACTGGAATCTTAACATCCTGAGAATAACATGTTGGAGTGGGAACTGATAATTGTGAAGCATGAGTACTTGAAAGAGCATACTTTATTGACAAAAGAGATTTAGGTTTATAGATTCCATCCTTTGCTCTAGATATCATTTGATGAACATTAGTAATTGCAGAAGTAGTAGAAGAAGAATTAGAACTGTCAGACATGATAGAAGTAGTAGAAGTTGATTCAATAGATGCATTAAAAATATCAGTTGTAGCATCATGAATAGAAGGTTCAAAGTCATTGATACATATATGAATATCTGGGAAGTAGGTAGTTGTAAAGGAAAAAGAAAAATAAAAAAGACTTCTTCATGAAATATGACATGTCTTGAGGCATAAACTTTCCCACTTGTAAAGTTTAAACATCTATAGCCTTTAACTTTGAGAACTGTAACCAATGAACACACATTTCACACTTCTTGGCTGAAATATATTCTGAGTGTAAGGTTTTAGATGTGGAAAACACAGACAACCAAAGGTTTTAAGAAATTGATAGTCTTGTGTTTTATGAAAAATGAGGTTATAAGGTGTTGAACATTTTAAAGATCTTGTAGGCAGTCTATTTATAATATAGTTAGAAGTAGACAAGGCTTCAAACCAAAATTCAAAGGGTAATGAAGATTGAATAAGAAAATTTCTTGTGATATCAAGAAGATGTTTATGTATTGATTATACCACCTCATTCTGTTCAGAGGTGTATGGATAAGTAATTTCATGAACAATGCTAGTTGTTTGAAGAATTTCGGTAAGAGTTTTATTAACAAACTCTCCTCCCCCATCAGTTCTTAACTTTGATTTTTAAATCCAATAAGTTCTCAATATAGCATTTAAAGCGTTGAAAGATAGTTCTAAAATCTGACTTAAAGGTTAATAGATAAACCCAACAAAACTTAGTGAAATCATTAATAACATTTATATAATATCTAAAACCAGTTATAGAAGCAACATGAGTTGGTCCACATACATTCATGTGTAAAAGTTGAAGAGGAGCAGAAGAAACAAACGAAGACATAATGAATGGAAGTTTATGACTTCTTCCTAACTGACCCTCAACATAATTAAGTGGTTTATTACATGTAGGAGATACTCCTAATATCCTAGTAAGTATAGAAAATGTTTGTAAAGATGGATGTGTTAATCTTCTATGCCAGATAATTTATGTAGATTTAGCACATGATAAGGCAGTTGGAAAAGTTGTTGGTCTTTGAATAGAAGAATTAGTGGCGAGAATTAGATACAATCCATTCTCACTATGCCCTTGAAACAAAGTCTTCTGTGAGTGAAGATCCTTGAAATGGAATCATCCCAAGTAAATGTAAGAGAACAGTTGTTATCTCTTGTAAAATTATGTACATAGATCAAATTTTGAGAGGCTAGGGGGACATGAAGTATATTGTTTAGACTAAATTGTTGATTAGGTACTATACGAGTAGAAGAACCAGAAATAGAAATCAACATACCTTCACCATTAGCAGTTGAGATAGAACAACCAATAGGATAACCAGAAGTAAAAGACAGATTTGATGCATCAGGGGTAAGATGATGTGTAGCACCAAAGTCAATGTACCAAGGATTTTCTCCTAGAATATTAGCAGAAGCAAGAATTGCTTGTAGGTGCTTAGGTGGATCTTTGCCTTGATAAGAAAAATTGATTTTGTTCCAGTATTCATCAGCAGAATGTCCATACTTATGACAGATCTGACTAGTAGGCTTATCTCCATAGGAGAGACCAATAGATCTGGCAACAGAAGTTGGTGTTGG
Organism: Papaver californicum; assembly: GCA_023531435.1. NCBI lineage: Eukaryota > Viridiplantae > Streptophyta > Magnoliopsida > Ranunculales > Papaveraceae > Papaver > Papaver californicum. Next base: position 9,775,669 of record JAJJMC010022854.1, read on the forward strand.
TAGAATACCAGAAGTATTGGTAGATCTAGCAAGACTTCTTCCATATGAAAAATTATGACCTCCTCTATGAGAATAATGATTATAAACTCTTAATCCTCTACTAAAACCTCTACCAGGAGCAAAGAAAGCTCTATTTGTAGACTCAAGATTAGAATGAGCAAGTATGCTTTAAATAACAATTTCTTTACTTGAAAGAAGATTGTGCAATTCTACACTAGAAACACGTGGATTTCGAATTCTTATAGATTTAGCAAAGACACTGAAATCAGAATCTAAACCAGCTAAATAGATCACCACAATTTCATCATTAGAAATAACAGATCCAGTAGTAGATAATTGATCTGTAATAAATTTAATCTCATTAGTATAAGTAGAAATAGAATAATTACATTTCTTGATCGATGTTAATTTGGTTATCAATTGGATAAAATAAGTTGAAAAAACTCTTGCAAAACGATCTGAAATTGTTGTCCGGAGTTCGTAAGATGAAGAAGCATTAGCAAAGTATGAGATTACACTGCCAGAAATAGTTGAGTTGATCCAGAGAATGATAGTAGCATCCTCATCCATCCAATATGTGTATAATAGATTTTCAACTCCATTAGTTGTATTGGTGCGAGATGTATATTGTAAAGGACACTCATGAGATCCATCAAGAAACTTCATTATCTTGAATTTCCTGATTACATGAAGCATTAAAGACTTCCGGGTTAACTAGTTATCATCATTGAGTTTGAAAGAAAATATGCTTGTTAATTGATTGCTCGAAATTTTAGAAATTGAAAATGAAGTTGGATTCTCAATTAAAACAGATTTGTAATTCATGGAGAGAGAGAAAGAATAAAGAAGATTAAAGAAAAGATCTGAGAAAGAACAAAGAAGATAAATAAGGATTTGATTTCTTGAATTAGAAACGGAAGCAGAAGATCGAAACATGAGAGATTCTTTCATCTCAGTCTGATACCATAGTAACACATATGAAGAAGATACGATTATTTCTCGTTAAACCAAAATAGAGTACAGACCAGAGTAGTAATACTCTTGGATAATAACCAAGAATACATGACTCATTTACTAACGTACACATCACGTGTTATTACAGAATAAAATGTAATGATTAACTCTAACAGACACTTAACAAAATGAAGTAAAGAGAGTGTAAGAATAATATAAAAAATACAACTTTGTTTGTTTATTAGAAGAGAACCTGCAAAATCTGTCTTGTGATTTAAAATTTGATGTATAACCCAAAATATTTTAATGTTACCAAAAATTTATCATGTAATCCAGAATCAAAATTTTACACGTGACTTTTAATCGTGTCTTTAAATATCTTAGGTAATTAACTTAAGATTTGCTATGTCGTTGTACTAAAAAAAACTACCGAGTGACCTAAAACTAGCCCATGAACCCAAAACCCGTCACTATGATCTAAAATATACTGTTTGACGCAGAATATGCTACGTACCCGTATATTTGTCCATTGACCCATAGCCTATTACGTGACCCTTAAATTTTTCAAGTGATGAAAAATCTCTCTTTTTAACCCCAAATCCGCTATATTACCTCCAAAATCTGTCATGCACCCAAAATCTACAATGTGATCCACAATTTTCCTTGACCCTAAACTACCACTATTTTTTTTTAATACTAATTTTTTTTATTAATCAACCAGTAGCACAAGTTACATAATCCTCTTCCAACCATTTGGCAATATCATAAGGATAATTACTTATATAAAGAAAATTATTTTCTTCTACTCTTGTTTTTTTTTCTTTTATAGCATGAGCTACGTTGTTTCCTAGTCTATTAACTGACTTACAAAACCACAACTTATTACTTGAAAACTTGTTTTTAACCTCGCAAAGTAAAGATTGATTAAACCAATGAACTTGCAACTCTTGATTGTTAAGAGAGATAGCCACATTTTCATAGTCCATCTCAAATACGACTTTGTTATAACCCAGTACTTCAATCCATTCCATTGCTTTCTCCAGAGCTTGACATTCAAAATATTCAACTCCAAATTCAGCCTCCACCTTCTCTTCTATATTGATTCCTTTGACCTGCAAAATTACGAATAATCATACCAATGCTACCCTTTTTGGTAACAAAAAGATATGATGCATCCATATTAATCTTTACATAATCCAGGTCAGGTGGTAACCATTGCTTAATCTGTATATTAGAGTTTCTACTAGAGCTAGTAGAGGAAATAATAAGATCACTCTGGTGAAGAAGGTTTTGTATCCTTATGATAGTTCCTTTAGCATTAGGTTTAATGTTCTGAAAACCAGGTTACACCTGTCTTTCCAAATGTACCATACAGTACACATTAACCTACAAATATTATTTTTACTTTCTAGATAAACATCATTCGAATGCAAACCATTAGAAGTAAACCAACTTATCATCCAATCATGGAAAGAACTAAAAAGATGTATAATATTAGAGATATTCACATTCATAGCCAACCAAATAGCTCTAGAATAATCACCTCCCATGAATAAATGATCTATAGATTCCATACTATTATTGCAGAAACTACAATGTATCTCTCTGTCCTTTTTGTATCTAGCAATTTTTTTCTCTAGTTGGTACTATTTCTTTTAAGCATTTCCAAACAAACAACTGAACTCTATGAGGAACTTTAACATGCCATAACTGTTTCCAGACTTCTTTAGGAATAGTATCTCTATTAACATGTTCATTAACATAGTTATCGTATATAATATTATAGGCACTCTTCACTGAGAATTTTCCTTTTTTGTTAGGTTTCCAGATAATATGTCCTCTCCTGTGGAAGGAATTCTCATACTAAAAATAAATTTACAGTATGCTGAGTGAAAAGAGCACTAATGAGTTCAACGATCCAAGATCTAGAGTCAGGCATAAATAAATCACAAACAAAGTTATAAGAATTAAGGCTAGAAAATCCAGTAACTGGAACATGTGGGTTATTATTTACGATTAACCCAGCAGTCTAGCCAAATGTTAATTTTGGTATCACATCTAACTGCCCACATAGAGTGACATTGAAAAATCTCAAGACCAGCATAAATGCTTCTCCAGAGCCAAGAACAATCATTTTTGAGTTTATCGAAATGAAGAAGATTACCATTTCTGCCATATTTAACTCTAACAATTTGCATACAAAGAGAATCATCATCGATGCATGCTTTCAAGAAAATTTAGTAAGTAATACAGTGTTAAAGTGCTCAAGATTTCTAAATCCTAGCCCACCCAAGGCTTTTGGAATACTAAGTTTATTCTATCCTATAAAATTTAAACCTCTGTTGTTCTTATGACCCCACCAGAACTGCCTTTGAATAGAATTCATTTGATCAATCATATTTTAGGTATCCTAAAACTTCACATTTGATAAGTTGGCAAAGCTTTAGGAACATGTTTAACTTAGTGGATCTAGCATCTTGATTCAAAGTTTTACCTTTCAAATTATTAAGCCTAGAGTCAAAGGAATTAATGATATGCTTGAAAGCTTTAGTTTTTTTTTCTTCCAAGGAGCGGAATCACCCCCAAATATTTATCAGTATCTTTCATTTCATTCATTTTAAGTTCCTTGCAAGGTAAAGTCTAGCACTGGGAGAGATATTATTACTAAAATACACACTAGACTTACCAAGATTAAGCATTTGACCAGAGACCTTATCAAATTGATCCAAAACATTCATGATACCAGCTATATTGTATATATCACCCTTAGTGAAAATGAGAATATCATCAACAAACATAAGATGAGTGATACCTGGAGCATTTCTAGCAGATTTTACACCTGAAATTATATGATTAGTTTCTGCATTCAAAAGAAGTCTAGAAAGATATTTCATTCCAAAAATGAATAAGTAAGGAAATAAAGGATACCCTTGCCTAATTCCTATAGTAGGAGTGAAACTATTACTAGGAGAGCCATTCAAAAGGATTGACATATTAGTGGTAGATATACATTGTTCAATGAACCTGCAAAATTTTCCATTGAAACCAAACTTTTTAAGAATACCAAGAAGAAAGGGCCTAACTAGTCTATCAAAATCCTTAGAAAAGTCTAGTTTTAAAGCCATAGTACCACTATAACCTTCTTTATGCTTCATTATGTGAATCATCTCATGAGTAAATATAATGTTCAGTGACACAAAATATGCTCAGTGACAAAAACCCTAAGATATAAGATATAAGGCGTAACACAAAATATGCTCAGTGACAAAAAATCTTGCATTTGAACCCAAAATTAGCCCATGTCCCAGAAACTGCCACGTGGCCCAAATTTTTATTAGCTTCATATCTTCCAATTACCATAAAATAAGCTCCGTAACTACAAAAATTCTTCAAAACTTAAAGTTTCTTCTGTGACTTCAAAATCTGGTCAGTTAAATGTGCTATGTAACTCAAAATTTGCTTGGTAACCTAAAACTGCCCTTGTAAACTCCAAAGTGTCTCATGAATAATGAATATAAATCTATATAAATCCAAGATCCAGCATGGTGATCAAAATTTACGCATGTGGTATAAAATTTGCTCAGTAACCTAAAACCTGCTTCTCTAGTCAAATCTGTCATGTAACTCCAACTCGTGACATCAAATCTGTTCCAAGATCCAAAATCTGTTATATGTAGTTGTTTGTGGGGAAAACAAATTTAGAGGGTAAATTTAGAAAATAGGGTGAGCAAATGAATATTCATCTAATCATTAAGCATTTGTACTGTAGAAGTACTTTTAAAGTTCGAGAGATCAAAATCAAAGCAAAATTGGAATCAGATGATAGACTTATGTGTTCGTACATTTTGTCATGTACGCTCTCTGTTCTATGTCTATTTTCCAATACATTAAGTAATCTATTTATAATAACATAACAGTAACCGTTCACCCTGTCCTCGTAAGAAGTTATAGTAGTTGCGAAGTAGTGGTGAAGTGGAGGTAATGGAGAGTATGTTGAAATCTTGTTTCACTTGTGGGGAAGACTGGACGGTTGTATACCTATCACTCCTCTACTTAGTTAACCGTAGAATATTCCAGACACTTCTCATAATGGGTGCATTGCTACACCGCATGTCGTAAGATGTCACATATGATTTTTAATAGAAAATACTACTTAGTGTGAAGTCGATTTGTGACTTGATTAGTAAAGTTAACTTATGACTTGTCATGTCGGCTAGACATAAATAATGAATCCTGATGAGCCTGACGAGACTAATGAGGCTTGTAAGGAGCAGGTGGATTAAAAATAAATATATATTTATTTAGGCCTCATGTCAAGACTCTGATATGCTCAGGTGAGCAGTGAGAGTTCGAATGTGTCTACCAGTATTGTTATGTTGAGATGAATAGGTGGTGCCGAATAAAGGAATTGAGTAGGTCGAACGAGATGATGGATGGTCATGAAAGAGTGAAAAAGAAAATATTTGTTGAATTTTTGTTGTTAGGAAATTTAGATATAATACCTTTTAGAAAAAACACTGTAGATTTTTCATACGATATCCGTTTTCGATGGTTAACCCTAATTCGGAATTGAAAGTCGTCAGCTATCTCCCAACGCGGAAGGATTTAGGTTTAGAGCTTGTTTTGGCAGTCAAACGGAGCAAACAACAACCTTCCAAAAATAGTTTAGGCAAAATTCTGAAAATTTTCAGCTTGTACTTCGTCTAGGAATAAGATGCCTTTTTAATATGTTGTAGTAGAGACTTGTACGAAAAACTTTCGTGAAGGATGCATTGCGCTATTCCTTACCCATAAATACATTTTTTTAAAGTTAGAGGACTGAAGTGTGTATAACATGCTGAGTATAAGAACATGCGTAGTATACTGAGTGCAATAATATGTGAGTGAGTCTACACATGAAAATATATGTGTGTGAAGCCACACATGAAAATATATGTGTGAGACCAAGTATGGCCTTGACGGACAAGGTGAGAGGCCTTACTTGGACGAACAAGGTGAGAAATAGAGGCTTAGACGGATAAGCAAGGTCACGTTGGACAGACAAGTAAATGAGGGGGGTTGAACGGACAAGGCAATACTTGGACGGACAAGTATGTTTGGGTATTGGACGGACAAGCAAGGCTTAGGGTTTGGACGAAGCAAGGTAGCCAACTTGGACGGACAAGTAGAGAGGGATAACTTGATGTGGCCGGCCAAGTGGGCTGTTTGCAACGCTTATAAGTGTTGCAAATTCAATTTTGAGCGTTCCCTTTGCCGAACTAGGGTTGGAAGGCTTTATTGGCTGTTTGAGATGCTTATAAGTGTTGCGAACTCAATTTTAATGTTTCACAATCCCTAAATTGAATTTTCTTTTGTGCCATTCACGCCAGTTACTTCCTTAAGCAAGGATTAACGCAACTAGATTTAGCTAGTAGAAGTTATATTTTGCACTTCAGTGCAATTTTGATTTGGTATCTAAGCACATTTGTAGTGCTTTTAGTCAAGTAAATTCATATGTAACTTGCTACATACTTCTATACAAAGCTATATAGGCTGTGTACTAGTGGGCAATCCATCTAGGAGCTTGAGATTTGTTATGTAAAAATCATAGAACATCTGAGAATGTCATAATAATCATCAGTGTTATTCTAATGATTTTGTATAGTGATGAATGTTGTTTCATTCAGTAAGTTTGATCGTATATGTAGTATTCTGTCGAGTTCATCCATACATATAGAGAGACAATGATGAGCACCTGCCTTAAAATTCTTTGCAGAATTCTGAGGTTTAATATTTCTGAAACCCAGGTCAGAAACATAATTTTTTTTACTATTTTACCCCTGAAAAAAACCCACCATCTACAGTAGTGTATGTAACGCAAAATCTAGCGGTGCAAGTCAAATTTTCCACCTGCCTTAAAATAAAACAGTCACACCCAACATATGTGTTGTTTTGGGTCTGTTTGGCACACCAATATCAGCAATGTAAGACATTGCCAATTACATGTAGTTGTAAATTTGTAATGTCATACATAAGAACTACATGTAGTTAAATGTTTAGTGTTTGACATGAAAATAATATGATGTAATACAAAGATGTGATTCTAACTTTAAAATGTAATTACAAGAATAATAAAAGTTATAAATAAATAAAATAAAAGAATATATACAAAATATTTTAAAAATCTTAAGAAAAAATATATAAAAAGGAAAGAAAAATTATAATAAGAAAAAAAAGAAGTTGTGAAAATAATAATAAAAATAAAAAGAATTGAAATTGAAAATATATATAATTATGTAATAATAAAGACTAAAAAGATCAAAATTTATATATGAAGACAATATTATAAATAATAATAATAATAACAATAACAATAATAAAATGAAAAAATAATGGAAGAAACCAAAAAATAACAAAATAAAGTAAAAATTGCATATTTAATTTTAAAAAAATAATTTTTAAAAAGAATAAAATAAAAATATATCTGGTTATATAAATAAAATAAGCGGTCAATGTTTACCAGGGGTGTAATTGAAGAGTTGATACATGACTAAATTCAACGCATATCTCAAAAGATGAGTATTCGATGTAGTCCTTTAGAGATTGTAGAAATTACATGTAATTTTTATATCGTGTAATTGATTTGTGCTAAACACTCAATATTTAAATGCAAATTTTGACTACTCCCTTTAACTAGTACTATATCCTCCTATTACCTATAATTTAAACGTAATTGATTTGTGCTAAACACTCAATATTTAAATGTAAATTTTGACTACTCCCTTTAACTAGTACTATATCCTCCTATTACCTATAATTTAAACGTGCTAAATGGACCCTTATTGTTGCATAAAGGCACCATTAGTTGCTATTACGAATTGTTTGAGTAATCACAAACTAGGTTGACTAATCTCCTTTTTATCCTGATCGAGATATTCTTTTTAAAAACCGGTCACAATCTAAAAGGAGAAATATTTTTTATTTCTTAATGGGTACTATAACAGACTGCAAGATTGTCATATGTAAGTAATTTTATTGACAAAAGAGTTGCTGGTGTTTTTCTGGCACTACTTTTCCCCCTCCGTCAAAGTTGTCGCTCGCCACCCGGTTCATTATGTAATTGGCACTATTTGGAAGCTCGGAGTTGAGCTACAAGCAGAAAACTTCATAGACTTAATCCCAAGTCATGACTGTATGTAAATTATCTAGCTGTCTCGTGAATTATAAAAATATATAGGGAGGCAGGGAGCAATGCATCACCCTCATTAAAGTTTAAAGGAGTATATAAGTACTCTACAAATCTTTGCCAGTGAGCAAACAAGATTCAAGACAGTACATAATGCACCCATATACTAAATAATATTGTTAGATACCATATGATGAGCAATTAAGCCAAATGATTATATTTTAATCATTGTGGACCTTTTCCACTGATTGCCATTAGTAGTAGTTGTTTCTTTCTCATTTTAAATCTATTTTGAAGTTAGTTGAGAATCGGTTTTGTTTTTGCTAGTATTTTCTTTCTCTAAGCTATAACTCGTGCAATACTTTTTTGTTTTTCATCTCAGATAATAGCTGTAACACTCATAATCTTCAAAAGGGAATGATGATAAGAGAAATGAAATTCAATAGTAATAGTGATTGGTTGTCGATGGTAGTTTGTGCTGTATTTTTTATATGCTGGAAATCCAAAGTTAGTGTAGAGCTACCAAATCAATACATTTTTTAAACTTGATTCACATAAATAATCTTAATAGCAATTTGGATAGGTTCATTGAATAAACTGTCGGCAGCTGTTCTTGCTTTTTCTTATTGGTTACATTTTCGGCTGATCCGGTCGGTGAGATGAATCGCATTGTGGTATTGCCGATATATTTGTCCAGCACAATAGAAGTAATAAATTATACTATTGATATTTACATGGTATCCAAATGAAAAGTAATAGAGGCTAGCTTTTTTTTTCTAAAGTATAAAATTTATTAAAGTACTAAGGAACTATTATAAGAAGGTATTTGATATCCATAGGTTTAAATATAGTTGAACTGATATACCAAAAAATTATAGTAATATGACATTGAAGTGAGATGTGAATAACATTCTTCGGATTTGAATTGTAACGGGGGTAGTTGTTGGAATTGGCGAGGTGGATTGGGATGATGTTGTCAAGGCTCCACATGGCTTCGACGAATAATTTCCATAAGGAAAATTGTACTTTTGATGGACATTGATGTGTCCATATGAACTTGGTTGTTGGTGATGTGGTTCACTGCAATTGATCCGAAATACTAGTGAGGCATTTATCTCCAGATGTTGCAGAGTACTGCTCAAACGAATTTTGTCTACCTTCTTGTTTTACGGTTTTATCCATACCTTTTTGATTGAATGCAATTCTCATATAGTATTATGTTTTTATAAAAAGAATCACCGCTCGTAACATAATTATCTACCGATTTCAGTAGATGTTGTTGGGTCTTGGTTTGTTATTTTGTGATCCGTCGGTCTGTGAAGGTGTTTGATTTGGTATAAATATAGTGGACTTGAGATGTGTCTTAACAGGTTAATATGCGCTTGATTCCATTTGTATGACATTACTTACAAAATTCCTAATAGTCTATTGAAGTTTATGGGTCTTGTAGTAGCCACTTTTCTAGTTGTACAATGACATTTGTTTGGACCATAACTTTAAATGAAGTAAAACATATATAAACATAAGATTAAACAAATATCACAGAACTTGGTAAAAAACCTTAACTTGATTTTCTCATCTAAGGATTTTATGAAACTAAGAAAGTTTTATTAATGGTGAAGATAGTTATTACAAACTTGAAGTTAAACTCTCCACTCTCACAGGAGACCTTAGCACCTCTCTTCTTCTAGAAAAATACCTTACCCTAATACTGAAACCATCTCAGTATTTATAGGCAACACTACTTAACATTTTGCTACCATATAACATATCCTTTTTGATGTCCAATCCTACGTGGAAACTTTATCATGTTCATTCCCCTCGCACGAGTATTTACTCATGCTCGAGTGTTCCGACCTTCGAGCGTATTACCATCTATGTTCGGACCTCGTCCGATCTTCGTGTATCTTTTACTTCGATGACTCGTGTAGTCTCCAAGGTCCCCTTACTGTCTTGTCATCTTTCTCTGCTCGAGTATGATAAAACCTAGTCCAGCATGTTTGTCTTTCGCATTTAATGCTATGTTCCCCGGTTTAAACTCATCTGTTGATGCGGTCAAGATGCTTTCCACGAGTGTTGATCTAGTGCTGGCGGTAGATATCTCGAAACACGGATGGTAACTTTCCAGTTTCTTTCGCATACTTCTCATTGGTATCTTCTCACGTCTTCAGTGCTCTAGGATTGCTCCACGTGAAAACTGGTTATTTTACTATAACAATTTGCTCATTTTCTTTCCATCTTCCCAAAGGGTAAGATGATACAAAAACTTTTACCTATTATTTTTAGTGCTGCCACGTCTCGAAAAGTCACTTTGGTAACTGCCACACAATAATTTCTTCCAGGTTTGCTTACTTTATGATCTTCTCACTTGTTGCAGCCGGTTAACATTCCTTCATCGAATTTTGTTTCCTTTATAAAGGATCCTCCTTGGGTTTATGATAAAATATTTTTCTTCTCCAACTCTTTTTCTTCTCTGCAATTTTCAGAAGTTTACAATCTGACCCTTTTTAGTGACACTAACCTCACTTATTACTCTAGTAGTTTTTCTTAGTTCTTCATTACCATACTCTTCAATGGCTCATCATCAACAGAAAGATTCATCATCTGCGCCTAGGTTTGTAGCTTCCATTTTTCTTTGAAAGTTATTTTCCTTGTTTAGTTGTTTTTCTTGGCATGTTTCTGATGCTTTTGCTTTCCTTTTTTGTGTCTTCTCATAAGATTATCATCACGTAAACTATATGTGGTTGAACAGGAGCATCAATATCAACATATCATAGATACTCATCACCTCCCGAATTTCAAGGTTTCTTATGCTGATCCTAGAGGTTCTAAGGGTTTGATGTCTCTAAAGCTTGCTAGACAAACTTGGTCTTCCAATAGGATCATCGTATGTAAGGGTCTGTTGAACACTGGGTTAAGGTTAACTTTATATGATCCTAAGGGTTCGTTTCAGTACGAAGTACGAGGTCCTCGCTCACAATAATCCTAAGCATACAATCTTCCAGTAATCAGAAAACTGGTGGCGATTGTTTCGCGAGGCTATTCGCATGAGCCAGGGTCGTTGCACCCTTTGAACGGATCGGGCGTCTACCTACGTCACAAGCAGAGCATTTGTATACTCTTACTAATTTTCTCCTTAATTACCGCTCTCCACAGTCTCCTCAAAAGTTTCAAGGATGGGGTCTTAATATCTCGGGTAACAAGGATACCTCATTCACTGGTCCTTTTATTCCTTTGAATTAAGACCCTCTAGTATCCTCCAACAAGAACCTTTGTAAAAATCACGATAGTAACCTGTATAAATGTCCCCTCGTGATCGAAGGTCCCTATATCTTTGGTTGGTCTTCACCGAATAACAATGACTTCGTTCGCGGTGTTGCTGCTATCAATATACATCTCCCGGTATATCATGCTTGGGAGTTGATCTGGATTGAGGACCCTCGTCGTCAACGAGCTTTGACCATTATTTCTTACCCTTGTTTTTTAGCTTATCAAGTTTCATGCCTTCGCGTAGGATGTTAGGAAGATTCTGAACGATATTGCTCAATATGTTGTTGTTGGTGGTGTACCCAGGATGCCATAAGTGCCTAGTCACTTGGTGAATGGTGACATTTTTGTAGCCAACTGGGGGAATGTTGATGTTTCTTTTAAAGTGATTGATATGACCGCTGATGGTCTTGATGAGAACTTTTATATTCCTGATGATGATGAAGATGATATGGGGCGGGCGCCATAGAATGAGCTATTCGTAAAAATTTAACTCGCTCTTCACTTGTTGATGAAGTTAATTTTTCTCAACCTGGGCAACATAGTAAATCTGTAGAAGGGACAACTCGTTCCACTCAAACTGGTGATAGAATTGGCGCTTCAAGCGAGGAGAAACAAGTTGATGGTAGTAATCCTGTCTCTGGAGAAGAGCCTTTTGTGAATGATGTTAACTGTGGTGTCGGTGGAATTCATGATGGTGATGTTGATGGTTCTAATGCTGTTGTGAGTGTGTTGTTATCCCCGAATTTTGTTGATATGTTTGTTGGGGAAGTGATCAGGGTGGTGCATTCTGGGGATGATCATGTTTTTAATCAGATGCAACTCGTGGTATGGCTTTAATTGCCCCACACTTTTTTAATGTTGGTTAGTGTGTAAATTTTGATGGTCTTTCGTGTTTTTTCCAGAGCTGGAATTTCGTGCAGTTTCTAAAGATGACATTTAAGGTCGAGCATGCTCGTGCTCAAAGCTTGGAGGTGCATATTGATCAACTACGCTCGGATTTGCAGGATGCTCACGGTAAGTTCTATATCGCAGTTATTTATATTTGTTGTATCTTTTTTCGCATCGTACACTTCTCTAGCCGATGGTTTCTGGTCTCCCCTATCGATGCAGTCAGAGCAGGCAGAAACCTTAAGCGAAATTCTGATATTTTCCAAATTGAGATAGACGAGCGTGATACTACAATCGACAATATGAAATCTGAGATTGGTTATCTTAACCGGGAAGTAAAGATTTTTTGCCGTCGTATTCAGGAGCAGAATAGAGATCTTGCTGATTTCCCATCTATCATGGGTTCTAGGGATTCCCGAATCCAAGATCTTGTGGCTTCAAATGAGACGTTTCCGAGGTAGGAAAGTGACCAAACACCCATTCTGCTCAAGTATGAGCAAGACAAAAAGATCTTTAGGAAAGCTCAGTCTGATATCAACGATGCACAAAGGAAATTAGATTTCATATGATAAGTTAAACAAGATTAGGAAAGAATATGATAACCATATGGATCAATGCGCGAGTACCTCTTCTGAGCTTACCCTTGATCAGAACCTTTTCATAGCAATAGATTCGTCCAAGCTTCAGAACGAGAGAATTTTACAAGAAGTAATTTTAAAGGCCCAAGGTAGTTGGAACACCATGGGCTCTTATTAAGTACTATAGCCACCACCTCGTATGCTTACTCTTTGTTGTTATTTTCTTATGCAGATGCGCAACAGAAAGTTGGTAAACTGGAGATGGATATGGCGAAGACAATTGGTGAAAAAGTCGATGCTGAGGAGCGTCTGGCTACTGCAATTGTGAGGATCGCTAAGCTATAAGAGCAGTATCGCAACATGCGCCCAATCTCAGACTCAACTTGTGGACATGAAGGATGAGCTCAAGGCCCAAAATCAGAAGAATCTGGAGAAGATTTGCAAGAAGAAAGTACTAGCCGACAGGGTCAAGCAGGAGCAGAAGAGGCTTGATCATGAAGTTAAGCAAGGTTCTACAATGGTGATTCCAACCACTCTTGTTACTTCAATTGTTTGTGTTGAAGTTGGATCTGATGCTGCTGGTGGCACTTCCTCCAACCCTTCTGCACCATCAGCGAACCCGAGTGTGATCGTTACTCCAATTGATTCAGCTGGAGCCAAGCCCGATGCTGCTGCTACTATCGTACCAAACCTCGACGTATCTCAGGCCATTCAGCCTAATGCAACCATTGAGAATTCTGAGAGGCGATAGATGGAGGGTTGATGTCTTGTTCTTCTTGTGCTTTGTTTTCTGCTACCCTTCCTGCGTGGAGGTTTGATGTGCTTGTGGAGATTTTTTGTTTTTGTTAATTTTTGGTGGATGCTTTTGTTGGAGAAAATCCTGTAACAATGAACAAACTGAACAAAACACTTAAAATGGGTTATGCGTTAGAAAAACAGAACACTCAGACAATCACACACAAAGGAAGATGGAGTCACATGTTCAACAGATTGCCCTTAACTCGATATTTGTCGGGTACACCTCTAGAAAGAGTGTTGCTATACCACTAGTGAGGACAAATCGAATCCAGGATAAAACCACCTGATACCAACCAAGCTAGCAAAAACTCGTTGGCCCGTTGCGAACTTAACAGCAAAATAAGAAATTTAAGAAAAATAAAACTACGTGCGCAATCAAAGCGAGAAGAGGGGAAAAGTCGTCAGGATAGTAGCTGCGACTGGGGTAATTTGAAAATGAAATTTTCTTTTTCTTTTATAGGCAAATTTTAGAGAAGAGAATTAATTGTATTTATGAAAAATCTTTTTATTTAATTCCCATAAATTCTCATAAATAATAAAACGATTTTTTTATTTATTATAGGAATTTAAAATAAAAACCATTAAGTCTTGATAGGCACACGCTGGGCATACGACGGCTCACGCCAGCTCACGCAAAAAACACACGCAAGCACACACAATGACCGCAGCCCGCGGCCCGCGGCCCGCGTGCGTGTTTCGGTGCGAAGCACCGCACATGTGTGAATTTGCCCACTAGCCCATTCCCTTAGTCCATATCCAATCCACAAGTCTTTTCACTTAGAAGTAACTTTAGTGGTAATATAGATATACTTCATCCTTGGTTTATCCCATGTGGGACAAACCAAAGGTTTCTCATTCACATAGAAGTGAAAATTGGATTTGTTATTTCCACCCCCAATATAGGCTAGTGACCCTTTGGTCCCATCAAGATAAATTAGGTAACAAATTAATTTTTGGTAATAAATCACTTTTTAATTCTAACAGCTTTCTCTTTTCTTTCTTTGTTTTGTTGATAGGATTGTTGTTGACCCATCTTGAACTTATTGTCGCACCTTAGTGGGGTGTTGGTTTGAATGTTTTTTTATTTAATGATTATCGATCGACTTTTCTTTTCATGCTTATTCGCCTGTCTGCTATCTAGATTTAGCTTATTGTTGCCATAAGGACTGAGCAGAAGAATATACTTTTGTTGTAAAGTAGTAATACTTGCCCCTATTCTTATGTGATGTCCCGCTGCACTTCATATATTATTTTTGTTGATGTGTATGCTTCTTGATTCTTGTGTATTTAAAACTTGTAATCTTGCCCCTACGATAACATAGCCAAAAAATATGTATTTGCATAATTATATTGAGATATGTCGTTAGCTCACTACTCAGTGTTTCAAGTACATAGATTTGTTAGGATTTTTATCTGTTTGCCCCCTTGGGTATTTATCGATAGATTTGCTCACTCTATGGATCTTGTCTACTATCATGCTTCGGATATACCGAAGCCTTGTATCTATTGATACACATTGGGACCTCTTCCTATCACAGGGTTCGTCCCCTTATCTCCCCCATTGTAACCTTCATAGGTGGGTTCTTATAGAGGGTGGTACCCTTAGCAATCAATCACACCAGGACCTGTGGATTGACTTTCTTGAGTACCTCCATTGCAGTACATCATCCGGTCTTTATCTCACAGATGGCATAGGGCTTAAACACACATGTACTCATTCCTCGTAAGAATGACAACACCTTATGAGAGGCTTAGGGATTAGTTATATGCCTGTACTCACCCTCGTGAGGATGAAAACATATTATGAGATGGATTAGGTCTTATTTATATGTCCTTATTCACCCTCGTGAGGATGGCAACATCTTATGAGATGGCTTAGGTCTTAATTATATGCCCGTAAAGAGAAAAAAAAGTTAGCACGATAGATGGCTCAAAATGTTGTATTTTATTGAAAATTAGCTCGCCATTATATCATATCAAGGATAATATTTCTTTAGGTGGACAATATTCCAAGGGTGCTGCAATTCTTTTCCTTATGGGTCTAGCAATCTATATACTCATTTTCCAGCTTTCTCAATTATCTTGAAGGGGCCTCCCCACTTTGGCGTAAGTTTTTTTCCTGCCTTGTCTCGCTGGGATAAATGTATTTCTTTGAGGTACTAACTCGCCAGGTTGGTATTCTCTCTCTCTCTTACTTTTTTCTCATACTCTTTCCGAGCCTTCGCTGATAGTTTTCCATATGATAGAGGGCGATTTTAGTTTTTCTTCCAGGTCGTCCAGCTTAGCCAGTATGAGATCTGAGGTAAGATTTTTCTCCGATGACTCGGTTTTGGTCGTTGGGATCATCACTTCTGTGGGGAGTATTTCCTTTGTTCTGTAGGTTAAGAGGAATGGGGACATCCATGTAGCCGATCTTCTGGTAGTTCGATATGCCCAAAGGAAACTGTGCAATTGCTCGTACCAAGTCCCATAGTGTGTATCCAGATTCTTTTCAGGTTATTTGTGATCATTTTATTTGTTGTTTCATCCTTTCAATTACTCGTTGGGTAGATCAGTGTTGACTTTCCCTTTCGTATCTGGTAGGTATTAAAAAGTAGATTAATGTTTTTTCCTTCGAACTGTTTACCATTGTCTGATTCGATCATCGCTGGGATCCCGAACTTGCATATTATGTTCTTGAAGATATATGTAAATACATCTTTGTCTCTGATTCACTGTATTACTTTGGCTTCGACCCATTTTGTGAAATAGTCAGTGGCGGCAATCAAAAATCGCCTTTAGTTGGTGCCTTGTACCAATGGTCCTACTATGTCAATCCTTTACTTTGCAAATGGACAAGGGATAAAAACAGAGTTCAAGCTCATTACTGGTGCATGCGTGGATTCTTTTCGCATATCTTTGGAAGTTTTCACCGCTTGGCCATTTCCTTGGCGTCCTCATTCATGTACGGCCAATTTTATCCTTGTACCCTAGTTTTATGTCCCAAGGATCTCTGTGCGATGTTGTTTCCGCCATCACCATAATGCAATTTCGTCATGATCATGTGCCCTTCTTCTCTTGATAGACATCTGAACAGTGGCCCCATGAACGTTTTGTTGTAAAGGATTCCTCCTCGGATCTCATAATTTGTTGATCGGCTCCTTATCTTATGTGGAAGATTTGAATCTGAGGGTAACAATCATTTTTCTTAAAAGTCATAAATGGGCGTCCTCCAGTCTTCTATTGGCTTATCTTCTCGACCCATAACCATCACCTCGAGGGTATCTTGTGTTGGTAAGGAAGGTAACATGATTCGTCTGATCCTTACTTCTGTGACTTCGGGGTCACTCATATTATTGTTTTTGTGTTAATATTACCGCTTAATTTATATTTCCTAGTACTTAATTATTTTTTTAATATTATTGTTTTTATGTTTTTATAAGTGATATGCATAAAACCCAAACTATTGATGAAACACGGCTAAACGGATAAAATTGCATTGTATGGCCGGATGCATTGGACTGTGAATTTGGGTGTGGAGACCTTTCTTTAATGTTTGGTCAGTGGCTTTGAAGTGAATTAGTTGTGGATATTGGCTAGGAGAGAACCAGACAGAGTAAGGCAGGTGGTGTTGGTTGTTGGTTGTCAGTACAATCAAGAAAGTTGGAGTTTGGAATGGAGAGAACAAAAAGATAACAGAGAAAAGAAGTTGTCAGACTTCTTATTGAGGCTGGTGGTGACTCGGGTTCCTTTTGAGGCTGTGTTGGGTCCTGATGAATTGTAAAGTGAAAGAGTATGCTTGATCGGTCTTCTTGGGTGTTGGCTAAGCACTAAAAGAAAAGAAGAAAAAATGAGACAATGTCTGAAGAAAAATAAAAGAAACAGTGGAGAGAGAGAGAAAAAAAAGTTTTAGAAAAACAAGGGAGAAAACAAGGGACAAAGAGAAGTGAAAGGGGGGAATTGAGATACCGAGGAGAGATGGGAGAAAATAAAAAAAGAGAAGAGAGGAGAGAGGAGGAACCTAGAAGAGAGGGGATCAAAGAGGTTGGCTACCGCATAGGGAGAGAGTGATTGAGAGACAAAGGAGAGAGGGTTGGCGGAGAGAGAGGATAAGGATGGAGACGTGAGAGAGAGAGGTGAGAATAAAAGTACGACAGAGGAAGGGGGGGGGGGGGGTGGTAGGTTGACGGATGATTGTGAGGAGAGAGGAAAGAAGGAGAGTGATTGAAACGGAAAAAGGGTTCGGTGGGAGAAAAATTGAGAGAGTGGAGAGAGGTGAAAATGATTGATTTAAAGGGGGGACAAGGCTGACGGCTGCTTTTGGTTTCTGGGAGAGAGGGAAAAAGAAGGTGGTGACTGTCAGGCGTTTGGTCTTTGGGTGGAGAAAGTGGTTGATTTGGACTTGGCTTTTCTCTGACGACTGGAGGCATAAAAGAGGGGATTGACTGGTGAGTACGGAGGATCTTATCTTATCATCATGAAGAGGTGTTGAGGCTAGTAATTACAGATCAAGAAAAAAAGGGTTTAATCTCTCTAGTCTGTACTTTTGTTAATTCTTTTTATGTGTTTTGAGAAGCCCACTAACATGTCTTGCTAATTGATTTGTAGCTAGGATTTTATGTTTGAAACCACTTTGAGTAATAGGCTATTTTGAATTGAATTATTTGGTACAGACTATTACAGTTTGAATAGATTAGTTCCATGATTTTATTTATTGATTTAATGATAAAATTAGTTGTTGTTTCACCGGTTATGTACAATACAGTAACCTTTGCGCATAATTAATAGGATTACAAATATATTTGTCTACTTATTCGATATTTCATGATTGGGTTAAATCCTTTGATGGGGTATGCTTAGAATAGCCAGGTATTATTTGTGAACCTATAATTAGTTTCGTATAATTTTCTCGCTAACGCAATTTGATGGTGTATGCTGAGACTTAGAGTTTTTGATAGGTGATGTCGACAGAACGCACAATAGATGAATATTCAGGAGTTATGTTTCACTTCATTAATTAAATACAAATAATGGTGGATACTAAAAACCCTGGTCACCGACTCTCTCTGCTCAGTTGTTTTATTAGTTTAGTTTGTTTTATTATTTCATTCATAATTCTAAAAATCCAAAAATATTATTTCTGATTAGTTTATTAAGAATATTGATTGCAGTATTACCCCCGCTCCTTGTGGGTTCAACTCGTACTTGTCGTTGTCTGCATTTTAGACACCGTACGATTGCGGTTATTATAAATAGGGTATTCCGAGTTCCTATCACTGCACCAGAACCTGACAAAGGCGGCTTGCTCCCTGACAAGAAATCATTCTTTGCTGGCTGTGCAGGCGGATTTTGGAGAACTGGGTTCCAACCGAGGCCGAGTTGGCTCATGAAACTAGCGAGTCGAATTGGAACCGGTTTCGCCACTGGTGGTTGTTGTTGGTTTGGTGCTTGTTCTGCTGGTGGTGGTGGGTTTATTGTTGGTATTGGTTGAGTTGGTTTATGTTGTATGGAGCAGGAATGTTATGTAAAAGAAGATGCTTTGGATTGATGGGTGGAAGATGGATATGAGATGGGTATGAAATTTTTCTAATTTCTTTTATTCTGTTGTTGAGCCGGTGGTATGGGAATTCTGGAAATGAATTATCTTGTAGGGCTTGTTCTGTGCTTATGAATCTGGGGCATTATCAAGTCATATGTCCAATAAAACCACATCTGAAGCAGATCATAGGGAGGTGTTCAAACACAAACTGAATTCATATTTACCCTGTAATATCTAGCAAGACTTCATGCATGCAAGGTTTGAGCAGATTAATCTCCAATTTTGCTCTAGGATGAGAGTTCGAGAGATCCATTTCTAACAATGTGCCTTCCTTGCTAAGGATATCTTGTATATAGATTTCATCAACAAGGAAGATTGGCAAATTAATAAGTTGGACCCAGAAGATTGCTTTTTTGAAACATGTATTTGGGTTTGATGAGTATTTCGTCCAATCTTCGAACAACACAACTTGGTTTGAGATAATCCAAGTCTATGATGCAGGATGGTTTCTTTATCACTCTGATGGAACATAGTTATTTGGTAGACTTTAGTGTTTTCATGTGTTAAAAGAAGAGTGGGTGTCAGTGTTTTTTTAAGGCCTGTTTCAAGCCATGCTAAGAAAAGGTTCCTGCAAGTACAGAAACTGCCAAACAATGGCTTTGATGGTTATGCATGATCCCTTTCATCCTTTCAGTAAGTTGAAAAATATGGGAATCTTTGTGATGTTGTCGATATGATTGTGGAAAAAATGTATTATGAAAAGGTTGTTGATTTGGGTCCTTTTTTGGTGATGGTGATGGAGCATCGATAAACGGAATATTTTGCCTTTTAGCATCCAGTGAGTTGGATTTGTTTTTGCTTTTTGGGGGCCTTTTATCAAAGGATGAAGGGGATGTGTAGAAGGATGAGGAGGAAGATGATGAGATTAGTGAAGGGGGGGTTATCGATGGGTAGTGTAAGAGTTTTTCGAGAAGCGTAATTGTTTTCTCTTGGATATTGGTGATGTATTGATTGTTTTTTTTGCTTTTCAGACGCGTGAGATCGGGTGGCGTTGATTCATTAGGTTATGGTGGTGGCAATATTTCAGTAGTAGAGGTGAACGGCAAGGATGGTTCCATGGGTGGTGATTGGACCATATGGTGGAGGGGGGGTTGAGCAGGTTAGCACTATCGAGGAGAACAGACTAAAAAAAACTTCAAACAATTTCAGAAAGTCGAGCCATAGTGTTTTTCTTGTGGGAATGTATTATCAGATAAACAATGATATTCTTATCACGATTGAAGATGATGAGTAAAGGATCAAGGATGAGAATTTTGTATTTAAAACAAGAACAAGAACGAAACACATAGGTGATTTGCGAATGTTGATAGTCTTGACTTTTAGTCAACGCGACGACCATCTTGACGCTTTCTACTAGAGTACTCGGTGTACACCCATATCTCTAAAAGATAGCATAAACTAATTCCAGTCAGTTCCTTGACTACAATTATGGATATTTATTTACCTTTATGATTAGTTCCAGTGTTCCACCAGCGTATTAACTAGAGAAAATTGGAAAAATATCCCAAATCGAATGCTACTTTGGAAAAATGCCCCGTTCTGGAGAAGTTGAATAAATATCTCATTCCGTTAGATTTTCCAGCCAACCAGGTTAAATCACATGTGTGGGCTCACACATGTGGGAAAAAAAAATACCCTTTAAAATTCAGGGTTCAAGATTTAATTTTTTTACTTATTTATTTATTTTTTATTTACAAAAAATAATTCAAATGATTCAACTGTTAGAAAAGAAATCCTAAATTATTATTTTTTTCTATTATTTTTTTTTCTTTTCTGACCGTTGGATCATTTGGTCAAAACTAAGAAAAAAAGATTAAATTTTCTTAAAATAAAAAAACGAAAAATAAAAAATAAAACCCTATAAAATAAAAAAATAAAACCTTAAACCCTAAATTTTGGAAGACGTATTTATCTTTTTTCGTACTCAATTTTGGAGCAATTTTTCGCAACAAGTTAATCTCTTAACTAGCCTTCACTTCTATTTCTAAAAACTACTCCCTCCCCGTTCCATAAATGTCCAACTATTCATTTTGATATTTATTATTAAACAAGATAATTTATGTATAATTTGATAGTATAAATATTAGTTCTGAAGGTGTTCTAAAATGCCTTTTTGATATAAATTGTAAACACGAATAAAAAAATAGACATCCAAGTTATAAATAATAAGACATCAATCCAATAAAATTGGTCCATTTCTGCTTATTTATATAGACATGTTCCAGAATAGTCAGCATCCTCTCCCTTGGGTATAAGTAAATTTCAACACTTCAGATTTTCTCTCTTCCTTGAATTTGATAGTAACTTATAAACTTCCGATGCATCTGGATTCTGATGAGAGTGACAGAAAAATAAATTCCACCAACTACAAAAAGACAAATAGTTGCAGCATATATACGAAACACCAAGTGACATGCCAAGACACTCCAATAAGTTCATACCAGAGACGGACCCAAGATTCCTTTTTAAATAGGGCTGGATTGCTATAAATTTATAAGGCGGTCGAAGGCTGAGGCACATTTTTTATAATGAATCCATAATTAACGTGACTGATTTAGATTCACTAATAAAATGCTAGATATATAGACAACTAATAACTAAAACGAACACAATCAATAAAAAGTGACAATTAAAAAAATATATAATTTATGAAAGAAAAACAAAATAATTATATTAAAAACATAAAAAAAAATCCTTTTAAATAAGAATCTACATTAACAGGCTAAACATCATTTTATAAGTGGGCTAAATTAAATATAGTGGCTAAAAATATAACAAATGGGCTGGAATACTTGACACTAATGGGCTAAAATCAAAATTTCAAAAAAATCCTATAGTAAAATAATATTGGGCTAAAAAGAGGGACGGGCTGTAGCCTAGGTTAGCCCCTTGCTAGGCCCGTCCCTGGTTCATACCCACCATTCAACTGTTGAACAAGTAAACCGGCAGAGTAACACCCAACTTCAAAAGCGAAAATGGGTTCTACGAATATATCCTACAAAAATCTTCATATTTCTGTTCTCTATTAAATATTCAAACAGACAAGATCCTGTTCTCTATTAAATATTCAAACAGCCAAGATCCATAAATGTGTCTATCTCCAAGAGGCTGGCGGAAGTATTGTTGGCCAAGGCTTCAGGGAAAATGCTAAAGGGAGCCAGATATGACAAGGGAATGAACGATAGTTAGCAAGAAAAGAAGGATGACAGAGCTTTTCATACCCCTGAGTTCTGATATTGTAAGACCAAATGAACTTCTTGAAACCAAGTACAACCACATTTTGGTCGACTGGGTTGAAACCTAAAAACTGGATGTAATAGTATCAGAGCCACATGCACCAGCCAACTGAGACTCGATTTCTACTAACAGGTCATGAGATATTTCATCCTTGTGTAACAATTTCCATTCCTCGTCGAGCACCCAAACACCCAAAGTCATGTCCGTTCTCGTAATTCTACCGTAATAGATCATCCCTTCCAACACCCCAAGACAATGTCTACTAAAGTACTCATCGATGTAAATATTTGATTCATTCCTTGTTGACTCCACATCAGGCAAGTCAATCAATCTACAATGATTACCACAAGTCTCACCGTAGGTGCTGTTTCTGAAATTGTAAGCTAGAATCCTGTTTTGCTTTTTGATCCAATACAAAACACCATTATGGGCAACAACATTGTTATAACTGGAGGATTACCAAGTAATGTCTTGAGGACTTGAATCTTCATGGGTGTTCCATTCACCCGAATCAGAAGAAAATATTTCGACTTTAAATATTTTTGCTGGTTTAAACTTGAGTATACAAACAACCTGGTAACTAGTAGAAATGACTGATGCTGACGAACATCAGTCACAATGGAAACCAGTCACAGCCCTGTCAGCCCAATTACTTTCTCTTGGTGGTGGTGGAGGAAGTGAAACCCATTTCTTGGTGAGTGGATTGCAAACATAATAACTCATCAGATTAAAAAAGGTTGTTGTGCAGAGAACCAAACCATTACTTGAACATCTAGGGTATAATCCATCTACTTCATTAGTATTTAGTTTTTCATTCAAGAAGCTAAAAGAAAACTCATTTTGATGACCAGTTATAAATCGTGAATGCAACTCGGGACATGCAATTGTAAACATTCTTCTCAGCGAGTTATCTTCTTCGGAATTAACAAGATAAACTAATCCCCATGGTAGAGACTTATTTAAAGCATTGATTTTATACCAATGTCTTATGAAATTAGGATTTGAGAGAAGAGAAGACCAAACCTTTGATACACACTTGAATTTGAAGATTGCATTAAGAGGAAGATGAAGAAACCAATCTCAAACAAGATATCCTCGGTTAAATCCTTCTGGGAAACCCTTTGGATGGATGATTCTTCCCATAAACCATTTGAATTGGAAGAAGAGGAACCCTTCAGCACAATTTTCTTCATTGAGAAATTTGTGTTGAGCAGAAACCTAGGGCAAATGGATGCTCTTGTTCGCCTAAAATGAAACAGTGTTGTTCTAGGGTTGAATTGGAATTTTCGATACACCACTTTTCATCAAAATTTTGGGAAAGCAGTGTTGTGGAAGTGACACGTGGTTTAATGTTTGCTAATGAGCATTGCAAATTAGTAGCATAAGACAATACAGGTTTTGAATATCAAGAAATTTCGAACGTCCATATCGATACCCAGCACGCCCAGCGAATTTTAACTCGTAGTTTCTTAAAGGTAAATTTCGATTTCACGTCGGTTTGGACCATTAAAAATCTAGAATATTCAGTTTACTTCGTAATCATTTAAAAAATTTAATATGATCAAATTAACCTTGTATATATTTTTTATTTTCTCTCTTTTATCTCTGTTAAATTTTTTTTTAACATAAATAAAAAATAAAAATTAAAAATTAAATATCTTTTAAAATATAAGATAAAAATTAATAAATTTTATATATTTGAAAAGGTCTCGACGAGATCTACGCAACGAATACCCATTATATTATGTTTCGAAACTTAAAAAAAATCGGTATAATGGTAGTTCATATCCAAGAATGAACACTATTTTTAGAGTATGGTAGTTCATTCTAGTTCTAACAGTTCATTTGTAAAATGAACTCATATATGATAGTTAATTCTAGCAGTTTATTTTATAGAATGAACTCGGAATATTAGTTCATTTTGAAGAACTAAATCGTAATGGTAGTTCATATTGTAGAATGCACTCGTGATAGGTGTTTGTATTTTAGAATGAATTCATAATGGTAGTTCATATTGTAGGAATAGTAATTCATTTTGTAAAATGGACTCGTAATAATAGTTAATTATGGTAGTTCATATTGTAGAATGAACTCATAAATGGTAGTTCATATTGTAGAATAAACTCGTCATATGTGTTCATATTGTAGAATGAACTCGTAATGATAGTTCATATGGTAGAATGAACTCGTACTAGTAGTTCATTATAGTAGTTCATTATAGTAGTTCATTTTGTAGAATGAATTCGTATGTTAGTTCATCTTAGGAGTTCCATTCTGTAGAATGAACTCATATGATAATTCATTCAAGCAGTTTACTCTGTAAAATGAACTAGCTAATATGGTAGTTCATTCAAAAGTTCACTTTGTAATTGAACTCTTATGATAGTTCATTTTGTCGTTGATTTTTAGCTAAAGGATAACGTAAAAAATAAAAACTTCGAAATATAGTGACAATGGTACTCGTTGGATAGATCTCGTCGAGAGATTTCCGAATATAGAAAATTTATTATTTTTTGACTTATGGTTCAAAAGATATTTAATTTTTAAGTTTTTTAATTTATTTTTATGAAGAGAGAGAAAAGGGTATTTTTGACTCCGTTGAAAAGATGATGACGTCATTGATGATTTTATTCCGCGTGGGTGATGTTCACCGTAGGACCAAACAGTAATATTTGGACCAAACAAACAATATATATTTTTAGAAGGACCAAACAACAATTGGACCGGGTCAACGGGACTGACACAATATTATTAATATTAAGACTAAACGATAGTTTCTACATAATTTATCTAGTTTTTGGTGTAAATGACATTATTATCCCCTCTAAAAATGTCATCGAGTTAACTAGGTTTTAGTCCATAGGAATTAATTTATCAAGATTCAATTGGGGTTTTGATTAGCGTTCATCAGGTTTCAAATTAGGATTTCAATTAGAGTTTATCTTAGGATCGTCGAGTTGGATTCAGGATTATTGAGTCATTTCCTAACATGGTTCATCATTCCCCTCCCCTTAAGGTTTAAATGGATTCGATGATGAATTTATCAATTTAAGGTGGTGGTCAGTCAAGCATTGTGCTAGGGATTGCCCTAGGAAGAAGGATTCGACTAATTTTCCTAAAGATACCATAGCCGTAGCGATGATATCGGAAGATGATATCCTACTAACGCCTGTAAACTTTATATGTTAGGGAGGATGGATTTTGGACTAAGGTGCCGATGTACATGTTTGCAACAATCGTTCTTCATACAACAATTATGAAGATTATAGCGAGTTTGTCTACATGGGATGATGACTCTAGATTGCTGGTTCATGGAGTTGGTGAAGTCCGCCTGGAATTGTTTGATGGCTCATTTCATACAATCACAAATGTTAGACATATGTCGGAGATAAAGTGGAATCTAATTAGTTTACCTAGATTAGAATCACTTGGAATGAGATACACTATTTAAAATGGAGTAATAAGTGTATATCATGACAACAATGTAACTTTAATGGCAAATCAATGCAGGAGCTTGTATAAATTACATGAAAGAGTTGTTTGTGGTGGTGCCACAAGATTAAGAAATATATGCTCCGATGGTGCTAAAGCAACAAGAAATAGGTTTGGCTTAGGTGATGCTTCTAGATGAAAGTTCAAAACAGCTCAACGGAAGGTGCATGTGACTATATCCATTTCAGACATGGCTTAATTATCATACTAGATAATTAAGGGCCCTTATGGGAGGGAGGCCTTGAATAAGGATGAGACAAAAGAAGATTTCAGGGAGGCCTCATAAAATGATGAGGTCATTGATGACATCATTTCGTGTCAACGATATTTATCATATGACCAAACAATAATATTTAGACCAAACATATATTTTATATTTTTAAAAAGACCAAATAATAACTTGACCAGGTTAATGAAATCAAATTAATACTACCTCCGTTTCAGGAAAAGAGTTACTATCACTTTTTTAAATTGGTCTATTTTTAGGCTAAAATGAAAAGGTGATAGTAACACTTTTCTAAAAACGGAGGGAGTATTATACTTCCTCTGTTTTAGGAAAAAAGTTACTTTTCTTATTTGCACAATTGTTAAGGCAAGATGAGAGAGAATAACTTTTATAATTTATTTCCAGATTTATCCTAACAAAAAGTTTAATACTACATATATCTTTATAATGAGAATAATAATAATTCTTAAAATAACAATGGTAGTTTTGAAAGTTTGTTATGTTAAAAATGAAAGTAACTCTTTTGTTGGAACAAAAATTTAAAGAGAAAGTAACTCTTTTCCTGAAACGGAGGGAGTATTATTCATATGAGGACTAAATGATAGTCCACTAAGTTATAAATTTTCATCAATTAACCAGCCCAGACCAATCAATTCAATTTTGGACTTATCGAATTGATTAACCGGCAAAAGTTTAACCAATTGATGGCTTATTCATGCAGGCATGCATTAAGTAATGTTAGCAACTACGAAAGCCAAAATTGAGGTATAAGTTCTGATATTTGTGGGATCCTTCCTCTCCGCAAGACAATAACATAAACTGATTTCTAGATAGCTAATGGTCCTAAGAAACTCGAATGCTCAAGAACTGAAGGGTGCAGTACAAGTAAGGTTTTTTTTGTTACAGAAATCCTTTCGCAAATTAGAAAACATGGTTACTATCATAATACAGAATGAAGATGAAGTAGGTTGGACTATGCACAAAAATACGGTACATTGAACATTTACATCATTTTGATAATGGCATTGTTATAGTTCCACTATATTTCGTTGTTTTGTAAATTAGAAGTACAAAGAAAGATGAGAACAATTACAGATTCAACTCGACTGAGCACAATATGATTGAATCATAGAAGCCATGTCTCATGGAGTTGGGTGATTAGTTATCTGTTCGAAAAGTACATAGCGAGATCAGGAATTTAGAATAACTGAAAATTATCCTATTCCTCTATCATAAAATATTCAGATGTAACTCCTACCACCATCTTGACACTCAGAGAGCCACAAGTCTATGTGTTCAATAACCTGCTGCCTCACTTTCTGCACTGCATCAGGGGAGCTGCAATTCTTGGCATCACCTGTAACCACAATTTAGAAATTGACTAGGTCAAACTTACACAAGGAACGACTTGTAAGCAACGAAATTGTTGATTTAAAATCCACCAGACAACAAAATTTATTTTTATTAGGAAAATGTAAACCTCCATTTGGTTGGAGAAATGAAAGTAAATTGTACCTTCAAGCCTTAAAGGAGATTGGGGACACCCTCTCAGGTCTGTCCCATGGCCGCAATTGTGACAAGAAATGACATAGGATGGCACTGGATTGTTGAAAATGAAAATGAAATAAATATATAAGATGAATGTTGGACACTTGAACTACATTTGACAGACTGTCAGGACACAATACAAAAACATAAAAAACTTCGCTGGTGCGAATCTTCTGGTACTCTTCCATTCCAAATAATATTAAGCAAAATAGGCGTAACCAGAAACATGCAGCAAGACACACCTTTGAAATCTGATCCGCAGGATGGTTAGATGGAAACTTATCAGATTCAACATCTTTGGTT
The DNA here is from genome assembly GCA_023531435.1 of Papaver californicum. Taxonomy (NCBI): domain Eukaryota; kingdom Viridiplantae; phylum Streptophyta; class Magnoliopsida; order Ranunculales; family Papaveraceae; genus Papaver; species Papaver californicum. The sequence continues at coordinate 9,803,706 of JAJJMC010022854.1, forward strand.
GATGCAAATTTATTATGTTTAACATCTTTGGTTGGTGCAAACGAACTAAAACCATGCTACTCTATTATTCAAATAGACAAATGAGGCCATGTGTTTGGCATCAACAATTGAAATAATATCTAATAACTTTCCATCTAACCATCCAACGAATGATGCTTAGAAGGTGCACTAAAATGATATCGCACAGAATACAACTACTTCATCTATAAACATAAACGACACTATTAGGTAGAGAACAAATCAGTGTATCTTGTTGGGCTATGGACTAATAGGTCAATAAAATGGTGACAAACCACATTTTGTGATCGGGAAAATGTCATTTTCATGAAAAATAAATTATTGCCAGTAAAATTCCCATGTATGTCATCGCGAGGAAAATTTTGCCTTTTGTCATCTCCACGTACCCACACTTTTAATGTGGAGGCGACAATCTACTTTTTGCAAGGAAATCAAAGTTCAGGTTTTATATTGTAGTAAATACTGCGGTTCGTGGAAAACCACATCATGGCATCAAAGAGAAGAACACCTTATTATGAATGGCGAACATAAACCATAGATTTTAAGACAGCGGCGAAAAAAACAGGTTTGGGGGCGGTGAGTAAAAAACATGCTTTTGGGACAACAGTACACAATACACTTTGTAGTGAAGGACAAAAATCCTTTCATGAGAAGTTAAGAAAATGGGTTAGAAAACTATCAGGAGATGAGGTCTGCATGGATGCATGGCGCCAGGGGTCCTGTGAGCCATTTGTGAAGACAATCTTCGAACCTGTTAAATGTTATAGTATATTGAGTTCTCAAATATTCCGACGTAGTCACAAAACGTTGTGCTTCTAAATGACAATAGCTCGTCGAAGATAACCAAAACAGTTTATCAATAAAGAGACATTTCTGACTTTCAAACTATTTTAAGATTTAGAAATGAAAAGGGTTTTATGGGTAAGAGCGCTGACCAGCAAGTTTTGTGCCTCCATAGTATAGATTTGTTGCATCCACGTCAGGGTAAATGCCTTCTCCAAAAACATTTCTGCAGAGGTCCAAGTGATATCTACAGAATAGGAGCAGCAAAATTTGTAATTTTTAGATGTGTATTTCATCAAATGATAAGCAGAACTGAAAATTATGCCTAATCAGTTGTGATCTCTTGACATTAAAAAATGCATGAAGTTGTAGTACTTTGACACTTCCATTTTGCAAATAGTTTTGGGACCATTTGACATGAAGACACATCTAAGGATAAATTTATAGAGGATCGAGCGAGTTGACATGCCTTGTATCAACTTTTGATGAGCGGATGCTATCATTTAAGGGTGCAACCTGGAAATAAGCAACCTCAGTACAAACTTGGAACCACCATAATCTATCGCCACTATTTTCACTTAGAGCAGTCCTTTTTAAGTATTGTTGATCATATGTTTGAACACCAACACCCAAAGTTCCAAGATAATAATCTTTCACATAGCTGGCATATGTATCCTGCATGTAAGATACAGAACTTAGTCAGAACAGATTGCACATGGATTGTACAATGAACGGTAATAGCAGAGAGATGAGCATACCAACAAATTCTTTCCAGCTTTTTTTGCTTCGACCATAGGGGTGCATAGTATATCTGGGTTTCCATATTGAAACTGCAAACAGTGAAAACATATCAACCACTTATTTAATTACTATTCCAAGCGCAACTTTGTGACTTCATTTAGAGGTACAGTACCGCTGTAACTGCAGCGTCTGCCAGATAGTACAGAAAGTCACCATCGCTTTTTAGCTGCAGGCACAGATGAAAGATCACAGTGAGGATTTACAGGAACTAGGATAATATATAGGTGTTATCGGAAAAAGAAATGAGTGATCCAGCTACTGTACACGAGGAGAAACAAATGAAGAAGCATATCAGAAATATTTAGAGCTATTTCATCCAACTACACGATTAGTGCTATATGATGTTGGTTGATAAAAAACCTCAAGAGGAATAGAAATATGTACCTGAGCTGCACCAAATAAAGTTTTCACTGCTATTTTATCTGATGCCAGTTTTTCTTCAACAAGTTTCGTAGTTTCTTGTAATGCTGATTTACAATCAGGACCAGCAGACTCTCCGATCTACAAGTTGGAAACCCGGGAAAGGTTGATTCTCACTCAGTGGAATGATACAGCTTAATCATAAGCTAAAACAGAATGGAAGCAAATTGAATATGAAAACACAACCATATACATAACGGGTCAGGACCGATAGTAATGTGTTATACTTGAGCACCTGTTTATCGAAGTCGGTGAAGTTGTAAACAGCTTGAACAACTGCAGAACTCGCTAGGCTCCCACATGTTAAGTGTGGGAATTTCAGCCGAAACCAAGCACTAAGCGCTCCAGAGTAAGAAACACCAAAAACAATCCAGGGGTTGTCAGTTTTTGATTGATTTAGTTTCTTATTCAAGGATTCCTGCAGATAATTATGAGACAAGATATAATATATTAAGCAGACCTATGCATAAGAATATAAGGTGATGACCGTAGTGGACTTTTAATATAATTAGCACAATTTGCTGACGCGGGAGAGCTAATTGCGCATCAAATGATCACGAGAAAATGAAATAGCAACTAACAAGTAAAGAATTACCTGATAAAACTGACGAAAAACTGCCAAATCAAAAAGAGCCTGCTTTGAAGAGAGATATTTCAAGTTTTCTGTTGCCAATGTGTTAAAAGGAGAACTCTTCCCATAATAACGATGCTCAAGAGTCACAATAGCAGCACCAAACTTCTTTGCCAATACCTACTCAACATTACAATGCACTTTGTGTGAGTATAAAAATTGTGTACATGCAGCAGTAGACTCCAAACACAAAACAAGATAAATTGGATCTTAAGACAAACTGAACACAAAATTAACCCCACTGAATCAAATTTCACAAAAGCCAAAGCAAACTAGTAACTCAATGGCTCTTACACATTAATCCAAGTATCCAACCACTAAACCTATTGATATACGCAATGCATGTTTCCAAATATTAAAAAACCATCTAATTTTGCAGTTTTCACCCACTATGAATGGTAAAAAAGAGTAGAAAAGACTTACACTGAGATAATCATTAGTAATTCCATTGCATGAAGATTCACCACATATTTTCAGAAAAATAGGCCCATCAGGAGCTCTAAAGTAGTCAAGAAATTCATAATAACGCTGCTGAAATCTAACATGATTCTGGCAATTAAACCAACTATAATTAGTAAACACAAATTCAATTTTCCAAAATTCAGTATTTATAATAGACCTAATAACAAAAAGATTGAGAAATTATGGTAATAGAGAGAGGGAGGGAGACTAACAATTGGGGAAAAGTGATCGAGTGTCTGGTTAAACCAGATTGCTGTTTGAGTCAAGTAATTTTTGCTGTTGCTGCTGGCGAGACCATTTGTCCTTAGATGAGGCAACGAGATTCAACGCAGTCATGAGAGATGATGATGAAGAAGAATAAGAATAAGAAGGAAACAAGTAATTGAATCTTCATCTTCTCTAATTCTAATTGCAGAGACTTCACTTGTTAAAGAAGAAGAAAAGGCCAGAGGGGTGTTATAAACTTATAGTGGAGTAAATGATTAGTGTTTATGCTTTGTTGTACTTTAAAGTTTAGTTAGAGTAACGTTTATCCGGGATTTCCGCTGACATGCGGTCCCCGTAACTTCTGGTGTACAATATCCACGCTCCATTTGACGTGAGCATGTGAACTACACGCTCGCATTCCATGAGTTGCTGGGTCCTCCTCTTTTGTTTCTGTATTCAATTGGTGATTGTGAATATGACACCATTTGGGCTGAGGTTTGGCTACAGCTTAATTATAGCGAAGTCATAGAGGGTCCAAAAAATTTCACTATATACCAAGCTATGGTTTGGTTTGTTGAGACGGATACCTGATATCCAACATAGTATGAGAGTCAACTGATTGACTTGATCAGATGGATATCCGATATCCGTTCTATTTCTTTTCTATACGGAGAAATATCCGAGTTTCTCCTCATTCTACATTTTTTTAAAAAATTTCTTCCCTCTCCCCTTTCAAACCATATTTACCCCCTTTTGATCTTGAAGATGTTATACGTCGAGTTGTTGCGTCAAATTTAAAGGGTTTGCTCCATAATTATGGTGATTCTATTGCATCTTTCAATTTTGAAATTCATCCACAAAATCACCAAAGATAAGTTAATCTACCATTAGGGTTCTAAATCCATTTTTTTAATTGATAATCATGAAATTGTTGATGTATATTGATTATTTACATTGTAGAAAACTCAATAACAACATTAGAGCATAGATATAGTATAAAATCCATGATTATTACTTGTTTTGTGATGTATTATTGATGAAATGCTTTTTTGTAATGAATTTGTTACTATTTTATTGGTGTTGAATGTTGATTGAGCCCAATTTGAAGTAGGGTATTGAGAACTTGAAATTGTTTTTGCAAAGGTACAATATGAGTCTAATGCGTGCCTATATGAGACATACATACGAAATCGATTTGGATACTTCAAGTGACGAAGAAGAAAAAGGCGTCATGTTTTTCCGGCTAATGACATTGGATGTTCATAGGCATATTATTCGTCAATCGGTGCCTAGGGAAGTGCAGACACGATCACGACTTACCCGAGATCGAGTGTGGCATAATGGGAAAATGATGAATGATTATTTCACTCTTGGAATTGGTTATACTTCAAGACAATTCAAACATCGTCTAGGCATGGATGAAGTATTATTTACGAAATTATTAGGAAAATTACTTGAAGTAAGAATGGCATCAACGTCCGGATGCCACTAGTGTAATAGGGTATTCTTCACAAATGAAATTACTAGCCGCGATGAAAAGTTTGTGCAAAAGTATAGCCGCCGGTAGTATCGACCACTAGTGGAAAAAAATTTAAAATAGGTGGAAACTGTCGTATAAGATATATAGAGCACTTCGGAATTGGCGCTGAAAGGCCGCAGATTAATTGTCTTTTTCTGGAACGACACTTTCCAGTTGACTCATACTGAACTTGATTTACGATACTTTGTCCTCGTCGTTATATATATAGTGTCGTAGGGTAAACTTCTATATTATAAAAAAATGGACATTCAGCTGAATTCCAATTCCGAACTAAAAGAGAAACTAAAATTAAGAAATTCGAAACTGAGTTATTTTAAAACTAAAATAACACTATTAGAAACTGGGTTCAATTTTACAATTTACACCAAAAATTATTCAAGTTCCAAGTATGAAAGTTTCAACACTAAAATCATTACTGAACCTCAAGTACACTGACCTCTAAATGCACTTGAAATATGTGCAAATGACTGAGAGATTAATAATCTATTAAGGTTAACCACCATTGATCTTTGTGAGGAAGTAGTCTATGAATGAAAAAGGCATCACTGATTGCATTCTCCAATTCAATGTACGTAGCAATAGAATTTCCATTCTTTGAATAGTTTTAGCTTCAAAAATGAACTCAGGTTTACCATTCCAAGCTCTATTCATATATGATGGCAGTGTCATGTTCATAGTCCAGGTAACATTATTATAACGCCTCAGACGCACACTCCCTCCCTTCCAGATCAATTGTCCCCTAGTCATAATCTCATTGTACTGGAGATTTAATCCTGCAGGAACATAATACACGTTTATATACTAGCTTAAAAGTCAAACAAAGAACTAACATTCAGTATTAAAGATCATGTTGCAACTGTGTAATTACAAACAATATACCATTTGAAGAACACACATCTTCCTTCGGTGTATTCAGCTAGACAGTGTTGGCTACGTCTTGAAGAGATAGAGTTAGATATGTCTGAGTCGGCCTCTGGATGTTACGCTTGTATAGAGACAAAACCACTTGATTCGCCAGTCCAAGATTGGGGTCCTGCAAAAAAGGTCCAGAAATTTGTTAGTATGGCGAGCATAACTAATGGTTTGACTGAGCAAGTTCCTCAAATGAGGTCATAGATAAAACTCATTTGAAAAAGACGAACTCCTTGTTTCCATCTGGTCTGCGAAACTAATCACAAGAAGTTGGATAAATATAAAGTAATACTATATTACTGCAAGATTCTCATTTATCAAGAACCATATTCTTTAACACCTAATGGTTCAACTTCTCAGTCTGCATTTGAATATTTTCTAGGTATTTACCTAACTAACATTCATTTATCAATGAATAAAGACATATCTTTAAAACAAAAAATAAAAAAAAAACAAAGGAAAAGAGTACAAAAGAGTACAACGATAAATGATCATACAACATTCAGATGACAAAAGTTATAATCTCTGCGGGTATAACATACCAGCTATCGTCGTACAAAAGAAATTCATGACCTTGCAAAAAGAACCTTTGTAGATATACATGCCATCAAGCAATTCATGCTTTTACTGTAGAACCTTAAGCTATGTCATTTGGCACATGGTAGTACACCTGGCTGTAAAGACAACAACACTAAACTTTCACAGTCCTACAATTGGATAAAGTGAACCCAGCAAATTAAGTCTCTTAATTTCTGAATACTTCACCATCTATTCTTGCTTATTATCTAATTATGATTCTAAAGTAGTTCATTATCATGTTGACAAATCTCTGAAAAGCGAAAGGAATAATTTTTAACATATAAATATTATTTTTATACCAATCAACATAATCACCACCCAGGCTTAAGGTCTGTTAAAAGACGTGTTTGGAACTCTTGTCCGGGAATGATGATAAAATCCAACAAACATTTTTTTCCCTAAAAATTCTACTGAGACTTGAGAAAGGATTTATAATACCACGAGTTCATCGCAACACTTAATGAATGGATGAAGTAGATGGCATGTGCAGTACACTAATTATGTAGCAACTCATAAGCAAATTTTTACCCTAGATTTTTCGATATTATTTTCTAAGTAGGAACAAACATTTTTGGCTTTAACCGATAGAGCAGGTGTCTACTGGCAAATGATATTTTTCGATATTATTTTCTAAAGGATATTAAACAATAGCTTGTTGTACAATGTAACAATTTTATGTTATACTGTATAATTCACCAAAACATGATAGACGCTGTGTGGTTAGCCAACTAAGCAAATGAATATGAGATCTCAAACAAATTAATAAACACAACATGTTACGTTTTTCCGTTCTGGATACTTGTGATAAAGCAAACATTATCCTCGCCAATCAATCCTTAAACAAACTATATAGGTAGCAAAGACAAAGTAAGACACCACTAGCTGAACACGATTTTCAGTCAACACATTTCCATACGTACGAAATCGAGAGACGGAGTTAGAGAACTTACCCATGACTCTAATTATCGATGCTACCTTCAAGAGCTTCTCCAAGACCAGCCCAAGCTCTATTCATGCATCTACACACACAACAAACAACAAAATGAGTTATCAAAATGAAGCCTTCACCAGAAAAATAAAATCAAACCAAAAAGCAATTTACAATGAAATTTTTGTTCTCATCTAGAATTAGAAAAACCATTCAGATACACATCTGAAACACATCAAATAAAACCCTAAAATCATATGACAATCAGGAACCAGATATTACTTATGAGTATCAGTGATAACCATCCTCTTAATCTTGTCATATGGTGGTGGGATACGCTATTTAGCCTTAAATCGAGAAATTGCAGCAACCTCACTTGTTCTTGTGTGGAATCATACTAGAAACCTTAAGTTGCTTTAAATAATCCTTCTTCGTATGTATAGATCAAAAAAATAATAACCTGGGTAATTAAAATTAACAGTCAATAAAGAGGATCTACAAACTTAAAACAGAAATTAAACACTTTGAGCCCTAAATCAAAATCCGATATACATAGATTAGGGTTTCAGAAGGTTAAACAAAATCAAATCGAAATGAGATAGATAAAGATGGTGAGATTGGTGAGATGCAATACCTGTTTAGCCATAGTTGAGTATTCTTCATCACCACCACCACCACCAAAACCCACTTCTTCTTCTTGCTCTTCTTCTCCTCTCTGTAAGACACCCATCTGATCTAAAAAGAATGGGTTGAAGAAGACGAAAAATCGAAAATTACCAACAAATGAAACCCTTATATAAAAAATCAGAGTATACGAAATTTTTTTGGCAAAATTAGTAAAACCCTAAATCTAAAAAGAATAGGTTCTTACCTGTGTAGGAAACACCTTCAATCACCAACAAAAATCTGCAAACACAAAAACCCCTAAATATCAGCGACGAGAAAGAAAGGCTAGGTCTTTTTTGTAGAGTCTAAGCTTGCTACTATAACTGTGGGTATCAATTGAAAAATTAAGGTTAAAGTTCATTACCTTTATTTAATTTTAGAGATGAACATGCAGGGTAAACAAAAGAAATTTTGTGTTCTTGCTGTAACAAAAATTGGGTTCTACTACAGCTAAATATGAATTCTTCAGGATGGTGAAAATACGAAAGGATTTTAAGAATAGAAGTGGTGGTGCTGGAGAAATGACCAAGGGAGAAGAAAAGTAGAGATTGTTTTTTCTCTCTCAGAAAGAACCAGAAGAGGAGCGGCGGAAGAAAGAGAAGAAAAGAAAACTGAAAACTGAAAACTGAAAACTGAAAACATAATAGGGTTATACGTAGAAGTGGACCCATGCTTCAAAGAAAATAAAAAAGAAAAGAAGTGGGCCCGTGGAAATAAAGAAGACCATATCTAACCGGTCTTTAGAATAATCTACCGTGGAAACAATATTGTGCGATTGTCGTTGTCCAAGTCAACAAAAGTCTTACCAGAACGACACTTTGACTTTAGTCACCCACAATTTCAAAGTATTGTTTAATTTTTCCGTTTTCCACCAAATGAACGACACTTTCAAGTTATCGGTGTACTGCGATAATTATTTTGTTTCGTTTCAGTGTGTCTTATATAGCCCATTTTTACTAGTGGACCACTACACTCGTATGGGAGCCATAATAACATACTATTATGCGAAGAGATTTTGCAACATAATATGCTACCATTTTGGACCAAGATACTTGCGTGAACCTACTCCTTAAGATGTGAGGAGGTTGTTAAATGAGAATGTCGAGCGAGGATTTCCTGCAATGCTAGGTAGTATTGATTGTATGCAGTGGCCATGGAAGAATTGCCCGATAGCTTGACAAAGAACATATCGGGGTAAAGAGAAGTACAGTTCCATGGTGTTAGAGGCGGTGGCATCATATGATTTATGGTTTTGGCATGCCTTTTTTGGAATGCCCCGGGCAAATAACGACTTGAATATGTTGGCACACTCACCCCTTTTTGATAATATGCTCAAGGGTATAACCCTTCCATGCAATTATGTCATCAACGGGCACCAGTACAAAATGGGTTATTTCTTAGCGACGATATCTACCCAAAATTGACAACTATTGTACAAGCTTACACTCGAACATTGGGTTATCCAGACTTGGTAAGAGTCAACATGTATCAAATGGCTAAAAGGAAGGATGTTGAGCGTGCCTTTGGAGTGCTAAAAGGGAAAATTTAGAATTATTGGATCACCATGTAAGTATTGGAAAGACACTGACTTGAACCTAATAATGAAATGTTGTCTTATTTTGCACAACATGATTACTGAGCATGAACGTCGGGATAGGGAATGGGCTGCAGTTGTTCCTGTTCCAATACCAGAGCCTATTGATAATCGTCCTATTTTTGTTGCAAGTCTTAAAAACCTTCAATTGCGCCTACAGTCAAGGACTGATCTTGTTACACACATTAGATTACGTCCTGGTAGAAGAGTAGTAAACCCAGCACAACCAGATAGAAGTTCAAGTTTGGAGGGGCCGGATTTGGAATATGTACAAGTACCTTCATCACAAGAAAAATTTGATGATACAGACTCATTAGACGAAGAAGAATATCTTGGTCAAACTGAAGAAGATGTATTTGATTATTATGGTCAAGGTACAAACGATGATGGACCTCAATATTACGAACATGTTGCAGAAGGGTTTGAGAACGTAGGTGAACCTTCTTATGAAGATGGATACGCAGAAGAAGAATACGTTGATTCCGATGAAGATGAAAATTACGATGAAGATAAAGACGAATATTCTTATAGAAATAGAGATGGATATGAAAGTGCATACTTTAACGAACATTAAATGAAATATATTTTTTTTATCATTTAGAAGTTTTAAGTTTGAATGTATGTAAAGGTTGACTTAATTTTATTTATTTAGGTTTGATTGTGGTTGATCGAATATTAACGGCTCTATTAGATGAGTCATTGGACCTCAACGGATATGTTTTTCAAAAAATTAACTATTGCAATGGATCCTTTCCAAATGTCCCTATAAATTTACATCTTCTCCACTTCGCTCTTCATATCTTCTTTACTTCTTCAATACCAAACATCCACTTGTTCTTCACATCCACTTACTTTTAGTTAAAAAATACATATATAAATTTCTATGGCTAGATTTGATCTGGAAAAAGATTTAGTTATCTACAAAACTTGGATCACCCAACAATCTCGTGCTGCCGCTCGGCAACGAGCTTTACCAGATGAAGCTTTCTGGAACCTGGTATGGCATTACTACAAAATTGACTTTGGAAATTCTCGACAAAGAACACTAGATAACATAAGGGATAAACATGTTATAATACAGGAAGAATTTATGCAGTTTATCGTCCTCCAATCAACTATTTATAACAACTACAGCTGTCGTGAAGAAATGACCCATGATCGACTAGTAATTTATTTTCTTTTATTTTGACTTAGTCAAATGTTACTTTATGTTTCCTTCAACTAGAATTTTACTAATTATAATGTTTAAATGTTGCAGAAGAGACTAGCAAAAGTGAAGTGCAATGAATAAAAAGGCAAACAATTTGAATTCAATGAGTGTTATCAGTTTTTAAAAGGAAATTTTCCTGATCTACATACATTCATGAAAAACTATACATTTGAAGTTGATTCCGATGAATACTAAGTTTGATTATAATAGGTTTTGCGGGTACATCTCTTTGTAAACCCTCACGAGACACAACTCGTCTACCGGAGTCGTTTGGTGGTTTAAAGGCTTGTTACACATGCTAAGTGTAATCGTGTTTCTTACGAAAGTGAATTAGGGTTTTAATTAAGTATTGTAATTTGCTTTTGTTATTTGTACTTCAACCGGCGTAATCTATTTTGCAATGAATAAAATAACGAAAAATAGCATAAATAACCAATATCAATTATTGAAAAAAATATTACATCACTAGATGTTAAGGTATCTCTTTTTCGCAGGAGTCGCGGTTGCACTTAGCACGTGCAACAAGCCTTTAAACCACAAGGTGGCCCCAATAGACAAATTTTGTCTTGTGAGGGTTTACTAAGAGATATACCCACAAAACCTATAATCAAACATGTTATTCGTCGTTATCAGAATTAGGACGAGTTGGTTCTTGTGCTAACCGTGTCAATTTTATCTAAGAAAATATGTTTACTATCGTTGAATAGCAATGATTATAACGGAATGCCCCTCCATGTTGTGCAATATATGCAATACGGGAAGCTTCCAACTACAATAAACAACCAAAAATATATTCAATAAGTGTATTATTAGAAAATGCAGTCTAGAATAAAATCCAATTAAATGGTAAATAGTTACAATCATTTGGTGTGTCATCCATGACGCCTTTGTTCGATATAATGGTATTTGTATTTCCACTAACCTTTGGACATTCATCTTGATAATGGAGAACCGACTTCTGATCAAGGCGATGGAAAAATTGTTTGGGTTCCCATCAATCTCATTAAACATTTGTAGCACCTGGGTCCAGAACCATGCTGGTGAGGTTTGTTGTTCGACGGGATACAGTTGTGTAGCATAATAGTAAGACCAGACAAGGTTTTGATCTTGTTCTTCAGTAAAAGTAACCATTAGTACTGCGAATAGTGAAGATTATAAAATAGGAAAGATGAAAATCAAAGGAGTAGATGGGTATGAGAATTTGAAATATTATTGTGTGTTATAATGAGTGAGGAGTGTTGTATTTATAATGATAGAACATCGAAATGGTTGGCAACACTTTCAACATGAAAGGGGAAAAAATTACTCATAAGGTGAACATAAAAATTAAAAACAGTAGACATGCAAGGCTGATTTTTGCAGAGTCTAATCTTTTATCGCGTGGTTCACAATAGGAGACATGCTAGGCTGATTTTTGTAGTGTCTAGTCTTTTATCGTGTGGTCATTCACAATAGAAGACATACAATAGGTCCAGCATATGTCTTTGCAGTTATTAGAAGGGACAAGTTATTGTCAAGTCAAGTAGGAGACGAGTACATAAATAACCTTTGGAGACGTGTAAGGGACAAGTTATTAGAAGGGACAAGTTATTTATAGTTCAACAAGTATACTGAATTAGAAAACATATCAAACATGCGTTGGAATCCATTGAATAGATTATGGGGAACCTCTAATATCTTCAATGTCATTGTTGAGTGTCATCAATGTCAGTGTTTAGTCTCGTCAGGCGTTCAGTAGGATATTTCTATTTCATTCAACACAATTTGTACCCGTCCCGTCACATCTTTTAATATCATATGTGTTGTCATTGTTAAATCTGCAGTGTCAATTAATAAAAAACAACATCAATTATTCAAAACAACAATATATCATATTACTGATATTCAAACCGCTAGTCACACTAAAACATAATGACACCTAATCAGTCCATTCCACTGAAAGACACACTGGACATTTCCAGAAATGTTTTCCATACGTGTTTTTTGGCTTTAGAAGTGTGCACATTCATATAAGTGTTACAATTAGGCATTGAGCATTCAGTAACATTAGAGCATTCAAATTGAATTATGGCTGGACATTGGTTGGTTTAGTGACCTTCTTCTCCACAGCGGTTGCACACACACGTCTTCATTTTGGCTTTAACTTTGAAGTTTTTGCAGAGATCATTTACCATTTCATATATTTAACTTTCACAACATCGTCTAGCAATTGTGCATCTTCATGAGAATTTGGATATTGACATTGCAAATACCTAATCTTTTCTGCTTCTGATTCAATAACCATTTTGATGCCATGACAGCCTACTTGCGGACACCTATAATACATCCAGGGGCATTGCATCAGACTATGGTTATCCATGAAACATAATGGACAAACATCTTTTGCTTCCATATATAAAATCAGTTTTCCTTTGCTTTTAGAATACATGTTAAAAGTGTTGGAGTTGCGAATGATATGACTAAGTTGTGTTTAGAATAAATGATAGAGAGTGGTGGTTTTATACGAAAAAATATAATTGTTAAGTAACCATCTGTTGGATGTAAGGTTCACAAAATATAGTCGTTTGAAAAATAGCCGTTTGATGTAAGGTTTAAAAGATAGACCCGTTGCCCCTTTATGCATATAAATAGGATAACACATTCTCCATCAAATACTACCTCATTCAAACAAATCCTTCTCCATCATTCACTACTTCATTCAAAGTAAAACTCTTTTGCAATGGCAACTCAATCATCAACTACAAATTCAACTGAAAAGATACTCAAAAGATACAAATGAACTACTCCATCATCATCATCAACAACCAAGTCAACTACTCCATCATCATATCAACTATCAAGTCAATTAGTGCTATGGAAGAAGAAATACGCAAAAGAAACAAACCAATGACTGCCATGGAAAAAGAGATACTCAAGAAACAAGGTTACGACCAATTCCAACTGAGGGAAAGATTAAAGTCCGTTGAGGATGAAACAGAATGGGTTAAGAATTATTAAGTCGTGATGGATTTTCCAGAAGAAGATCGGGATGATGGTATATTTTGTAATTTGGTAAAATCAGGACCTTATGTTCCCAAGCCGGACGCAAAGTGGAAGGGGCCACGCTTTAGTTACAGGGACGACTTTGTTGCTGGTAGGTTCTTTCATGTTAAGAAGTTGTGCATCAAGTACAACGAGTTTCTCGCTAGGCACAGAGGGGACAAGTTTGCGGCACATGATGCATATACCAAATGGAGAGGAAAGTCGTTATATCATTTCGAAGCTGCAAGTATAATACAATCTCGTACTGGGAAATAAATAAAGATTTATCTCTTTGTAGAGGCTTGGTACTATGTTATCCAGGTCTAAATATATTAGGTCTAAGTATCACCTAATTTTAAGAAAATATGTAATTTTAAGTTTTTACCTATTAATGAAAAAATGTCTTACTTCAAACGAGTAGTTGTAATTTCAAATTTTAAATTAGTGATTACTTTTTACATAAATATCCATTGATGTTAATTCGATAAATATATTCGTTGGTCAAAGTTTTCATATGACAAATTTAATTATTCCAAGTTTAAAGTTTTCATTAATTCAAACAACAACTACGTTGGAAGTTCATTAAAATTAAAAATAACACTAGTAAAGAAACTTAACTAGAAATTTTAAAAACTAAACTGGAAATTAAAATTAAAATACTAAATTAAATTACTTCTTTAGGGGAAAACATTTAGAGATGGACCATTTCATCATCATCTGAATCATCGACGACGATTATAGTCAACCTCTTCAAAATATCACTATGTTTTTTCTAATAATATTTTGCCTCCGCTGGGGCTAGGTTTGTAAGATCCATATGCATAGGGATGCACAAGAACCGACCGGAACCGAAGGACTGAACCGGAACCGACGGAATCGTACCTCAAATGGACTGAACCGAGGGTACAGGGTACATGTATAAAAAATAAGAACCGAGTACAACCGGGTACAAGGTACAGGTACTACCCCGGAACCGACCTGTACCAGACCGATTGTACCGAGTTTTAATAACCGTTGATCATTTTATATAGTTTCAATCTCATCCGTCCCTTTCTAGGTTAGTTTCAATCTCTTCTACTTCGTTTCATTTGATTTCGTGCGTCTGTGTTACTGACTTACTGTGTAGTGTGAAGAAGAAGAAGACGACTTCTTCTGTGTTACTGTAAGTAGATTTGATTCATTTGATTCACACCATAAGTAGATGCACATCATGTAATTGGGACAAATTTATGAGGGTTGTGTATTTACTGGTTACGGTTTTAATCATCAAATCTTCATTTTTTAGGTTTCAGCAACTCTGATTTCTTAGGATTTATGAAGGATCAACTCTGATTTATCTCATCAAATCTCCAACTCACCAACTTATTAGGTATGTACTTCATTCTGAGTTACAATTTATTAGGATAATTATACTAAGTTTTTTTTTAAAAATTTTTTTGGGTTTTCAACTGATCTATGTTTAGGTAATTTGGGGGTTTGTTTGATTAGTTCAAAGTAAGTAAAATCCATGACCTACATATTATACTGGATAATGATTTGGGTTTTCAGCATGAATAATGATGTGGGACTATGCATAACGATTTGGGTAATTACAAAGATGTTCTTTAATCTGTTTTGGTTGAGTTTTTTTTTTTATATTTCTTCTGAATAATGATTATATGCGCAATGCAATATATATGGGAATTGTCTTTGAAGAATTGGTGGATGAAATGTTTACTGTATTTCAACTTTTCAAGGATATGCGCATCAAATTTTTGATTATGTAGTATTTGGAGATCTTAGGGTATGATATTGTCGATGTTTCGTCTTTGGTTTTATGTGTTGGGCAGAATCACATGTATAACCTAAGAAACGCAGTTATAAGTATGTTTATGTTATTAAAGCTGGAAAACCGCTTCCACTGTGATTATTATCCTAAAGTTTCATCTGTATAAGCCATGTGGCAACTGAAAATTCTAAACAGAATTGCTTTCCATTCAGCTTCTTATCCATATAGTCCCAGTGAATATAAGTGTGCCTATCTTGTAAAAGAACAAGGTTGTGTGGTTATTAAGTAATTGCCACTTTAATCTTCATGTTTGTAAAATTCCAGTTCTTTGAGTTGCTCGTCTGGTTTAGATTAAATTGTAACGTGTTGGGTTTGAATGCCCTTCATCAATGTCCGTTTATATTTCTTTGAATTCAGGTGTTCATGTTGCGACCCATTTATACTTCTAATTCTCCCATATTTCTACTACTTTCCATTGTGTTTACTACTGTGGAGTTATGATCATAACCTTCTGGACACTTTTTGCATTATTATTATGTTTACTTTTGTTCTTTATGGATGTACACTGATTGTTGAACGAGTGAGAATTGTATTGTAGGATGAGTGGGTAAAGGGATATGCCATTGTTTCTCCTTTTTAATTTATTATAGATGGAAGACATTAGTTCTTAACTGTCGATCAATCTTTTTTTTTGTTTTGTTTTTTTTAATACTACGTATTCAAAGATACCAACTATGTGGAGTCGTGACTCATGAGTATGTTATGGCTATATTGTTGTATTACAAAAGGAGTCTGCAATTATGCTATTTTTTTGTGAATATTTTTCTTCATTTCACTTGTATTCTAATTATGTAAATGCACCTATGCAGTCAGGGGATCAAAGTCAAGCTTCATCAAAATAATGATCAGGATACACTTTGAAGTTTCTGTGATAAGTCGCTTGATGAGTAGGGCAGTCTATCTCTTTTACTTTCAGCAATTTACATTTATGTTTAAATTTTACATATATCATTTGTCTATACAAGCTCTGCACGTTTCTTTTGTTTCGTTTAACTTTTAAATAGAGTAGTAAAACTTTTGCTGATTGCTGTGTAATTGTTAGTATGGACGTCAACAGAATATGTCTAGCAAGAAGGGTTAGTATGGACGTCACATAATTGTTAGTATGGACATCAATTGTTAGTATGATGTCTCTCATTTTCATTCTAGTACTGGAAAGGAAGTTGCCATCCATTAAAAGGAAATTGAATGAATATCTCTAACCACTAAACATTAAGTCGTGATTTGATTTTAATTAAAAAAAAGGGTACATGTACAAGAACCGACCGGAACCGAGGGTACAGGTACAAGAACCGAACCGAGAGTAGAGGGTACAGGGTACAGGTACACGGGTAGAGAACCGATCATAGGGAGGTACAGGTACAAGTTTCTACCAAGAACCGAGCCGAACCGACCTTTGTGCACCCCTACATATGCATAATTGCATTATCTTGTTGCTCTTGCGATTGGGACGACATATGTTGGTTACCAGACCAAATTTGAAAGAACTTGGCTTGCATTTGTGTTCTTTTTTCTTTCTTCCTTAAATGTGATTGTCTAAAATACTCGAATACTTCTCCCTCTTTTTGATCGATAATCGATTCAACCATCTTGTTTGAAGTACCACCTCTTTCTCCCCTGTGAATACCCTACTCGCGGCCCTTCTTCAACCTTGCTTCTTTTTTAGCCTTTTTGGTAACTATGGTCTCGCCACATGCTTGTGGTGCCAACGAATCTCTCCATTAGGTAGTACTTCCGTGCCATTTTGTGCAGCTGTAAAATCTGAATGTTGATTGAACAAAGCAGTGTGTTTCTCGACGGTGAGTTGAGGAAGATGATCTTTCATAATCTTATAACTAGCATCATATTTAAATGGTTGGCCTGTTTGGGTTTCAAATTTCTCCTGACCAGCTCGAGTATGAAATATTGGAGTTAAAACAATTAGTACTAAAATCACATATCATAAATAACTTGATTCAATTATACAACTTACCAAATCTTCATGTGATGCACCGCTTTTACTTTGCCGATATATAGCGTTAAGAATTCCTACGAATTCTCTCACCTCTTTTTTGATAGCTTTCATCTTAGTTTTCAAGGAACTTGGGTCCCTATTATTAGCATTTCCATTAAGACATACAAAGACTTCGTGAATACGTTCCCAAAATATAGCCAATGCTTGCTGAGAACCAATGATTTTATCACTACTCACTGCAACAAAAGTATTTGTAAGATCAATATCTTCTTTTTGAACAAAGTTATTAACCATATTGAACTAAATTAAGAGAATAAATTTTGAGTTGAGTAGGAAATCAAGTTAAAAGAAATCGATTTGGTGTGATTTGAGAAGAAAAAGATGTTGCTATATATAGAGAAAATTTCTAAAAAAAATTTGAAAAATATTCGTTGGGATCCGAGGATGGAGAACATAGAGTGTTAATGGTGATGGATGGCCAAGATCGGGTGTGAGAGGGGTGTAAGGAAAAAAATGTAAAACAAATTTAATTGTCGAGATGAATTCCTAGGATCCGTCCAACTCATGAAACGGATAATGGGTATCCGTAAATTGCATTTTTCTCACGGATACCTGGTATCCTTCTCT
>JAJJMC010022854.1:9821896-9942955 GCA_023531435.1 Papaver californicum
TTTTTTTTTCTTCTAAAAAGTTGAAGATTTTAAATAACAACGAGTCACCTCGATCGGGGTTACTGATGGTTAGCCTTCAGTATATGGATTTTTCGTTATATACACAATTATGAGATCCATTAAGAGCAAGCAAGAGGAATCATACTCCCAATCCTTATAAACAATCATGGTATCCTCTAAGTTTGATGATCAATAAGAGAAAAAAAAATCAATCTGCATGCACAAAAGTGAGACACAGATGAAGTCAAGGTTTCCACTTAGGACTTCGTCAGATTCTCATCAGTCAATCCAACTAACTAATTCCAGAAATATATGTAATGAAAATATGATATATATAGAACCAAACGTGATAATATATACACCCACTCAATCGAGGAAGCTGATGAGCATAAGAAGTGTTGATGATTTGATATCACGACCTAGCTAGCTTGATTTATGTTTTGTTCAAAGAAAACTACCAAGTCATACATTAGGAATTACCCAAGAAATAACTGATCTTCTCGATGTTTTATTAATGGAAAAAACTCACATCTGTTTTTTTCTTAGAATTAGGTTTCTCATGGGACTCTGGTTTCAGCCGCCGTCACCTTTTAGCCAAATACATAACGTTCTTTTTAGTACGTAGCAGCCGTAGCAGGTAAAAAAATATATACATACCTTAAAAATATTTGGATTCAATCATATAATTATATAAAAATGATAGCCCTTATATTAAAGGATTAGTTTATGCTGTACCATGCATGATGACGAATTACAGACCTTGATTCTAAATCTAAGTACTAAGTGCCAAACACAGTAATAACATGATATATGAATTATTAAGCTAACATTTTGAGTCTGATTAATTATGTTTCTTTTTTGTTTTTGTTTTTGTTTCATTGTTTGTCTAAGTCTACTTTTATAAAGGTGATGAAAAATATTCCGAACTATGGGAAAGCTAATCACAGTGTTTGGAAAATCTAATAAAGCTTACTTTTCTATCCAAACCAAAAAAGCGTGTTGAAAAAACAGATGGAACAAACTAAGTTGATCTTGGTATATCTTTTAAAAACATTCGAATAAAAAGGTTTCAGAAGTCTCGAGTTTTCTACTCCATGTTCAAATCCGAAAGTCTCCTTTTAGTTCTCTTTGGAAGAAAGTATATGGATGTGTTACGGGATAGTAATATTGGAAGAATGATTACATTAGTTAATGCAAAAAAATTACAAGTCGTTTTTTCTCTAATGTGGACAAATGCACGGGTTAATTAAAAGAAAATGGGTTATTTGTCCAAAAACCTTTGAAACAAGTTTATAATAGACAGCTAAATATTTGACTTGGATGAAATGGACATGGAACAATTACATTTAAAGCAGACTATTATACCCTTGAACCTCTTTCTCTTATATTTTTCTTCTCCATCTCGAAACCGCCGATGCCATCTTCTGTTCCTCCACCATCGACACCATTAACGATTTCAGTTACTTTCTAGTATCATTATAATCCCCACCACCATTATATATTATCTCCATCATCATTAAAATCGACATCACTAATTAAAATCCCCACCACCATCAACGACATCAAAAATTCATAGAACTCCACCATAGTAACTACACCACCACCATAAACACCAACACTAACTTAATTTCAATCGGCACCACCACCACTGACATAAAGCTCCACCATTGGGATATGTGTTTATTATCAATTGAAATTGAGAAAAGAATGCCCTGATTTTGAACAAGGGTTTTGATATTGGTTTGTCTCGGTTGGCTTTTAAGGTGTTTGTGGAAATGGCTCGGAGAATATTGAATGAAGCAATGAGTAAAATTATGAATGGGCAGAGGAGAAGTGGAGCTACAACCACTTTGCAACCTATATCTGGTCTGGGCATCATTTTTTAACTGAGGTAACGTACTCGCAAGCTTTATCTTCATTGACATTGTAGAACTGGTTGGTTATTATACTTCTCGTCAAGTTGTTGTATTGTAAGTTATTCGTATCTTTGAAATTCCTTAAAATTATGACTTTCAGATAGAAAAACAAATGTGTATTATAAAATTATTTGTTATGTGATACAACTAAGGAACTATCCCGTGACTAAACTTGAGAACCAACGCAAAAACTATGAAAAGATAGATGATCTCACGTTGGGGAATAACCTGTAATATGAATCAGTAAGGATTAATAAAATTCTAATCTGATTTGTTTGTGAAATGAATGGACACTGTTAACACCAGGATATACTGGTGTAGCTCTCAAGGTTGAAAGTGGGACTTACTATAATGTATCTAGTTTCATCCTATTTTTTTTTGTTCAATCGAAATCAGGATGTATCCAGTTTCATCCAGGTTTAAACTAGGATGAACCTGGTTTAACACTGGATGCACCCGAGTACATCCCGTTTTATTATTGGATGCACCTTGGTAATTATATGCTATTACTGTATGCATTCAGATTCATCATGTGTAATCATTAGATGAATCCAGATACATCTTGTGTTATTGTTGGGTGCATTTGGGTATATCTTGAGTCAAAGTGAAAATTTATATATGTTTACATGGTTGCAGGTTAGTGAAGATTATGTTGCTAGTTGGAAAGAAGAGAAGATAAAGTTATGTTTAGTTGAAAAAGTAGCAAACAACAAGTATAAAAAATGGTTACGCCTTCAAAGAACAAGAACATCTAAGGAAGAAGATGAGCATAAAAGGAGAAAATATAGAATAAGAAATCCTCAATGCCGAAGGAATTTGCTGGAAGAAGAGCGACAACTAAAATTACGTAATTTCATTAGGTTGTTTAGCACTATGTAGATAAAAAAGCTATTAATTTAGTTTGTTTAATTATTTTATTTGTAAAACATGATTTTTACATATATCTATGAAATCTAAATTATGAACATGGGTTCGTCTATGTGTATATATCATTACTGCAGGCCAGTCAATTACGCCAGTCGATTAAAAACTTTAATTAACTTCATATGATCTTGTCAGAATATGCAGTATGAAACCAGATACATCCTGAAGAAAACATATTTTTTTGTTAGAATATGCACGATGAAACCAGATACATCATGCCGAAAACATGTAGTTTTTGTTAGAATATGCAGGATGAAACTGGTTTCATCCAGGTTTAGAATATGATGTACCTTGAATTATCCAAACATATTTTTTTTTGTCAGAATAAGCACGATGAAACCAGATACATGCTATCAAAAACATGTATTTTTTGTTAGAATGTGAAGGATGAAACTGGATTCATCCAAGTTTAGACTATAATGTACCACTATGAACACGATTATTCACCATCACTATCAACATCATCTATATTAACAAGATGAGTCTAGTTTTTATCCTTACTTAAAGTCGGATGTGCCCAGTTTCACCCTTATTTAAAAGTTTTGTTCGATTTGACAAAAAACTTGAAAGAACTTTTTTATGTAAACTACATTGAAATGGTCGAAAATTTAGGATTGTTCCAACACTTTATGCCTTAATTATGGGTCCCAACCAAAAGAACTTGAAGCTTCTAACTGATGGTTATGGGGTAGGTATCCTTAATTTGCATCATGTTTTGTCGCATGCATGCTTTAGCTTCTTATT
Organism: Papaver californicum; assembly: GCA_023531435.1. Lineage (NCBI taxonomy): Eukaryota > Viridiplantae > Streptophyta > Magnoliopsida > Ranunculales > Papaveraceae > Papaver > Papaver californicum. The sequence goes on from JAJJMC010022854.1 coordinate 9,825,481, forward strand.
TTCCTATACAAGATCAAAAGAAACAGAGACATGGAATCTCTTTTCAAGGATTCAAAGAAATAAGTATTGGAAAAGATATTCATATTCTTTTTCTTATTTAGTATCAAGTAATTAAATGTATGGTAAGTAGTATTGATAAATGGAATTCAGTCATTGAAGAAGATCAATTGCGAGTAGACAGGGAGGCAGCCGAGGATAAGAGTATTCCGACTTAGAATATTGGAAGAAACAAAACGGGTATTTATGTCAGTTCTTCTAAAATCAGTTAGAGTACCACCCAATTAAAAATATTACAATAGTATTTTAAAGATCCTTGGGTATTTAAAAAGTATCTAAATTTATTTGTCTTCTACCCCATAAAAAAAGATCTAGAGTTATTCAACCAATTAACTAGTTAATTAAGGGTCCCAACCAGGAAAAGAAATTAGTAAAACCATTTTGGTGCCATTACAATGACAATCGAGATTTCAGGATTCAGAGTTATCTCTTGAAACACTCCAAGAGTCGAACTGCTGGCTACGAAATGACTTGCCCTGTTTCGAAAAATGCAGGAAGCTTGTGTTTTAGAAACTCCTTAGTTATGATTATACTAAGTAAGGATTATTATTATTATATTGGTGTCTGGGTTACACCAAGAGATATTGTTTTACTAGAAGGCTGGCATGTTGTTAAGAAGCTTGATGAAAAGAGCTTTTCAGACATTTCTCGACAACCACGATAACAAAAACTGATGACCCTTTCCACTTGACGAATGGTAGTGGCTAATAGCCAACTTTAGTTGCCAGTCACCTTTTGCAATTAACGTTTGTTGCTCAATCCTGATGGCCGGAGGAGTAGTAGTCTTATTTTTTGAGGCAACTAGTGCAAAATGGTTAGTTGATACCAGCGAAGGAAGCAGGATTGAAAATATAATGGCCAAATTATTTAATTTCTATGGGAGTTATAACTTTATTTTATTTTTCAAAAAATACACTTGAAATTAAAAATTGAATTTTGGGCAAACTCCACCCCTCAATTCCATCACTTGTTGGTACCAATGTTTTAAGCTACTAGTCTGGATAGTTGCCAAACAGTCGTCATCATCAAATAGGTCAAAGCCACTAATTTGTATAGCTGCAAAGTTACTAGAGAAAGAATTAACACAACTAAGTTTTTTCACAGTTGTTTAATAAATTTTGCATCTAGAGGTTTCATCCAGCGGCTAACAACATATAAAACATTTTTTTTGTAGCTGTTTTAATTGCCCAATCATTTTAGCAACTATTTTTTTATCTAGTTATTCAATGGTTTACGGACATAGATTATTAGCCTATCGCTCAAGTAGCTTTTAGTCGGCTATTTTTAGTGGCTTTAACTTTAGAATAAATTAGGTTGAGTTTTGTTGCTAGTTATATACTACCTCCGTTTCAGCAAAAGTGTTATTATCATTTTTTTTCATTTTAATTTACTTTTAGGCAAAAATAAAAAAATAATAGTAACATTTTTGCTGAAACGGAATATATTGAAAAACCTTTGATGATGGATGAATCCACTTTGAACCAAACTATTGTTGGGGAATAAAAATGTTTGTTACTTAAATTAATGTTTTATTACTTAAATTAATGTTTTATTACTTAAATTAATTTTTGTTACTATAATTAGCTTGATGGGTGCTTGGATCACTAGTCCAAACTTGGGTGGAATTATAGCCATCCATTTTCACTTCTTAGTGAATGAGAAACCTTTGGTTGTCCCACATTGGGCAAACCAAGGAGGGAGTTCATGCATATTACCACATATGTTCTATATAAGGAAAAGAACTAGTGGATTGGATATGGACTTGGGAAATGGACTAGTGGGCAAATGCATACATGTGCGGTGCTTCGCACCGAAGCACCGCAGGCCGCGGGCTTGCGGAGCTTGCGGTGCTTGCGTGTGCTTTTGCGTGTGCTTTTGGCGTGAGCCTTGGCGCGACCCTCGGTGCGAGCCTCGGCGTGAGCCTGCCGTGTGCCTGGCGCGTGCTTGGCGTGTGTCTGCAAGTGCACACGTGTACCCATCAATGAGAAAACGTTTCTTTAATTTTAAAATAAATATTTTACCGTTTTCATTAAATGTAAAATAAATAACATTTGGTTTAATGGGGAATTAATATTTGAAATTAAAATTTTCACCGTTTTAAAAACTCAAAGGTTTTCTTCTCCTATAAAAGAACAACTTGTCTAAGGTTTTTCTTTACCCCAGTCGCAGCCACTGTCCTGACGACTTTTCCCCTCTTCTTGCTTTGATTTGCGCACTAGTTTACTTTTCTTTACTTTCATCTACTGTTAAGTTCACAACGGGCCAACGAGCTTTGCTAGCTGGGTTGATATCAGGTGATTTTATCCTGAATTCAAGTTTGTCGCTTAAAGGGTATAACAACATCTTCTTGAAGGTGTACCTGGCAAATATTGAGTTAAGGGCAGTCTGTTGAACAGGCGACTTCACCTCCTTGTTTGAGTGTGTGTGCAGTGTAATTCTAACCCTCCCTTAATCATCTACAAGTTCTCTGTGTTTGTGTTTTTCTGTTACAGGAAGGTACTTTTCCAACAACTATATACTTACCGAACGGTGTTACTTGTTCCTCATTTGGTAACTCGAGTAATAATTGTTCTTATAAAGGAGTTCTCATTGGACTTCTAAGAAAATCAATAATATAGTATTGAAATTCATGGGATTAACTAACCTCAAAAATCAGTTTACAAGGTAAGGATTATCTAAGATTTATTAATTGTAAAATCTTAAATTTTGCATCCAATATGAGACTAATCTCAATATATCCCCTCACATATAACCTCTTAGGATCTAACACGTGGACATTAAAATCGGGTGACACAGAGTAGAAGTGCGGTTCAATGACTCGTCACAAATTGTTTGCTCTGGTACTATATTGAAATCCATGGGACTAACTAACCTCGAAAACCGACTTATAAAATTAGGGTTGCCCAAAATTTATTAACTATAGGATCTTAAATTGTCCATCTAATATGGAACTAATCTCAACATGTAGACCTCAAACGGTGGGCGCCTAGAAGAATGTAATTTTAACAAATGGTGAATAAGAATTCTGAAAAATGTCTATCTAAAAGAGAATTTAATTCCTGAAGAGACAAGTGCTAATCTTGAAATGATGCAACCAGAGATGGAGATAAAAGGAAACAATCAATCTGTGGTTGAAGATTAAACAACAGTGAAAGGGAAGAAAATCTCCAAGAGGAACAATGAGGAGGAAAATGATAAAAGGTTACAAGATTCGTTAAACACTATCAATCACTTTAATCTTCTTATTTTAGATGAAATGGAAATATAACTTGGAAGTGGGAATACAAGACTGACTAAATGGTGAAGGGTGAATATTGTTAATGCAAATAAAGATTTATCTCACAAGGCACATGAACTCATCACTGTTGATATAAAGTTAGGAGATGATTGTAATCCGACCACAAATGAATCTAGTGATGAGGGAGAAAATGTTTTTGTAAATACAAAACCTATAGAGGAGAATCCTCGAAGGAAGATCATGACAAGTTAATAAATGAAACATGGAAGCGCTTATGATACTGTTTGTAATTGAACAAGTGAACAAAACTTGGAAGCTCTAGGAGTTTCCACAAGGGAAAAGAGAATAATTAAAATGATAATTATCCTTGGTGGAATAGTAGAAGAAGGAAAGAAAGTAAACTAAAACGGAAAATGAGCCTACAAGGATTTAGCGGATGAGGGATTTAGCGACCTGAACTTTGGGCGTGGTAAACGAACGCCGGCAAGCACAACATAACATGTAAAGTTTGTTTTATATAACTTTAGTTATTTAGGTGACTTGATTTATTTTTATGACCTAAGATTCAAAAGAAAGTATATATATTGGTTGTTTCTACAACTTATTGTATTAAGTTACGTAATATAGTTTTATATACTTTGATTTCGACATAACAATGATATGTCTTTTGTCATGGATTAGTATAGAACTTTAAACTAGATGTATGTATCTAGTGGTGAAATCGGCTTTAAATTCATGTTAGAAAATCTTTTTCTTTCACATGGTTTAAAGTCTGATAGGATTCAGGATCGATCCCAAATTTTAAAATCTCTATTTTACATACTTATCTTTAAGATTTCAAAAGATAAGCAAGTTGGAATAAGAAAGTTCAATGTCAGGAGACATTGAACATGCGTATTTAACTCCAATATATTATTTTCCATATTTATTCATTTGATACTCAAGGCCAAATCCTAATTAATATCGAGAATCATCTTTTTTTACCTTAATTAGGATCGAAAATAAATGTTTTCCTTTCCCAGAATATTGCACATAACTAGTTTTCAATTCAGAAAAGTATATGGATTTTCACTAGCTAATAATATTAGTTGTCATACAAGTAGGATTCCTCATATATTAGTTGAAATATATTCTAAGATTTACTACAACTTTATGTGTTAATATAATCAAAAGAATATCAAGAATATCTCAATTTCAGAAATAATATTAATTGAATATCTTTGAGAATTTTCGTTGGTTTTCTTGTTTTCCAAACAAGTCTTGGCCATAACACTGTAAATAGTAGAGATTGTATTCTTACAAACTCATCACAGAACACACCTAAGTCATGTGGATAGTCGATTCAACAAAGTGACAAGTAAGTCTCGCTCGTTTTGGACAAAAAAATAGTATTAATTAGTTTAAAGTCTTCTTTGGGATCAAGAAGCTCTAGTAGTACCTCGGTGGAAAACAAAGAATCACACTTTAGTTTTCGTTTTTATTACTTGTAGTTTAATTAAAATCATAGTTATCTTCTAGATAAGTTCTTATTTATTTTATGGTCATTCTCTTTTAATGTAAGACCACTCAAGACTTTGAAGATTTCACTCTAGCATATTTGAGTGATTCTGAATTTGTTGATAGAACTATTGATTTATCAATGTTAACAGACTCTGTTCTGTGATACAAATCATTAGTGGAATCAAGTACAGGTTGTTACTATTGAAGATTAAAAAGATTGAATACTTTGAATATTTGAAGTCCTTTTGTATTTCTTTTTCTGACGTGATTATCTGCCTGACTTGATTGTAAGGGACAAACAAGTAGTTTATTTTTGATAAACCTAAAGCTTGCGCATCAACAAGTTGTTTGTGATTTATGATAAACGTATGTCTTATAATCGAGTGGGTTACTTCGGTAATCGTAGATCTTGATTGATCTTATCAAGGAGTTTCACATCTGATTATATCTTGTCTATCTTGGTATTATAAATCTAAAAGGAAGATCCTTGAATCTGAATTAATCATTCAATATTTGGATTTGAGTGGTTGGAAGATAGTTGGATTCCTTGTTAGGTGATTTACGTGCGCATGCCAGATTGGTTGTAGGCGCAGAGATACTGAGGAAACTGAGTAATTAGAGGTAGTTTATTCAAGCTCAACTACACGAGGTTGCGATTAAGCATTTGTGTAGCGGCTTAATTTTAAGAGTATTTAAACATGGACTAGGCTGGGGTTTTTGCTGCTAAACAACTTTCTTCGTTAACAAAACCTTGTGTGTTTGTATTTTTACTTTGCTTCCGCATTATAATTGCTTTTGTAATTAAAGTAATTACACCTGTATGTTAATAAATATCTTGGATCGATCAATTAATCAATTTCTTGGCTGGAACGAAAACTAAATCCAATATAGTTTTGCCTAGATAATCTTTAGTCATTGTAAAATTGATAAGATTGTACAAATTTGTCTGATATATGTTACTGCAAAAGAATTGGTGGTATACTTGGTACTCTTGTCTTTTCACATCTTTCAAGGAAAAACTCTTCACCATATCTTTACTGCACATAGAATTAAGTTCAAAATGCATAATTTTGTTTCATCAGAACAACTAAATTCAGTTTTTAACTTGAACATGCTTGTAGGTTCAATAAGTTCTTCTTGAACTCCTTCTAGTATAGATGTAAGTCAGATTAATATAGATGTTTCCTTTGATCATAATACTAATCATCTTGGTACTAGCTTAGTATTTTGTAATTGTGTTAGTGACTGTAAAGGAATCAAAGAAAACTATGTAACATAGGTTCTTGACCTAGAAATAGGTTAGTTCGTGGTAGTAAAATAATCACTTGTGTGAACAAGTTATCTAAAGCTAAACATAGTTCATATTGAAACTGATGCAGAAGTGGTTGCCAAATCCATTAATGCTACCGATTATTTAGTCGGATGGAAAAATAATCATTATATTTACGGAAATAAAACATTTGATAGTGAATTTTGAGTTTTTGAAAGTATCTTATGTTACTAGAGTTAGTAATAAAGTTGATGTGGCAGAACTAATAATGTTAGAAAAAAAGAAAACATATAGAGGAATATGTAATTTTGCCCCTTCAATTGTTGCTTTACTAGCAAAAGATTGTTATGATGTAACTTCCTAAGTCCATCGATAAAAAAAAATTATTGTAGAAAAAGGACACAAATGTGTTTGTGAACTTATTTTGTTAATAAAAAAGAAGGCCTATATAGGGGCTCCAAATTCAATTGAGGGGCTCCCCATAAGACGAAATAGGGACATTATGAAGTAAAACTCAAAACCCCTTATCCATAATATTTTCACAATACCCAAACCACCCCTGATTAGTAATCTTAATTACATTAATTAGTTAAGATTAAATTAAGATAATCATGATTAATTAAACATAATCTTTTACTTAATCAAATGATTTGAAGAAAAAAAAAATGAATTTGTGTTTGGTGGGAAGAAAACTAGATGAAATTTAAGAAAATTTTGTCGTATTTTTTTTCAACCCTAATTTTTGATTCAATAAACGATAGTAGCATTGAGCATACCTCTCACTTATACTCTTGATCTCTTTATGGCTCAAATTTGATGAAATCACGATTTGAAAGATTCAAATTTTGTTGTTCAGAGAAATTTACGGTTGGGTTTCTTGTCGAACCCAACCGTAACCATAAGAACACCGAAGAACACCATTTTTTCCCAGATTTACGGTTGGATTTTCAACAAAACCCAACGGTAAATCAAAGAACAATGATGAACACCATATTTTTTCCACAGTTACGGTTGGGTTTTAAACCAGACCCAACCGTAAGTAGAAGAAAAATAATGAACACCATATTTTCCCATAGTTACAGTTGGGTTTTAAACCAGACCCAACAGTAAGTAGAAGAAAAATAATGAACACCATATTTTCCCATAGTTACGGTTGGGTTTTCAACCATACCCAACCGTAAGTAAAAGAAAAATACTGAACACCATTTTTCCCCTAGTTACGGTTGGGTTTTAAAGGAAAAACCAACCATAACACATCCTTTTGAGAATCGATTTTTTTGGTCAAATTTGAGTTTTAAAAATCAAAATTTTGAAATAATTCAATCATTTTAACTAGATTGAAGGTAAATTGGGTGTTTGAAACAAAGAAAAAAATGAAAAACACACAAATTAGATAATCCAAATTTGTGTTATCCAGTAGAATTTACGGTTGGGTTTTGGCTGAAAACCCAACCGTAACATATTCTGTTAATTTTTGTTGCAATTTCAACACAGAATTACGGTTGGGTTTTGCCTTAAAACCCAACCGTAAAAAAGTTGTAGAGTTTGTACAAATTATATTACGGTTGGGTTTAGTTATCGGACCCAACCGTAAATGATCCTGTTAACTTTTTTTTTGATTTTCAATATACTCCAAATTGGGTTTAAAACACACTTTTTTAACTTATTCATTCTATTGTAATAGATTTAAAGTAGTACATTAAAGGAAAAAACAAAGGAAACGAAATACAATAGACCATTGGATGATTACACTTAAATACTTAAAGATAATGGTGATAATCAAACACCCGACTTGTTTCCATAATACGATAGCAATCTGTATGCTTGAAATCCTCCCCATATTTGATTCTATACTGCTCCATAGCCAACACATGCTGAAAAAAATAAATCAATTATTAGTTTGAGTTTTTGAAATCTCTTTTTAGTTAATGATTTATTAATCGACAAACTTACTCTTTCCACACCGTTCTTGTAGGGATTTGCTTCGAATCTCATTTGCATTTCCAGTTTTAAGTTGTTCATTTGTCTATACAACGTCTCAAACTGTCTCTTGATGGCTCTCCACGTCCTATGATTTACATTCCCCTCTAACGCAACAAACATGCGAAACACACGCTTCCACCATTCTTCAGTATCTTGATCCTCATGCCAATCTTCTTGTGAAACAACGTTGTTATTGTTGTTATAGAAGGCTCTATCGTAAGCATGTTCTACCATCGTATGCCACGCTCGAACAATTGCAACATCTTCATCATTCGTGTATGTGTTTACCATTTTTAGTGGTTGAAAGGGTATGGTGAGAATTATGAGAAAGTCTAGAATTATAATGAGAATGAAAGGGATAGAGAATAATGAGAAAGTGACAAGGAAAGGTTTCCTTTTATAGGAAAAAAGGAACCAACGGCTAGATTTTTCAAACAAAAAATCCGTTGGAATTGTGTACTTTAAGGAGACAGAAATTCTGAAATTTCGAGAATCCCGTAGAATTTACGGTTGGGTTTTGAGGTAAAACCCAACCGTAATCTAGTTGTGGTGTTGCTACAATTTATTTACGGTTGGGTTTAGTAATCGAACCCAACCGTAAAATTGAGTATTTAGTAGGAATTTTAGTTACGGTTGGGTTGAGTCATAGAACCCAACCGTAACTTTTATTGTTAGTTTTAAGTTTATATTTTATCATATACTTACGGTTGGGTTTTTCCTTGAAACCCAACCTAAGGTAGTTGTGGTGTTTGTACAATTTTGTTTACAGTTGGGTTTAGTAATCGAACCCAACCGTAAATATAATTTTTTTAGTATGAATTGTAGTTACGGTTGGGTTGAGTCATGGAAGCCAACCGTAAAAAGGAGTTTTTAAGACAAAATTAGTTATGCTTGGGTTTAGTTCATTTTCTCATCAAATACCAGAGTTGTTAAAACCTTATTTTTAACATTAAAGGAAGAACTAAAGGAAACGAAATACAGTAGATCATTAGATGATTACACTTAAACACTTAAACACTTAAACACTTAATCATAACGGCGAAACTCAAGATAGAAACTTTGTTCCAAGATACGATAGCAATCTGTATGCTTGAACTCATTCCCATATTTGATTTTATACTGCGCCCTAGCCATGACATGCTGAAAAAAATAAATCAATAAAAAATACGGGGTAAAAAAAAATCACAGTACTCACGGAATTAAATCCACCCAGAATACAATTAATCCGGCGTGAGCTACGTGAGCCCCAAGTAGTTTACCGGACAAATTGATAAGTCGGGCATTTATAAGTTTGATTATTTTAAATATTTTTTTAACGAACGATTTATTAATTGACACACTTACTCTTTCCACATTGGTTTCGTCGGGAAATGCTTCAACTCTCATTTTCATTTCCAGTTTTAGGTTTTCCATTTCTTCATACAACGCCTCAAAGCGTCACTTGATGGTACTGCACGTCCTCCGATATCTATTCCCGTGTAATGCCACAAACATTTCAAACACACGCTCCCACCAAGAATCGTCCTCCTGACCGTCCATCCAATTTTCATCTATAACAACGTTTCCATTGTTGTTATAGAAGGCTCTCTCGTAAGCGTGGTCTATCATCGTAACCCACCCTCGAACAATTGCAACATCTTCATCATTCGTGTATCGAACCATTTTTAATGGTTGAAAGGGTATGGTGAGAATGAGTTGAAAAGTCTAGAATTATAATGAGAATGAAAGGGATAGAGAATAATGAGAAAGTGAAAAGGAAAGGTTTCCTTTTATAGGGAAAAAATTCCCAACGGCTAGATTTTCAAATAAAAAACCCGTTGGAATTGTAATTTTTTTGTGACTATTCAGGGATAATTTACGGTTGGGTTTTGTAATGAAACCCAACCGTAACAAATATGTGGTTTTTGTTCAAATTATATCACGGTTGGGTTTTGGCTTAGAAACCAACCGTAATTTTAATGTTAGTTTAAGTGCGATGATCATTTACGGTTGGGTTTTGTAATGAAACCTAACCGTAACAAATATATTATTTTATTACCAATTATATTACGGTTGGGTTTAATAATCGGACCCAACCGTAAACATAAGTTTTTTAGTGGAAATGTAGTTACGGTTAGGTTGTGTCATCGGACCCAACCGTAAATGATCATCTTCATTTCCTATATTCTTCATTTTTTATGCTTAAATCAGTCTTGTATTTGTTTTATGTTGGTGGGAAAAGTGGAAGAGAGATAACAGAGTTTTAACCCAAAATTTTGAAAAGCCCAAAATGAGTGATTCTAGTGGCAAATTTGTGGAGGGTGAATCCTTGTATGATTGCCAAACTAAATTCTACATACCAATTGAGGGAGACCCAACTATGTATGATTATTTGGATGGTAGAGAGGTTTTAAGTGTAAGTTGTGATGCTGAAACTAAACCAAATGGAGAAAGTAGTCGTCAAAGTGAAGATTCAACTGCTGAGAATAGTCAGGTATCATTCTAACTTAAACTCTTTTTCATTTTTTGCTGATATTTAAGGAAATGAGGTACATAATATGGTTTTTTTTTGTTACACCATCATGTTTACGGTTGGGTTTTCTTGAGAAACCCAACCGTTACTATACATTTGTGTTTCTGAAAAGTAGAGTTTCACAGTTTTATGGTTGGGTGTTTACCACAAACCCAACCGTAACTTATTACGTGCATGGGTATTTACTGCACTTGTTACGGTTGGGTTTTACTCTTTAACCCAACCGTAAAATTGGTTTTTTTTTTTTGTTGTATTATGGTTGGGTCCGTCGATTCTACGGTTGGGTCTGACGATTCTACGGTTGGGTCTGACGCTTCTAACCCAACCGTAAACTTATTGGTTTTAGTGTTTTGTTGCGTAATGCCTTGATCTTTTTTGTTCAGCTCGCGGTTGTACCTCAACCAATGTATGATCAGCCTCCTCCAAATGATATTGAAACTATAGATACTACGGATCACTATTTGAACGACCTGGTAGGTTATAGATAAGTTGTTAATCCCTTTCGACAATTGTCATAATGCCATTTTTTTTCTCATAACTTTCTGTTCTTGGACCATGTAGACATGGGATAAAAAAGATGATGCAAAGAAGTGGGCTACAGAACATGGGAAACTCATCATGTGTGTGATTGTTTGTAACAACCAACAAAAACACAACCGCTTTCAAATGGTTTGTGAGTGTAGTGGACAATACACAAGACATGCAAAGAAGGGTACTGAGTATATACCAAAGACGAAGATCAAGCGAATAACTTACACTAAGAAGACCGGATGTCCTTTCAAGCTTCAATTTCGTAAGAACAACGAGAATAAGTGGTTCTTGTCTACAGTTGTATGCGGTCGTCACAACCACCTACCACCAGAGACTTTGTTAACGCATCCTTCTATGGCCCAGCTTACCAAGGAAGAAAAGCTCATCGTAGACGATATGACGGATAAGCGTTTGAAACCCAGTGATATACTCGGGCACTTGAAGAAAATAAACTCAAATAATGTGTCTACGTTGGAGACAATCTACAACGCCAAAGCCAAGTTGAAGCGTGAGAAATGGGAAGAAAGGGACCCGATCCAATAACTTTTGTACTTGGGGGAGACGAAAAACTACACCATGTTTCACGAAGAAGATGATAATAAAGAAATTAAGCATATTATATTGGCTCATCCCGAGTTTATAAAGTTAGCACGGTGCTCCCATCAAGTGCTTATGATGGATTGCACGTACAAAACTAACAAGTATGAGCTCCCGGTTTTGAATGTTGTAGGGCAAACTTCTACCAAGTCCCCGTTTAGTGTTGCCTTTTGCTTCTTGAGAAACGAGCTCGAAGAAAGCTATGTGTGGGCATTGGAAAAAATTAAATTATTCTACGTTGAAGGATATACCCCTAAGGTAATTATCACCGACAAAGAACAAGGCTTGATGAATGCCGTTGCAAGGGTATTCCCAGATGCTCATCATCTTCTTTGCACGTTCCACTTGTGGAACAATATTCAAACCAAGTGCAAAACGATTATACGGCCAACAAAGAAAAACGAGATGGAGAGAATTAAAAAATTGTCGGTTTCAGAACAAGAAACAGCCAAAGAAAAATTCAAGGAGGACGACAAGTTGGCGGAATTAAAATTGGCTAGTTTCCAAACTGAATGGGACGCTTTGACATGGTCTATCACCAAGGACGATTATGAAGAAAATGTTCGTATGTTATGCTTGCATTGGAGTAATTATCCAAAAGTTGTGAACTATTTGATGGACCATTGGCTGAAAACCCAACCGTAATATCCTTGGGAATTGATGTGTTGAAGTCATACATTTACGGTTGGGTTTTGGCTGAAAACCCAACCGTAAACCATCCTTTGTACCTTTGAGTTTTAAGGTCAAATTTGGGTTTCAAAATCAAAAATTTGAACTTATTCAATCATTTTAACTAGATTGAAGGTAAATTGGGTCATTCAAACAAAGAAAAAACGAAAAACACACAAATTAGAGAATCAAATTTAAAGTTATCCAGTAGAATTTACGGTTGGGGTTTGGCTGAAAACCCAACCGTAATATCCTTGGGAATTGATGTGTTGAGGTCATTTATTTACGGTTGGGTTTTCAGCCAAAACCCAACCGTAAACCATCCTTTGTACCTTGGAGTTAAGGTCAAATTTTGGTTTCAAAATCAAAAATTTGAACTTATTCAATCATTTTAACTAGATTGAAGGTAAATTGGGTCATTCAAACAAAGAAAAAACGAAAAACACACAAATTAGAGAATCAAATTTAAAGTTATCCAGTAGAATTTACGGTTGGGTTTTGGCTGAAAACCAAACCGTAATGTTATTCTTTTAGATTTACGGTTGGGTTTTGAAAAAAACCCAACCGTAAACCTGTCACATTTTTCATTTTGCCAGTTTTACGGTTGGGTTTTCATCCAAAACCCAACCGTAACACTAATGTGTCTGGGTATTTTTACCGGGATTTCCCAATGCATGGTTTCCAACTTCAAATAACTGGAAAAATAAATTTTAAGTTTAATTTTTATGATTCACGTGCAAGTTAAATTCAAACTTCAAATCCAACTTCACATTAAAGGTACAAGTTATTCACCCACACAAAAGAAAACCATAGATATAGAGTTAGGGAGAAGGAGGAGGGGTAGGTCGATGACTTTGACGAGCTCTTTTTTTTCTCATAACATTACGATGAGCAGCACCGCCAGGAGTACGAGCTCCAGCACGACCGCCTCGAGTACGAGCACCACGTTGCGCATCCTCGGCTTCATCATGTGTCTCTTCATCCGATGCTTGGGGCTCTCTTCTAGTAGTACTCGCATATGTAGTCGCGCCTCTTGTACCGGGTCTACTCCTCTTTAAAGTCCGCTGCACATCCTCAACTTCATGATGAAGCTCCCTAATCAAAGCTTGGAGTTGGTCAGGCGTCCTCACATCAATTGTGCTTAGGCATGGATTAATAGAGTCCACCAATGCAACGGCTTTCTTTTTTTATTCACATATGAAAATAAAAGTAGGATGAGTGTTTAGTAATAAATCTTAAAAACATTAATAACAAAAATAATATAGGTACCAAATTCAAATATGCTTTCTTCCAGAAACCATCTTCTGTGTTGATTGCCAGAGTCTCAAGATCATTGTTGATGATAGTTGGATGACCAAAATGGCGATACCAATCCAAGTAATCTTCTGCAGCCTCTTTTGTGCCCGGAGAGGGAGTTAACTCATTCTTTTGGACTTGGTATTTCGGATCATTGCGGTTATTCCAAACCGCGACCGAAGGCGTTGGCTCATAGTTTAACACGATGTTTGGCCCTTCGATCATCGACCCATTCACACACAATTTAAACATTTCGTTTGTCACCGTTGTTTGGACGTATCCATATTGGCGGAGAGTTCGGCGGGGGTTGGACATCACGTACCCAAACGGATGGTACAAAGGGCCGTTGTAGCCTGCCACGTCCAACAATACACGTAAATCCTCAACATGTCCATCACCCTCTATGCTAATCTTCACATAAGGATCGAAAATAACATCTTCAACCGTGAAAGCATTAATTTCTGTTCTCATCTTTGCTATGAGCACTTCTTTATATTTTGCCTAGGTCCCGGTGAAGACGAATTTCTTTCCCGTAGGTCCAGTAACATCACCGCTCGTTTGAGGAGCTAGTCTGGGAAAGTGATCATATACCCATTCCTATAAAGATAATAAATATTAATATAAGAAAATGAGAAATAATAAATTAAAGTTAAACATTGAAATTAAAACAATAAATTACCTAAAGCAGACCGGTATAACTGCAATCTTAGTTCCCCTAACCCTCGAAGCTTTTCGAAGGTTAGCAAGTAGGTAGGCCAGGGTGGCAGTTCCCCACGAGTACTGATGGGTCATCCCGAGATCACCCTGAAACCATTGTAGATACTGGACGTTGACCCTATTGCCCGAGTTGTCACCAAAGAAGATGGTGCCGAGCATATATAGCAGATAAGCTCTGGCTGTTCGAATAACTCTGGTGTCATCTATGATGACCCCAGCCATTTCCAACTTTGCGGTCCCTCCAAACTTCTCCCTTAGTGACCGCAACAATATTTTCTTGCTCATAGCTTGACCTTTCTTCGTTGGCATCCCCGGTTTATCTCCACTGACCAATTTAAACTCAGATTCAGCTTCGGTCTTCTCCCATCCAAGTGTATCTTTGACAAGTGCATAAATATCACTCCATGGCATGTTGTTGTCAAAACCCTCAAACACTGATTTACCTTCCACCTCCAGCCCAAGAATTGATTGGACATCATCCGGCGTTATAGTCATCTCGCCGAATGGGAGATGAAACGTATCGGTTTCAGGCCAATAACTTTCCCTGAAGGATGCGCAGACGACACTGTCATACTCCCACATCGAATTGGTAATTCCGGGAGCTAACCCGGTACCATTTACGAGAATCTGTACGGCCGTATATTCATCAGTTAAGGGCCAATGTTGAGCCCTTTGACGAACCAATTTCTTGATCGCCTGTGTATGATCCTACAAAGAATAAAAACAAATTTGTTTTACTTATAAAAGTTAACAAACAAAAATTTAACAGAATAAAAGAAGTGATTAGAATAATACCTTGGTCGCTGCAACTTTGGCAGCCCATGAATGGGGATAACCAAATAATATTGCAGATTTGTCTGGGGCCTCACCCCATAGTCCTCCATTCCTCCTCTTAGGCCACAGTTGAGGTTCGTCCTTTTCTTTTGGAATTTCTTTACATTTGCCTTGAGGGACATGTTGTTCTCTTTCCCGCTCTTCTTCTTCGTGTTGTTGCTCTTGTGGTGGTTCTCTAATCACAAGAGAACCTCTAGGTGTGAGTAGATCACCCAAGCCTTGGAAAACATTATATTCCTCTTCTGCAATTTGAGGAACACTACCAGCACCTACCTCAAAAGAGGGATTATGGGTCTTACTCACGCCTCTCTTCTGAACCCCTAAATGCTTTCCGTGGCGAGGGGTTGGAGTGTGAGAAATTGGTGTTAAATTGTTACCCCTCTTATTCTTCCTACAACACACAAGCAATACAAGTTAGATAATTTACAAGCAATTCAACTTCAACTAAAAAAAAATTCACTACACAGGATTATTTACGGTTGGGTTTTTCTCAAAAGCCAACCGTAAATTTTGTCCCATATTTTACGGTTAGGTTTTAACACAAACCCAACCGTAACTCACATGTAGCTGATGTGCACATTATTTTTACGGTTGAGTTTTTCTTAAAACCCAACTGTAATACAAAAACAAAAATTTTATGTGCGCTAATGTTACGGTTGGGTTTTTCTCAAAAGCCAACCGTAAACTTTTAGTACAAAATGTTGTCCATATGTTACGGTTAGGTTTTAAGAAAATACCCAACCGTAATTCACATGTAGCCTGATGTGCACATTATTTTTACGGTTGGGTTTTTCTTAAAACCCAACCGTAATACTCTAACCAAATTTTTATGGACGCTATTGTTACGGTTGGGTTTTGAGAAAAACCCAACCGTAAGTTGTTTTTAAAAAATGGCGCAAATTATTTACGGTTGGGTTATCTTTTGAAACCCAACCGTAATATCCTGAACTATTCATCTTCTTCACTTTGATTTACGGTTGGGTATTGAAAATAACCCAACCGTAATACTCAAGAACATGAAATATTACGGTTGGGTTTTGACACGGACCCAACCGTAATATCAAATGTGTCCAACATTTTTTCCCAAAAACACAATCAAACATGCGAATAAATCAATTACAAGTTCTAAGAATACATGGGTTTTCTACAGTACCTTAGATACACCATTGTTGGACTTTTCGGTGCTTGATTTTGCTTTTCACTATCGATTTCTTGTTGAATCTCTTGATTAGGTTGAAAGGAGCAGGGTTGATTGCCATCACTACTACCTTTAACGCCTTTAGTATGCTTCTTCATCTCGAATTGTTGAGTTTAATCGACGATGAATTTTGCGAATCGACGATGAATTGAGAGCGATTACGGTTGGGTTTTGAGAGGTTTTCTTTGGTTTAGTTTTTAAAAGTTATGAATAATGTTAAAAGAGTTTAGGTTTTAATTGGTATAAGGGTAAAATCGACATTTAACAAAACCCCCTAGGACATCCCTTATCGTAAAATTGGATCACCTCGACTCAACTGAGAACCCCTCAATTGACTTTGGAGCCCCTATATCAGACTTCATAAAAAAACAGGAGTCCCTTTTTATCCTTATGATTTGATACTTTATCCCGTATATATATATAGCATTTCCCGCAGATGTTACCGAACGTACACTCTTTTCTTAATATTTTTTTTATCAGTTATCGACTAATGATAAAATTTATTGCAAATATACATCTTTTTTTAATTAATTTTCAAATAAATTAAACATAAGAAAAGTCACAGAAGAATGATAAAGAAAAGGAAAATATATATACTTGAAGCGGTACTAAAAAAAAGGAAAAAACTGCGAACAATATGAATTTTTGGTTTTAATAGGAATGTCTACAAGGCAATATCAATCATGTTGGCAAACAAGCTTTCCACCATTCGCGTCTCATCTCTGCAGCATTAAGCGCTTTTGTGGTGGCTATAGATCGTTGCTGATTACTTTTCTTGTTATTTAAGTAAGATTGGGTTTGGGGCATCTTAATGGGACATGCACTTACAGATAGTGGAAGAATTGGGATGTTTTCACAATTGCAGATTTCAATCATATAACCATCGGGATCGTGGAAGAATAGTTGATCAACGAAAACACCACCTTCTTCGACGAGGGCAGTTTCATACTTCATCCCCACATCTCTTAGTCTTTTCTTTACTAGTTCAATATATGCACACTGTAAATATTTAACAAAGAAAACTGTGTAAATAAAACATAAAACTAATATTATGCTTCAAAAAAGAAAAAAAAAAACTAATATTTGGAGCTATCTTAGTCAGACCTATAGACTATTCTTTATGACCACTTCATGGATACAGAACAAATAATACATGTTGCCCATTATTAGAAATTAATAGTATGTTAGCCCATTACTTGCTATTAATGTTCTTATTTGGTAAAATTTATGACTATAGATAATTATAAATTAATAAATAATTTTAAAATAATTATTTTTATAATAATTTTTTATAAATATATTTTTTAAATAATTGATTATTTTAGAAAAATATTTTTAAAGAGGAGAGGAAAGAATGACGATCTAAGATTTTTTTACGATCTAAGATTTTTTTTAGTCTATTATTATTTTTTGTCTTTCTTGATAGTTTAGAGAAAACAATAAAAAAAAATCGGATTCAATTTTGTTAAAAATAATAATTGATTATGATAATATTTAAAAATAATTTTTTTCTATTTATAAAAAAAATATATATTTTTAATTATGATTAAAATAATCAATTATTATAAAATTTAATAAATACCCATATAATAATTTATGGTATGGATAATTATGGACTCATAATCCATTAGAGTAATGGTTACCAAACAACCCCATGTTTAAAAAAAATAAAAAAAAGGAACTTACTTGGAAAGAAATGTGATTATCTTTTGAGTTGATTTTTGCTGGCATTTATTGGACATCGTTAACTGAATTACATTGTAACAAGTGAATCCCAATTCCATAGTTGAATAACCTGTAAAATTCCAATCAATTCATTCATAGAGTACACTAAACTATAATGTAGTAATTGATGCCATTTCATATTGATGGAATTATGGAGTTATAATTCTTACCATGCTCTCTCAAATTGGAAAGAAGAAGGTCTTCTGATGAGAACAAATCCAAGTACTTCTTGATAAAATTTGGCTGATTCTGTAACTGACTTAAAAAAGGTAAGATACATGGTTTAGAGATAACAATGGCAAAGCCGAATTGCTTACATTTTGTTCTTGTAAAACTCCCGTTGTCTCAAAAAAAATTAAACAAAATTTGTCTTTGATAAGAAAAAAAAAGCACTCTCTTTCTAAATCCTCTTAGAAACTATTTATCTCACTAAATTTCTCAAATCCAGATGCTTCTACCTTCAAGGCTTTAGCTAGCTCTATATGTTGGTTTGATATGAAATGAGGATGAGGTAAGGAACTCCACTTATAGCCAAACTCTAAGCAATGAACTCCCTTAAGAATGTATATATTTAGATTCACCCCTCGTTTGAAAAGAATCTCATGTATGTTAGAGCGGCCTTCAAAGACATTTGACTTTAGTCTTCTTATCAGAAAATGACAATATCTTATAAAGGATGCAGCTTGAAAAAGTAGAAAATTATAAGAAGTCAGCTTCTCAACCTGCCCAAAGTGTTGCGCAACTTGCATCTCTTTTTTTAATTAGGCGCGCGGAGCTGGCCCCTATTATGCGCTGGATTCCATTATTAATTTTGATTGTTTGTTTCACATGTGAGGAAGCAATGTTAGGGATGACTAAGCATTGACTGTACACATGCATGATACACACTTATATGGGACTGTAAGAGGATCTCCGATGAAGTTTGGATTTTAAAATTTTTTGATGTCTTATAAGATTTTAGGTACTCTAACCTAAAAAAATTATATCTATTAATAGTTAAAACAAAAAATAAAATTAATTGGTAATGAAAATATGAATGGACACTCTTTTCCAAATCCACGTTTTTATTTTATAAATTTTTAATTATCAAAAGTCTTGTAAAAATATTATTTATAAATTATAATTAACTAATTTTATTTTCACCTAAGAAATATTGAAATACCGTTGGAGATGTTTTAATTTATACTAAAATTTTAACGGGCCATACCAATAAATCGGATAAATTATTATTTTTAACTAAGCTACATACCCAAATATCATTAGAGATGTTTTATCAGCCGGAGAAGCGAAAGATCCTAATCTAAATTGTTCGTTTGATGACCTGGAACCACCTACGGAGTTTTGGAATCTCCTGGCTCTATGATTTGAGGGAATATGATAACCTTATGCTTATCCTTCTATCTTCTTTTCAGATCACTCATTCTTTGTAATTAGTAATAAGTAATAAGTTCTTTGTTTTTAACTTTTCTAGAGCTTCTTTTGAAATTGCTTAACAAATATATTACGCAGTTAAGATGTTACTTTTTCTTTCTTTCTAAAATTCAACTTTAAACTATTGGATAACTGTTTTATAGTAGATTTTTCCGGTAATTAAGCCACCAACAAAATCATGTTTTAAGGCATGCATAAAACTTTTAAAGCATACTTAATAATAATAAAATAGGATCATTAGGTTGTAGAACCCCCACCACCCCTTATTAATAATAATGATCAATTACTAATATTTGATTAAATTATTAGTGGTAAATTAGTAGAAAAAACTTATCTTCTTATTTCGTACAATCGACAAAACAACGCGGCATGATCTCGGTTTTGAGGGTTTCCGGTGTCAGAGCAAAAGGTTCCATGAATTTTACCCCAATAAATCTAACTCATTGTACCATTCATGCAGCGTTCTTCACCCCTTTTTGGATAATAGGCTATATAGTTTGTGCATAGTGATATATCTTCTTCTATAGTAAAGTTAGTAGCCATTTTCCTAGAAAATTGAATGAAAAATGTGTATGAGGAGTGGGTATATATACAATAGAGGTTAGTAACGGCTATATTTTTTGAAAAAAGAGTCGTTCATCAAAAAATGTGAAGTAGAATGTCAGGTTCGACTTCTATTTTAATTTGTCGAATCAGCTGAACCTTTATGAAATATTTATTGAGGCATACAGATTCAAGTTCGGTTACTATTAGGTTCGTGTTTTGCAGCCGAACTTGATATATATTGGAATAAATTTATAAAGTTGTATGGATCGGCTATTATTTGGTTTAAAATTTTGTAGCCGAACCTGATTCTGCCATTTATTAAAAAAATAATCTTAAAAAATAAATGGAGTTCTATTAAATACCATGATAATCTAACATCCAAATCATAAAAGCGATAACATTAGTCTGTCATCTAGAAAATAGAAAGCAAAGTCTACTAAAGACCTATAATAAACTAACATCCAAAACATCAAAGTATGTTAATGAAACATATTCTTCCACGACCACTTCCACTACCTCTTTTACCGCCTCCACTTGGACCTTCGGGTTCTTGCCGGGTTCTCTTTGTCACCCTTTGCTTGGAGATCACGTCTTCAGTTGTTTTAATGATAAATTCTAATTTATCGCACAAACTTCGTTACTCCACCACTAATGTCAGTTGTTTGCAACTAACTTTGGTTTTCATTTTCTTCAACAAACTCTTAGCCGTCGACACCTAATTACATTTAAAACCAACAATTAAGAAAAAATACACTTTCATATCATATAACATTTTTAAAATAATAAATAAAGACATCACTTACCATGTTCGTCATTGCCTCGGATACACTTTGGATTATGTTGTCAGACTTCTTCTTCGCCCCAACTTCTTTGTTTTTCCCCTTGCAATTCGAGATACGACACGATCTTGATTTACTTTGTTAATAAAAAAGGAATGAAAAATTTGATTAAACCAATCACTGTAGCCTTCTACAACTTCACGAGAATCTTGATGCAAACTTTCTAACCCCTTCCAACTCAACTTGTTGACTTCCAAGTCTTTCCAATAAGCAAGTGTAGGCTTGGGGGTCATATTTGGGCTTCCACGAACCAGTGTGCTCTTTGTTCATTTACTACCCTTTAGCAACAACTTGAACTTTTCATTATCATCTATTGGTATTGATTGGATATATCCAAATTGACGAAGTACTCGACGAGGATCGAAAATGACAAACCCGTATGGATAAAACAACGGTTCGTAGTACATCCCCAAAGGCATATCTTCATCTTGAACAACTTCATCTACTTATTCTTCCGTTATATATGGTTCAAATTCAAAGTATTACGCATCCAAAACGTCTAACCTTTCTCTTATATTGATCAACGAATGAGCCTTAAACCTCTTCTTATTTTCCATCAACTCATATTTGGCCGAAGTAGGATTTGTATCCACCCAATTGGCAATAGGTTTGCTATGTCCCAACTTCGGTAAGTGATCATATACTCACACCTATATAAACAACATATGAAAATCACAAACTAGAATGAAGAGTACATACAAAAGTTCGCCCACTAATAATAGTTTAATTATTGGCTGAACCTGAAAATTGCAAAACAAATAGAAGTCTTGTCAGGTTTGGCTACTAATTAAATGATTAAAAAGTGGCTGAACCTGAAATTTTCCAGGCAAAAAAATAATTTTAGTTGTTCGGCTGATAACCTAGATTCAATTACTAGCCGAACAATTATCGCTTGGTGCACTAATAGTCTGAAAACCTATGCAGAGCTAGATTCAAATGAAATAAATCAATAACAAAGCGCTAGGTTTGTCGAGAATCACCTGTGAGAGACTGAAATTTCCTCCAATGTGTCTAGTGTCTTGCCTAGAGGATGCACAAGCTGATTGAGAAGGAATGCAACACATGCGGTCCCCCATGCGTAGTCATGAAAGGTTGGGATATATTTGGTTTGGCAACACTTGGTCCATCATTATGCATATTTTTCACCTCTTTAACGTCACAACAAAACTCCAATTCGGCAGTTCTGTAATCCAAACCAAGAACTTCTTTGGCCAACTTATAAACCTCATCCCAAGTCAAATCATAATAATCAGCATCTACATTTTTCCCAAGCGCTCTAAGACCTAGAATCTTTTGAGCATCACCAGGTGTGATTGTCATCTCGCCGAATGGGAGATGAAATGTTTACGTCTTGGGGCAGAATCTCCCAAAAAAGGCAGAGGCATTCATTGAATCACATTCCTTCTGTTCGAAGCAAATTGCTTTCCGTAAACCAGATTTTGGATTATAGCCTGAACCTCTTCAACCTCTCCCAACAAATCCCAAACTACATCTTTTTGGTATCTCAATTGTCGAGTTGCATCCCCATGATCCGGAGTCTCAAAAATCCTCTTTTCCCATGACTCCTTATAACCGATCAACACTTTTCCTTCATCCAGCAGAAGACCATAAACTAGATTGTCGTGTTGGGGAGGTAATATGTTATCTTCAGCCGGAATATAAAGCCTTTTTTTTTCCGTGGTTCAACAAATTTCCTCTATTTTACTTGTTTTTATGGTTATGCTTCTACTTCTTCTTCATCATTTTCATCTTCATCTTCATCTTTCGATGATTCATTGTCATCTCCTTAAACGACTCTTTTTCCATGGCGTCGTGATCGTCTTTGGTCATCATCATCTTTATTTTCATCTTCTTTTACATTTTCTCGTACTATTCCTCCCCTTTCAAACATAACAATATCGGAAGTATTTCCCTCGTTACCTTAACTTGCTTGTAATTCTATTTCTCTTTGTATCTCTTCTTCTGTGTTCACTGTATCGGAGGTCGTAGTGCCCCTATTACCTGTCCCTAATTTCTTGCGGCCTGCTCGAGGTTGGGGAGTTTTAGCATTAAAAGGAGTTACTTCCATATACCTATTCTTCTTACTCCTTGAAGTTTCAGTTTTACCTCCATCTTTGGTTTGGTTCCTAATAAAAAGTAGAAAATGTAATTAGTACATCAAACATATAAGGTTCGGCTAATAAAAAAAGAGTTTGGATTAACAATGACAAAAGTTCGGCTACAAATAACATGGTTCGGCTAATAATTATACAGTTCGGCTGAAAATATTGTAAAATTGAAACATCCGAACTTCATTTTTGAGTCTAAAGAGTAATGTTCGGCTACTAATGGGACACGTCAATTACTAGACGAACCAAACAAGCCGAATTTTCGTAACTCAGGTCAAAACTTCGGCTGAAAATATTAAAGCAGCTTAACAGCCGAACTTCACTTTAAGTCTTCAGTGTAATGTTAGGCTACTAATTGGTTATCTCAATTATTAGCCGAACTTCAATGTTCTCTAAAGTTCAAAATTTACGAGCATCAGTATAATGTTCGGTGATAAACACATTTATGTGTCTGATTTGATCTCATATTTATGGTGTTAATCCTCAATTTTTGTACTAATATGGTTCTTTTGTAAGTATTTTTGTGAATTAACGATTGTGGAAAAGATGGCTTGAAAGTACTAAAGGCACCCCTGGAAATTGATAAAGACACCCTTGGAAATTGATAAAGGCACCCGAGACGAATTGTTAAAGGCACCCATGCCTTGGATAAGAGCACCCCTTCTCAAGATTCAAACATAAAGAATTGGCGGGAAAAATTCAATTGCATCTTCTTAGGTTGGAAACGTGATCTAAGGATATTTCGAAGAAATAAAATGATATTTATCTTGTTATAACACGATTATATTCTTGCCTAAAGAGCAAGAGTTATACAAGAAGGAAACTCTCGAAATAGGAAAGAAAAGCAAAGTTCACGCAAGCTCCTTGTTTTGTTTCGGGAATGATTTTTTTTTTCTTTTATTGCGTCTCTATCTTATAAAAGGAAGTTTAAGACAAACTAGTAAACAATATCAAGGATTTGTCTCGTGTTGGAAACAACAGATCGCATGAAAAGGTAAGAAAAATGTCACCGAAGTGATGAAAAAGATCATCATGATCTGCCAAGATTTTTTGTGCATTAAAGGGAGGATTTGGAGAAGGTATGGTCGATGTAGTATAAATAAAGGAGGCTGGAATCGAGTAGGAGGGAAATAAAGGAGATTTTTAGAGAGGCACAGATTGAAGAGAAAAGAAAAAAAAAAACAGAAAGTTTTCAAAAACCAGTCCGAGGAAGAAGATGAAAAACTGTTACAATAGCTCGAACTGTTGTTATTGGTGTGGCCAAAACTTTCATATTTAAGGATTTAGTAACAGTTTCTCAAAGGATTTCGTAACAGAACTGCTACTGTCCCCGCGGCAGTTTCATCTCCTAATACACATGAAGTTTGTCCTTCTTTTCTGCACCAAAGAACAATAATAAAATTAAATGTTTGCTCAATTTTCTTGTGTTCCTCTTACCATGAGTGGTTAAATCTCTTTTCTAGGATTAGAGAGGAAATCTTGTTATGTATGCTAGGCAATTTAATTTGTTTTTATAATTTTTCTCCATGGTCCTTATATTCCCGTTTAGTATTGGTAGTAGTTTTTCTTTATATGTCCTCTAGCTTGGGTTTATCATCTAAAAATATTTATTTCAAGCAATTAAATGAAGAAAAATTATTAAATTATAGAGAATAATTATTTATTTCTAGTGTGCATAACAATGGTGGAGTCTCGAAATCCTAGATTTCTCTTTTATTAAGTACAAAGCTCATTTTTAGTATTTTAAGCAATTTTAGCATTTTAGAAACCAATCACTATTCCAATGTGTTAGCACTTAAATTAATCAAAAAATTAGGTTTTACAATTCTAAAAATCTCTGTGGACGAATCTGTACTTGTATACTATCTTATCGATAGTTGTGCACTTGCGGAAATCATATTAAAATCACAACATTCAGCTACTAATTTACATCTCAATTATTAGCCGAACTTCAATGTTCTCCAAAGTTTGCGAGCATCAGTGTAATGATCAGCTACTAATTTGTCATCTCAATTATTAGCCGAACCAACAAGCATCAAAATTAAGTTACTCAAGTCAAAAGTTTGGCTGAAACTATTGCTAAATCAAAGTAGCCGAACTCAATGTTTTATGAACTATACCCTTGGTTCGGCTAAAAATTATGATTTCAATAGAAGTCGAACAGTTCTTCTGAAACTAAGAACACTATGAACTAGGGTAGGTTCGGCTATTAAATCCTAGGATTTTCGCGACTTTTGTAACCGAACTTAGATCTGAAAACCATAAAATCATCTATTAAATCATAATCAATCGATCAAACAAAACAAGAACAATGAAAAAAAGATGGGTGTAGTAAATACCTTGTAATTTACATTTTTGAGCAATTGAGATTTTGATTTTTCTCTTCAATGTCAGTCAATTGGGTACTTGCTTGATTGAATTGGGTTCAAATTTCCCGATTCGAACGTAAATCTCTAGCGCAACGCTTCGTTCTACTTGGTGATTGCATTTTATATTGTGATTTCAATCAACGGTCAAAGTTTTATGAATGAACGATTAATCGGAGACAAAAAAATATATAACGAAGAAGAAGAAGAAATTCGGCTGAAAAGATAATGTGGACAAAAATGGTTGACTGATTTTGAGTTTGATTTGTTCCGGTTTATGTTTTTGATTTTATTGAAGAGCATTTATGTAATTTTAATTATATAAGGGTAACATGGTAAATCACTCTCACGGGTAGGGACATCTATCACAGATAAGACATCCCTTATAAACACAAACAAAATAGGCTAATCATTTTGTATGCCTCAAAAGTTTTATGTATGCCTCAAAACAGGATTCCACCAAAAAGAGTGACATCCATAATTTCATATTACCATTTCCATTTTCCTAATCCTGGCTATATTTGGGCCTACACGGATTACTTTGGCCCTACCCAATTTTGCTCCCACCTAGGTGAGGGGATAAGAGGTGTCTAAAAAGGATGAAACTACTAAATTACCCTCACTAGTTAAAATTATATTTATATGCTTATCCTTAATACTTCCAATCTATTTCTATTTTTCTTTAAACCAATCAAAAATTAGAATCTTTTTATTTTCCAAAACAATTTTTTTTATTTAAAATTTTGAAATTTTTTTGGGTTCAAGTACGAATGGGTAATAAGGGATGGCCGATTGTTCTTGATGTTCTTCGTCAATGAAGAACATCGACCAAGAATCAGTGGATGTTTATGTCCTCGTAAGCCGATTCTAGGTTGATGTTCTTCATTGACGAAGAACATGAGGAATCGGCATATACGGGTGCTTATATCGACCGATTTTTAAGAAACCATACTCTAGAATCGGTCGATATTGACATTCATATCGACCGATTGTTTAAAAAAAACTCAAAAACAATAGTTTTTTTTTTCATAAACTTTTGCCCAGAATCGGTGGATAAGTTTCCCACGTGTGGCGATTCTAAAAAAACTCAAATTCAAAAGTTTTTCTGATTTTTTTTTTGCCCAGAATCGGTGGATGTTCATGCACTTATCCACTGATTCTAAACTTGATATTTTTTAACTGTTTTGCTCATAACTTCTTCGTCTGAGGTCGGAATGACCTTATTATTTTAGTATTGAACTCATATTTTTATTGTATACAATATAAATCTAAGAATCCCTTGATTTGGACAAGTTCCATTTAATGTCTTACTTCCGTGGATGTCTTGTAGTACTATATGCAAAGATGGATGGAATTAATACATCAAATGTAAATCTTCCAAATCAAGGAATTCTTAGCTCTATCTTGTAGAGAATGAAAACACGAGTTCAACGCAAAAAGAATGAGGTCATTCCGACGTCGGAAGAAGAAGGTATGAGCAAAACAGTCAAAACAAATGTCAAGTTAAGAATTAGTGAATAAGTGCATGAACATCCACCTATTCTGGGCAAAAAACAATTCCAGAAAAACTTTTGAGTTTGAGTTTTTAAGAATCGGACACGTGGAGAACCTTATCCACCAATTATGGGCAAAAGTTTATGAAAAAAACTATTGTTTTTGAGTTTTTTTTTTAACAATCGGTCGATATGAATGTCAATATCGACCGATTTTGAAGTGTGATTTCTTAAAATCGGTTGATATGAGCACCCGTATATGCCGATTTCTCATGTTCTTCGTCAATGAAGAACATCAATCTAGAATCATTTACGAGGGCATGGACATCCACCGATTCTTGGTTGATGTTTTAAAAGAAAAATCAAAAATTTTCAAATTTTTTATATTTTGATTATTCATTAACAATTAATTTCACAAATAAAACAACTAATTTACAACTTACACGATTAATTAACATTAATTAAATATATTAGTTATTAACATAAATAGTTAGATAAATTTTTTTTAATTATTTTCATAATGATTTTATTTTAGCTTTTAGTGATAGGATTAAAATACTCCTTGTAAATCCAAATATAGCCAGGTTCCTAGTGCAGTGTTGCAAATTTGCAATATAGTCTGATACTTCTAAGTTCTAATGTTTAGATGACTTTTAAGCAAATGATTAGACAAAAACAGTAGTACTGGACTGGACAACTCTTTCACAATTAATACTACTGTAATGAAACAGCCGAAACATAGACGCATGCCAACTGAAAGCGAGACAATAACATTAACTAAGTTCAACTTACATGCATTAATTATGTGAATGACAATGAAAGTCAGGAATAGCGATGTGTGACTAAACGGCATCTTATTACATAAAAAATCATCATAAAAT
This sequence comes from Papaver californicum, assembly GCA_023531435.1. Taxonomy (NCBI): domain Eukaryota; kingdom Viridiplantae; phylum Streptophyta; class Magnoliopsida; order Ranunculales; family Papaveraceae; genus Papaver; species Papaver californicum. Next base: position 9,853,272 of record JAJJMC010022854.1, read on the forward strand.
ATCTACTCAACGGGATCCGATAAACTACTTCGACGAAAAAATCTAGATATGTAATAGTGAAATGAAATTAAACGTTACAAATATCCACTCTGTCAAGGAAGCTGGAATAAGTGTTGATATTACGACCTACCATCATTTACTTGATTTTTCGTTCACAGAAAACCACCGGATTAACGATTTTAATTAAAAAATTCACATACGAATTTCTTCCATTCTTCTAAGAATCTGGTAGCACATGGAAATCTGTTCCGCTCAATCTTATTTTAGAGGTCTTCTAGTTGAAAAACACTCTTTTAGTAGGTAAAAACAATAGTATAAATATATATCTGGATTACAAAACAATATATAAATATTATGAAAATGGCAAGCCTTAAAATGAGATTAGATTATAGTCTACCATGACGATGTAGTACCATTAATTACAAATAATGAAATATTTCTCTTCTTAAACAAATTATTAATCCTTGATTCTAGATCTAAGCACTATATGCCAAACATAGTAGGTTGAATTATGTGGCTCTCGAATGTTCCTGCTTAGTTATACTAGTATTTGTTAAAATGTTTTGTAAATTGTCTAAGGTGGTCTACAGGGAAGGAAATGCTAATCACAGTGTGTTGAAATATCAGTTCGAACAAAAGTGATGATGATATATATGTAATCCCACTTTGTCAAAGAAAAAAAAGCTTTCTTACTGCATGATGAGAGTACTTGAAATCTTACGTTATTTTTCGTTTGGCGGAACTAGGTTTGAGTATTAAGAGCGTCCACAATGGATGGATTAAAAAACGGACCAAAGACTAGAAGTAGTCGATGGTCCAGTTTTTTCAGTCACAGCGGGATGACCAAATCTGGTCTTTAGTCTGGATTTTTCACTGTAGCAGAATAATGTAGTCTTTTATCTGGATTAAACTTGGTTTAGTCGAGCGGTGACGTAGGCGTCCGCCTGATGGTAAGCGGCGGATGTGTAGTGAAGCATTAAGCGTTATTCTATCATAACTCTTAAAAACACGGGCGGTAACCTAAGACTACGCCTGATCAAACGCTAACCTGGGACTACGCCTGATGGAGCGAGCGTCTAGGATCACGCCAACGCCCAGGTGGTAACCAAATCCCAGTCCCACTGGATAGCTGACTGAGTCAATAGCAAAGGCAATAGTTGCCAGGAAGAGGAGGATCTAGACAGGGAAGGAATCTTCTTTGATAGGAGACCCGAGCAAAGTATGGGCATTTTTGCCCATACTTACAGAACTAAAAAAGTCGCAGCCACACAGGGCAATGCCGATTCCTCGGAAAAGGGTCGATGTAATTTCGGGGGAAGATCACACCATATCTTATCCACATCAACCTTGCCAATAGAAAGATTGACATGGTGGAAATCTTTAGGGAGCGTATCGCTAGAATACCGCTTGTCCAAACGTAATGATAAGGCTCCTCCCAACATGGAGCGTTACGCTTATCCTCCGCCCAACATCATTTAACATCGAATTACACCTAGTGTATTACTAGGAATCCGCTTGGTAAAGGAGCTTACACCTAGTGTATTACTAGGAGTCCGCTTGGTATTGTAGTGCATTACACCTAGTGTATGGAAGTAATGGAAGTAAACTGAGCATTACAGTAAGCATTAAGTAATGAAAATTTGGCATTAACTAAGCATTAAGTAAATTAAGCATTAAACTAAGCATTAAGTAAATTTAGTATTACAGGAAACTAAGCACTAAGTAAACTAAGCATTAAAAGTAAACTAAGAATTAAGTAAACTAAGTAATGGAGCGGCATTGTAGGAGTCCGCTTGGGTTTTGTAGGTAGGACGCTAGGGCACCGCCCGTGTTGATGTTTGCACACGCTACTCTCGCACAAGACATACTCGATCAGGCGTAATGCTGGCGCACCGCTCCATCAGGCGTTTGTCTAGTGGTCCGCCCGTCTTTTGGGGCGTGGTCCTAGGAGACCGTCCACCATCAGGCGTATATTTCGTTCCCGCCCCCACATCAAGCGTTCAGGTAGACGTCCGCCTCGCGCAAGCGTTACGCTAGGATCACGCCCGTCTCAACAAGCGATACGTTAAAAAGCCGCCCAACACCAGGCGTTATATTGAAGCACCGCCCGATCATTTACCGCTGTTCTTGGACCGGATCAAAGACTAAAAATTTTAGTGTAAGTTTTTGGGTATCTCGTCTCACTATGGATGCGACTAAAAAAATTTATAAATTGTAGTGGATTAAACTTTAGAAATTTAAGAAATAGGGAGACTAAACACTAAAATTTAAGGATTAAACATAAAATGCTAAAAGGCTATGTAATGATTTTAGAAATTTTTAGAAGGGTTAGAACTAGGTTTAGTCCACCTTTGGTTCCGCCAAATTTCTTGAAGGAGAATCTTTTGAATTACGGAAAAGTTACATTTCAGAAGCATGATTGAATTAGTAAACGCCAACAAATTAAAATGTATTCCTCCGCTAATATGGACAAGGAAACTGGCTAATGAAGGGTCCCAACCAAGAAAAATGAGAGAAAGAAAATGTACATGTTGGAAAAATGCGACGTTACCATCACATTCAATGTGATGGGTTTGCCATGCGCGAGGCAAAATGAGCTCCGGCCGATCTCTTGAAACACTCTAAGGGACGCGAACTAGCTACAACATCACTGTCCCTTAGAATTCTCAAATCTGCCTTTCTTACACGTTAAATATGAGTTTTCTATAAGAAATCGTAAACAAATTAAAAAAGCTTTCACATTTGATGCGATGATGCTACTACCTGAACGGGACACGGTTTCTGCGTTTTTCCTTGATATGACCAAGATAACACTTCAAAACATCAATACCTACCGAGCACCATTCCTCTTGACCTGAGCAACTGCCCTATCGTCCCCATCCCACTCTTCATGAAACTAGGAAACAGTGGCGGAACTAGAAATCCATCATGGAAAGGCTCTCATGCCAGTTGAGCTTGACCATTTTTCTACACCCAGCCTAATTAAGTTTATATTTTAAACATATTTTGTTTAAAATAGGTAAGAAAAAAAAAATGTTTTTTAGGCTTTTGGAAAGAGGACCAGAGCCAGGATAAGCCAAGCCTTGATTTCGTCTTGTTAGGAAACCTCAATATATAGCTATAACTAGGATAATATTTTGTGAAAAGTTTGAGAGACGTCTAAAAATAGTAAATGGTTATTTACATACTACATATCATGTTAATAAAACCTCGATATGATATTTTGTTAATAACTGTTTTATTTTAAAAGCTCAATCTATGTCAATAAGATCATAATAGGGAAAGGATTTGTTGATAACTTGACATGGTTATTGTAACTACATAATTTACACTGCATACACGACAAAATCTCAAGACAGATGCAACTTATACTCGACGCATGCGAAGCACTGAAGCAATCCATATTCTTCTTTACTCAATCCCGAGATGGTAAAGACGGACGACTAGGATGAAGGCACGAACATTCGATGGGACATGATAGCTGGAGAGAGCCGTTACACGCATGAAATGGTCTACTCAGTATTAAATGCGCATTGAATGCTCCTAACTAACCAAATCCCCACGTGGAAGGATTCCAGTGATGCAGACGATCCCAGCAAAGACCGAGAAACCCCAGGATACGATACCCGGTCCCCGGTCTCAAAGTTTGAATAAGCAAGTGGGGGGCCCACCGAAGCTCTATAAATAAGAAGTTGGAATTTTGAAGAAGGGGTTGGAGCATTTCAAAGGAGGAGAGTAGGTGAGAGGGAACACTTTATTTGTACTCAAGCATACTAATCCAAAGATTCTAACTCACATTGTAACACAAAAATTTAATAGTAAAATCTCAAACTCATTATCTCGTGGACGTAGGCTTCAGCTGAACCACGTTAAACCCATTGTGTCATTTACATTATATGCATTTTACATTTACAGTCATTTACATTATTCACTATCATTACATTAGTTATATTTTAGCAAATGATAAATCATCGTGTATTGTGAACCTTGCTAGGTCCACCAGTTGAGTTTTTTGTGGTTACAGTTATTCTCACATTATTTCACAATGTTTGAGCTAGTTTCTTTTTTATATAAAATTTAAACAACGATGAGTTGAGGCTAATTTTTTGGTGATCCTTTTACAAACCTCTACATTCATATATTCTGAGATATCAAACCTGACCGTTTACCATTTTAATTTTAACCGTTAATTTTCAATGGTTGATTTTCAACGTGGTAGATGATGCTGTTATAGATTCGATTATGCTAATTTTCGGTATTAATATAGAACACTGTAAGAGGAATATATCACAAGAATATTAACTTCAAGTTCATTGTCAAAGGATCATTTCTATCATAATAATATTATTTTATTTTTTTAAAAAAGGTTAATAACTTAAATATAAAACTTTCAATAGTGTTTACAAGACCCTTAATTGCTCAATATCTAATAAAATGCTTCAATCCAAAAAGAACACTATCAATTGGAACACCTTTAAAGTTTCTGAATCAGAACATCAAAGAATAATAGAAGATGATATGGGCGCTGAGAAACAAAGCGCCCATGGGTCATTATAACCCACAAAATATAGGCGTCCCAAATTCCGTATCTTTTACAGAGTGTGAAGTATAACTAAAATATTGGTTCCTTTGCCAAAATAGTCCCCCTTATAGCAGTCATGTTTTTTTAAAAAGAAAAAGATTAAAATGTATTTGACTATGGAGAAACAAAAGTGCGACATAATTGGGGACCAACATCAATAATCAGGAATCAACATCACTGACGCGGTAAATTGTAAAACCAACGTGATGAATGAGTTATATATGCATATAAGTTGAGCATGAAATGTGGCCATGTCTGTGCAGACTCATTCCTTCTTTTTCTTCTTTTTTCTTTTTGGATTTATGTCATCTCTGTTTTCTCTTTACATACGTTTGTAATATTCCCCCTCACAACGGAACAAAGAAGTGACTCATTAGTCATTCCTGCGTTCAACAAGATATAAATTGAAGACGTGTGATTTCATCTGAGCTCTAATGAGATCGGTTAACTGGAGAAGATACAGAAATTCATATAAGACAAATCAAAACTCTTATAAGATCGGTTAACCGAAAAAGATATAAAAATCCATATAAGACAAAGTGAATAATAATGTGTCTTATATGAATTTTTGTACTCATCCAACAAAAAAATCATATCACTAATTTCAACAAAAAGATTATACTACATAGAGCACGTTACTTTTAAGTATGGCGTTTAGCCATTTAGCCCATTTTTCGTGCGGTCCAACATACAATAGCCTACTTATATGTTCAAGATCAACCTTTTGTAAAGTTCGAGGAGGGTTTATTCCAGTAGGAATTAACGGTTAGTCTTTTTTTACTGGGCTTTGGATGTTCTAGTCTTCCCCCGAACCTAGTACTAGTTAGTTTAAATTCTTATGTATAAACAGTTTAGTCCAAACTTTTTTCGATCCAGAGAATTATATTTTTTCATATTACCCTAAATATCCTTTTGTATATATTAAAAGAAAGAGAGAGTATAATTTTAGGTCTGAGATTTTTGAGGAGAGAGAGAAAATACGAATGAGGTTTTCGTATTTGAAATCACTTCTTCATCAAAAACTATATCATCATCACCAAATACAAACCACTTAACATTCGTTAGATTAAGATCACTAATCTCTTTAACATCAAAAACTGTATCATCATCTGTGGGAGAATTTCTTTATTGAAGATTTGTTGGAGTAGTTTACTGGTTAATATCTGAACTTTTGGTTAATGTTTATTGTTTTATTTCTTCTTTGTTTTTGTTATTTGTTTGATTTTTAATTGTTTTTGGATGCACGATATTTTGATCATCGAAAATATTTTTTTGATCTTTGATTTTTTGTTCGATCTTTTGGTTACTCTTTGCGTTTTTATTTTGTTGTTTTAAGATTTTGATTTTCATAGAACTTTGATTTATTTATTTTTTTATTTTAAACTATCCCAGGGATATATGGCATGTTTTGTGGGTATGGATTTTGAATTTTCTTAGATTTGTTGTACGAGTGTACAAATTTGTACGTCGGTATGCTATTTAAGGGATATATTAGCCTGTTCTATGGGTATGTATGTTGTTTTTCTTAGATTTGTTGTAGGAATGTACAGATTTGTACACCTTTTTGATATCTCAAGGATATATGGACTGATTTGTGGGTGTGTATGTTCTTTTTCTTAGATTTCTGTTGGAGTGTACATAATTGTAACATGTGTGATATCTCATGGATATATGGACTGCTTTGTGCGAACACATGTTCTCTTTGTTAGATTTGTTGTAGGTGTGTACATAGTTGTACACTTGTATGCTATCTCATTGATATATGGACTGTTTTGTGGGCATGTTTGTTCAATTTTTTAGATTGTTGTAGGTGCGTACATAGCTGTACAACTCAGTGATATCTCATAGATATATGGTTTGTTCTGCGTGGGCATGAATGTTTGATTGTTAGATTTTTGTAGGTGTGTACATAGTTGTACACCTTTGTGATATCTCAAGGATATATGGACTGTTTTTAGGTATGAGTATGATTTAGATTGGATTACCCAACTAATCTTTTCTAAAATGATTTAGGTTTGGATTTTCGACCTGATTCGAATTTTACATTCGTTCTCCAATGACTATGGTATACTCAATCTTAAATTTTTTGACTCATAAGCTCAAAATGGTGGAGCGCTCAATCCTATCACAAGGTTTGCAGAGGTTGATGGTTCAAATTCATCTGAGTTTCCATGTTTGTTATGTTTATATAATATGGGTAGGTGTGTACATACTGGTGCATCAGTGTAATTCCCATGAAATAGATTTGTTTATAGGTGAATATGATTGATTTGTTCCATGTTTTGTAGGGGTGTTGGTGCACCAGTGTATTTCCCATGAAAAATAGGTTTGCTGATGGGATTTTAAATATACCGTAAGAGCACGACTATCGATGAGACAACATGCAAGCACGGGTCGTGTCACAGACACTAAATTATTGTTATCTTTAATTTACTATCAAATAATAAACTACTAAGGAAATAAAAAAATACTGATTGGAAAATGATGAAAAGAATAAATTAGAAAAGAAAATACTATGACTTTAGATTAATCCGCTATGACGCAAAGTAGATAACTCTAACAATCTCAAATAATACTCTTCAAAATAACTCAAGACGATTTGGGAACATCGACGTCGTGGAAAATCAAACATTTAAACCAATAAGATTTCTCAAGGTACTAACAATCTTCTTTATTAATTGATGTTGATTTCTAAAGAGAAATATAAATCAATTAACAAACAAAAATGACATATGAATAATACTATTATCATTGATAAACGAGAATATATGACCAATAAGAGTGATAGATAGGGATGTACATGGTTCCGGTTAAATCGTGAAACCGGGCCAAACCAAACCGATATAGGGAAAACTGAACCGATCCATTTATCAATGGTTTTGGTTTAAAAATGTTAAAACCGATGTATATGGTTTCGGTTCTGGTTTTGTATAAAACCGAACCAAAATACTGTCGGTTAACCGATTATATAAAGCATAAGATTTTAATTTCTAATCCTGACCATCCAACCATTAGATCATTTATTTTCGACCATTAGATTAGTCTAACCTAATTGCTACCGCTTATTTCTCTACAGACTTTACACTCTTCTTCATTCTTCACTCTTCATATTTTCTTCTTCAAACCAGTGAACCACCACCGCCAACTTCAAGTTCACCACTACACAGTACACCAATCTTTCTTCTTCACCACCACCACCATGGAAGAATCTCAAACTAGGTAACGTCTTATTTTTACTTGATATTTGTTCAACGTTTAATCTCTGATTTTTAATTTCTCAAATGACTTTGATTTCAATCTCTATTCATGGTTTTCGGTAACTACTTTGATTTCAATCTAGCACTTTGATCTATTTTTTTTTTGATTAGATTTAATCTTTATGCTAGATTTCCTTTACCAAAAAAGTACATGCTTTTAATAAAAGGTGGAGTAGGTGGGTACGTGTAGTCGGAGCAAACCGTCAAGATGAAGCTGCAAGTATCATACGAGTTCATATGAACTTGAAAAAGGTTACAACCGTGAAGCAAAGACAAGAGTATGGTTATGATCCCATTGAATTGTATTAGCATGATACGTTTATCTACATCTTTTTCATCCATACACAGGTTTTCATTCGATCTTCTATTTATTATTTTCCTAAGCTTCTTATTTTGAAAAATTTTAGTTTGGAAAGGTTTTTTTTTTCCCAATGGTTTGTATTGTATGATCCTGCTGCACGTTGCAATGGTGTTTGAAGCTTCTTAATGTTGATATTTTTTTTTGTCAGATAAACTTACTATCAATTTGTTTTCTAAAGTAGCTAATTTCTTTTAATTGAGTTTTTTTTCTTGTCAGATACGGTTTACAAACCCAATATAATTATTTTTTTAATATTGTAATAAGAAAAAAATAATAATTTGAACTGTTATCCGTTTACCTGAACCGTCTGGCTAAAACCGAAACCAAGTAGGTTTGGTTCAAAACAGAACCATTTATGAATGGCTTGGTTTTGGAAATAAAAACCAATAACCGAGTAGGGTGGTTTCGGTTCTGGTTTAGCTAAAAAACGAACCGAACTGATCCATGTACATCCCTAGTGATAGACACAATTTTGTGTCTGAATTGGTCACACATTTTTATTGTTATTACTCAACTTTTATATTAATAGTGTTCTTTTGTAGATATTTTTGTGAACTGGAAATGATGGAAAAGTTGGCTTGAAAAGTGTTAAAATAACTATTCAAAAGTGATTAAGGCACCCCGGAGAAATTACTAAAGGCACCCAATACATTTACTAAAGGAACCCACGAAGTTATTAAGGGCACCACCTTCTTAAGTTCAAAATACGATTTTGGCGGGAACTTTACTTCTCGAACAGAGAAGCTTTGTTTGCGTAACTTTGAGAAGGATTTTTTGACATTCTAAAAGTTTTAAGACAAAAGATACGCTTGCCTTATTAAGGGAAGAGTTGTACAAAAAGAAAACTCTCGATTTGTTGCCGGATAAAAATGGAAAGAGGATTTCACGGTTTTAAGGAAATTTTACGTGAAATTTTGTTCTCGAGTTCAGATTAGGAAACATATCTTCTCTCGCGTTGTAATAGAAGAATAAATATCAACGAAAAGGAAAGCAACAGATCATTTAGTCTTCTTGAGAAAGAAAATCAAATCGTGATGATGAGAAGATTGCCGGGAATATTGAAAAGATTTGAGGAGTAATTGAGACAAGATTTGGGTTGTATAGTATTACAGAGGACTGACGGAGGGAAGAAAAGAAACACAAAAAAATTCTGCACAATTCAGGTCAAGGAAGAAGAGAGGAAGAAGAAGAAGTTCAATACTTTCAGCAACAGTTCCTTTAATATTAATAACAACAGTTTCAGAAGCTTAGTACTTCTAGAGGCTGTCGTTCTTTTACTGCATCAGCGAGCAGTCTTAATCAGGTTCACCCGAGAGTCGTGCTTTATCCACTGCATTTGAAATTTGTCATTTAATCAACAAAGAAAATTGTAAGCTCTTTTCAGTTTAATAAATCAATATGTTTAAACAATTTTCTTTTGTTCTTTTTGCTATGAGTGGCTAATTCTCTTCTCTAGGGTGTAGAAGGAAGCTATTTTTGATGGGTATTTATTAGTTTTCAATTTCTTTGATAAATTACTCTATTTTTATGCTTTTTAACAATTAATAATTTTTTCTTCTAAAAAAGCTTCAAATTAATTCTTCGGTATAGTCTTTAGGCTATTGATATTTTATAAGCGAAGGAGAATTAAATTTTTAACAAAACAACGAAAGTTGTATTATTAGAGTTCAAAACGATAAATCTTCCAAAACATGAGATTGAGTTCAAAATTATTTTGAGTAATTAAGAGTAATTTTCTAAGTAGTGATTAATTAATTTTACAAACATCAAAAAGTAATGGAATCCGAAACCCTAGAATTTTCTCCTATTTTCCAACAAATCAATTTGTAATTTTTTTCTTTAAATTTTATTTCATAAACTCATTCAACAATTTCTTATTTAAGCATACAATCAGGGTATTAATTAGAAATATTGTAATCAATCTCTGTGGACAAACCCGTACTTGCCGCTTCTACTTTGTAGTTGTTGTGCGATTGCGGCTATAGGTTAACAATCCCTATCAATTTTCGGCGCCGCTGCCGGGGATTGAGAAATAATATTTTTGGTTAATATTTAATTTTGTGTTAATTAGGCTAGTTAGTTCATAATTTTATTTTCTTTTTATTTTCTTTTCTAGATTTCATTTGGGAATTTCTTGTCTTTGTTGTGCAGTTAGTATTCTATAAATATTTTATGGAAAATTACCTACTATAAAGGTTAGTAAAATCCAATTTTTATTTCATTAATTTTTTATATTTAGATTTTATTTCCTTTTTAGTGTGTTTGTGCATATTTTATTTTTAGTTTTATTATTATGTAAAAAAAAAACAGGTTTGCACACACCATCTTGCACCATCGTCAGATCACCGATTTTTTGGAAAACCCATGGATAAGTAAGCTAAACGTGTGCCTTGGGCATGATGGGAGTTACCAGCTGAACATCCACAAGCCTTAACCTTGTACTTTTGACCAGTCTTTGACTGTAGGTATATTCTGTTAAGGTAAACCAAGCTTACCTAAATTAGTGAACCCTGCATTTGCATGTGCACAAATTCTTGCTTGACACTGGTATCTTTTGCTTGTATATGCCTCGTTGGGTACGTGTAGGAAATAAACTTGAAGAAACGATTTGTATTGTTTAAGTCCTACCCCTAGCACGTTTGTTGGTAGTTCATATTTATTTTCTGAAATGGGTGATGATACTAATGTAACCAAAACCCTAAGAGACCGTATGAACCCTTCTAGAGTAGTATGTGAATCTAGGGTAGTTTTACCCGTTTCTAATGGGAAATTTAATATCAAACCTGGAACAATTAACATGCTTCGTATATTTAGGGGGTTAGACAACAAGAATCCCTAAACCCACGTTAGAGACTTTGAAATGATTTGTGGGACCATGAGTTATCCAAATGTCTCGATATAGGTACTTAGGTTGTATTTGTTTCCTTTTTACCTTGATGAGAAGGCCAAAGAGTGGCATCATTTTATTCCTTCTAAAACAATCACCACTCAGAATTTCCTTGTAGAGGCCTTTATTAAGAAATTCTACCCATACCATAAGACTGTTTTTGTTCGTCAGTCTATTCAGACCTTTAAGAAACAATTAGGTGAAAGTCTACATGACTATGTAGAAAGGTATAATAAGTTGTTATACTAGTGTCTGCATCACGGTTTTGAAAAAGCCCATATGGCCTAAATCTTTTATGAGGGCCTAGATAGTGAAACCCGTATGCAGATAGAAACAATGAGCGGTGGTGAGTTTACCCATCAGGAGCCTGATAATTTGACTCGTTTATTGAGATAGCTGAGAAAAGTACACAATAGGCCTCAATGAGAGAGCCAGAAATATCTAGAAACCTAATTCATATGGTCAATCGAGTTGATAATGGTTCAGATATCCTTAGGAGTCTAGAGGCCTTAGAGAGTAGAAGCCAAGAAGGGTTAAGTCGGGCTATGGGCTATAACAATGAGCCCAAAGTTTACCCAAATGAAACTATCCATGACCAGTTTAGTGTCTTGCATGGAGGTATGAACTCTAAATATGAGGGTCGACCCAAGTTTGACCCATACTCTAATACCTACAACCCATGTTGGAGATATAACCCGAATTTCTCTTAGTCTAAAGGGGCCCATCAGGACAATGCTTCTAGCAATCCACTACCAGGTTTTCCTAGGAATCCAACCCAAATCCAAGAACCAAGGCCAATTGATTCAAAGTCGTCTCTAGAGGAAACTCTAAAACTCTTTATTAAAAGTAGTACCCAAAATCATGCCCAAACTACCCAACATTTTAATCAGATAAGTCAGAGGCTCGATAACTTTCAACGTCACCAACAAAATATTGACCGAGCCATTTGTAACTTAGAGACTCAAATGAGTCAACTTCCAAAGAATCTAAATGATAGGGAGAACGGGACATTTCCTAGCCAACCGACTCTGAATCCAAAAGGAGTTCACCAAGTAACTGCGTCAGGTAGTTCTACTGAGCACGTTTAAGTATTCATTACCCTAAGGAGTGGTAAAACAATTGAAAAAAAGGTAGATCAACCTAAGGTTAGTAATCAAACTGAAAGAGAATCTAAGTCCACAAAACTCCTAGTGACACTAATGGGCCTGAGAAAGATGTTGGCCCAAGTGAGGAAAATGTCCCTGAGAGTGTTTACACCACCTGCTCCATTTCCCCAAAGACTTGCAAGAAAAAGCCTGGCACTTATGCTGAAATCCTAGACACCTTTAAACAGGTTAAGATCAGCCTTCCCCTATTAGATGCAATTAAACATATGCCAATTTATGCCAAGTTCCTAAAATACATGTGTATGGTCAAACGTGACATGAGTTTGCGTAAAAAGGCCTTCTTCACCCAACCAGTTACTTTTCTACTTACACAAATGTACCCATTCAAGTTCAAAGACCCTGGTTGTACCACTGTTATTTGTACTATAGGCAATTAACGGATAGAAGATACACTTTTAGATCTTGGGGATAGTGTGAATCTTTTACCATTCTCGGTATACGAACAACTTGGACTAGGGGAGATGAAACCAACTAGGATTACTCTTCAGTTAGCGATAGGTCAATCAAGATTCCACGTGGAATTATTGAAGACGTTTTGGTTCAGGTAGAAAACTTTATATATCCAGTTGACTTTGTGATTCTAGACACTCAACCTATCTCATACCAAGAAATCCACATTCCAATCATCTTAGTTCGACCGTTCTTATCAACTGCTAATGCAATAATCTATTGTCAAAACGGTCAAGTGGAATTTTCTTTTGGCAATCAAAAAGTCTCGGTGAATGATTTTAAAAAGTCTTCCAAGCCCCTTTAGACCATGACCACTATGAGTCTGTTTGCATGATTGATTCTCTAGTTGACAATACTTTTAGCACTAGTAGTGTTAATGATCTGTTAGAGGCTTGCTTTGCCTATTTTGGAGCCTACTATGATGAGGATAGTCATTTTGAAGAAGTTAATGCGTTGTTAGATTCTACACCAGTTTTGGATTATGGGAAATGACAACGTAAACCTGAACCTCTTCCACTCACTACAGATAAGCCCGTCCCATCTTTAGTTAAAGCTATTACCCTTTTTTTAAAGTCGTTACCATATACTTTGAGATATGTGTTTCTAGGTAATGAGAATACTCTTCCTGCCATAATTGCCTCTGACTTAGATCCTGATCAGGAAAGTGAACTAGTTAATGTTCTCAGAGAGCACAAGACTTCTCTTGGGTGGACCATAATAGATTTAAAAGGAATTAGTCCTGATGATTGTATGCACCGAATCTACCTAGAGGAAGGTGCCAAAACCTCAAGATAAATGCAGCGACGTTTGAACCCTAACATGAAAGATGTTGTCCGCACACAGGTGCTCAAGTTGTTAGATACGGGTATCATATGCCCCATCTCTGATAGTAAATGGGTCAGCCCTGTCCAGGTTGTCCCAAAGAAGTCTGGGATTACAGTAGTTGAAATGTGAACAATGAATTGATCCCCACCCGTGTTACTACAGGGTGAAGAGTTTGTATAAACTACCGTAATATGAACTCAGTCACTAGGAAAGACCATTTTCCTCTACCATTCATCGACCAAATATTAGAAAGATTAGACGGTCATAGCCATTACTGTTTTTAAATGGATACTTTGGGTATAAACAAATCCCCATAGCTTCAGAAGAGCAGGAGAAAACGACCTTCACATGTCCATTTGGTACTTTTGCTTACAGGCGTATGCCTTTCGTGTTGTGCAACACACCCGCAATATTCCAACGTTGTATACTAAGTATCTTCTCGGACATGGTGGAACGGTTTCTCGATCTTTTTATGGATGATTTTTTGTTTTTTGGTTTTTCTGTCGATGAATGTTTGCACCACCTCACGCTAGTTCTAGAACGTTGTAAAGAAAAAAACTTAGTACTTAACTGGGAAAAGTTTCATTTTATTGTTAAATCTGGAATAATGTTAGGACATGTGGTGTCCGCTAATGGAATAGAAGTTTATAGAGCCAATGTTGACCTAAGTTTAAAATTAAAGCCACCTAAGAACGTAACAAATGTTAGATATTTCCTTGATCATGCTGTATTTTATCGTCGTTCTATCAAAGATTTTAGCAAGATTGTTTTACCATTGTCGAACCTACTTGTTAAGGATACTACCTTTGTTTTTGATGAAGGCTGTATTGAAGCTTTTGAGAAGATTAAATCTTCGTTAACTTCTTCCCCTATCATTCGACCACCTGTTTGGAACATCCCATTTGAACTCATGTGTGATGCGTCTGATTACGTGGTCGGTGTTGTCCTTGGCCAACGACATGATAAAACACTTTCTGTGATTTATTATGCCGGTAAAACCCTAAACGACACACAGATAAACTACACAACCACTGAGAAGGAATTGTTAGCCATCGTGTTTTCACTTGATAAATTTAGATCATACCTTCTTCGGTCAAAGGTTATAGTCTACTCTGACCATGTCGTCTCAAATATCTCCAGTATAAGAAGGACTCGAAGGCCCGACTGATTAGATGGATTTTACTGTTACAAGAACTTACTCTAGAGATTCGTGATAAAAAGAGTTCTGAAAATGTAGTAGTCGACAATTTATCTCGTATCCTTGAGTCTAGAGATGGTGAGAGACCAGTCCTTGACATATTCCCTGATGAACAATTGTTTTCCATCTCTCAGTTACCCTGGTTTGCTGACATTGTTAATTATTTGGTAACTGGTCAAATGTATGAGTATTGGTATATAGAAGATACAGTAAAAAAAAAATTCTGAAGTCAAATATTTTTTCTGGGATGATCCATACTTATTCAAATATTGTCCAGACCAGATCATCCGTCATTGTTTTGCTGACAACGAAATCTCTAGTGTGCTCACTTTCTGTCACTCTGGAGCCTGTGGGGGTCATTTTAGTGCAAAGAAAACGGTTGCTAAGGTCTTGCAATCTGGTTTCTATTGGACGTATTTATTCAAAGATACCCACACATTTTTTCAAAGTTGCGAAAGATGTCAGAAATTAGGAAACTTGACCCGCCGTAATATGATGCCATTGAATCCTATCTTGATAATAGAAATATTTAATGTATGAGGTATTAATTTTATGGGTCCCTTTGTTCAATGTTTTGGCAACTTTTATATTCTGCTAGCTGTTGACTATGTGCCCAAGTGGGTTGAAGCCATAGCTACCAAGACAAATGATCTCCACGTTGTGATCAAGTTTGTTAGAGACAACATATTCTCTTGATTTGGTATGCCACGAGCAATTATTAGTGATGGAGGGTCCCATTTTTGTAATCGTTCATTTGAATCCATTATGAAAAAGTACTCCATTACTTATGAGGTTTCTACACCTTATTACCCACAAACTTGTGGCCAATTAGAAGTATCAAATAGGAAAATCAAATAAATTTTGGAAAAGACCGTAAACCCCACTCGGAAAGACTGGTCTTTGTGTTTAATAGAAGCTTTGTGGGCCTACTGAACTGAGTTTAAGACTCCTCTAGGAATGTCTCAATATAGACTTGTCTTCGGTAAAGCCTGCCATTTGCCTGTAGAATTAGAACACCGTGCTTATTGGGATATTAAAGGCTAAATCTTTACCTACCAACCGCTGGTGACAACCGTAGACTTTAACTCAATGAGTTAGAAGAAATTCGTAATGATGCTTACCAAAATGTGAAAATATACAAGGAGAAAACTAAAAAATTTCATGATAAATCGATTATTCAAAAGTCATTTGAACCTGGTCAAAAAGTTTTCTTGTACAATTCTCGTTTACATCTTTTTCCAGGTAAGTTAAGATCCCGGTGGTCGGGCCCATACTATGTCAAGATCGTTTTTCCACATGGAGCAGTATAAGTTGAAAATCCAAAGAATGGAGAAACTTTCAAGGTTAAAGGTCAATGGTTGAAACCATTTTTGGAGTTGACCACTCATGCAATGGAAGAATCAGAACTGAATGATCCTGACTATCAGGACTAATCTACAAGGTAACCAAGTCTGGCTGAAGACGTTAAAATTAGCGCTCTATGGGAGAAAACCCATATGCTTTTGGTACACAATGCTGGTAATATCTTTCCCTATCTCTTTTACTTTGCTCGGTAATTCTCTTTGTTCATGCTTTTATTCATTATCTTTAGAACATCGAGGACTATGTTCAATTTAAGTCCGGGGGTAAGGGATAAAAATTTCAATTTTAAGTTGTACCAAACACTCCAAAATTTAGAAACTTGTGAACAATTCAGGATGAAACTAGCCATTCTAAGTAGATAGAAACAAAACTCTTGGGATGTAGGAGTTGAGGGACCCAACTAAATGGTCTATTCATAAAAGGACAAAGCTCAGGTGTTAGAAATAACATGATAGTCGTCACCATATCTCGGAATCATCATAACCATATCACCTTCTGTTTTTGTGTTATCATGCGCGCATCTGCATGATAGTAAAAATGAACTCGTATATATGAGTCGTTCGATTTGTATAACAGTTACTGGTACGGAAATCGATGAATATCTAATATTTTCTGTATATTTTAATTCTTAACCAGCCTTAGAATTTACATATATTTGGTATTTAGTCCTCCGTACTAGTGTTGGCCAACGCGAATCTCTTTTCTCCTCAAACATCATCTGCAAGTGTTTCAAAAAAAATCATCTGCAAGTAAAACACTTTCGTGGAGACCAAATATTACTACCAGCACACAAATATTTAGGTTTCTATTTCTAATTCTTCTTCAAATACAGAAACCCCAACGTAGAAATCCTTTCGTTTTCTATTCAAGATAAAGAAATAACTATTACAACAACAATTAAAATCTCAGGGAAATGAAATCATGATCAAATCACCAATACAAGAAACGTAATTTATAATCGCAGATCTGAAAATGCTTAGAGATTCTTAGATGGATTGAAAACATTGGGGCGACACGATCCACTATTTTTTTTTTTGAAGATAGTCCCTCAAACTTAGCAAAAGTGATAAGCCTAAAAATAAGCCAAAATGAAAAAGAGATAGTAACACTTTTGCTGAAACGGAGGGAGTACAATTTTCAATCTCAGTCTTATGATAATTACCAACCATACCAAGGGTATAATCAAAACTTTTCCTTTGGTTACGATCAATATACTATGGAACCTTACGATTATTCTCATAATATCAACAACCTTATGACGGGTATGTACATGAACAATCACAAGGATGGGAGGATAGTTACGCTACCAAATCATGTTTCTTCTAGTTTGGAAGCTGAATTTCGACATTACACGGCACGTATGAAATCAATTTTAGGATACTTTCCTCAACCAAAACTAACTATAATATTCTCGACCCGATTTCTAATCGTATTCATGATCATTCTCTCATTCAAATGGAGGAGGTTTGTTCTAGAAATATTTTAGTAAGTGAAGGGATAAAATATCCTAAATTAGAAGCTAGCATTATCCAGATGTTGAACAGTCTGAGCAGCAGAATCAAAAGATGTTTGATACACTCCAAGAACTTTGAGGGACTATGGAAGTCCTGAAGAATCATATGGGTCAACTTAAAAAGGAAATGACGAAGGAAGAAGTTTGGACTCAAATCCAAACGATCGATGCTGATGAACCTTATGAAATTTCTTGCAACGATGATGAAGTTATTCCAACTCCAGATCATAATAATGATCATTCACCTATTCAAAAGGAGGAGCCTTGGTATAATAGAACCATTGTTCTAAACGAGAATGACCCGGTTATTTCTTCTGAGGAGATTCATACCGATTATCCTACGATTTACACTGAAGATGACCTCTTTAAAGAGGAATTTTATTCTGTTGATGAGGAGTGTAGGGATTTTTATATCTCTAAGGAGTACACATTAGAGGAAACTCTTGCATATGAACCTAATTTTTGGTCAGATGACGGGAGTGTTGAAGAGATAGAGATTGAGAAAGAAACCAAATTGATTAATGTTGTGGAAGACCCAATTGAGCTTGCCAAGGATAATAATGATGCTGACATTCCGATTGAAGCAGAATTTGATAAAGAAGGGCTTTCAAAAAGTTTGATAGAGGACCACGACATATACGAGGTAAATGATTTATTGCATACCCATGATGAGGATCACGTAAAAGGTTTCTCTAATCCTTTGTATAACTATATATCTTTTAATCCTCACCCAACCGAAATAGTTCCCCAAAAGGTTGTTCCGATTTTTAAGGAGCTAGATCACTTAGGGTTGAGTATATATGCTAAAAAAATCCTTAAGAATTATTTTACTTCTAACTATCTACCACTAGATGTGTTTGATTCTAACACTATGCAGGTTCAACGAGAGGAACCAAAAAAAGTTCCTTTGTTCTATGTTCTTTATACACTTCCAAGTGTAGAAAAGACTAAGTGTGGGGGAACTTCCATAAAGTAGCAGTTTCAATATTTACATCTTACATGAAGCTGTTATTAGAACTGCAGATTATTATCTGGGTGGATCCCCAAATTTTCAGATTGTTGGTTTACGGGCGATAACCAGAAGGTCAGGATGAGGACGTTAAACTAAGCGTTGAATGGGAGGCAGCCCATTGGTTTTGTATTTGTATTTCTATCTTTATCTTTTGATTTTTATTAGTTTTCATATCATGTTAGGATTTCCCATCTTGAAATTTTACATTGGAGGCCAAGGTAAATTCCTTTCCAGAGGTGCCGCTTCGAAGTTCGATTCAAGGTAAGGCGTTAGTCAAAAGTTCGGTTTCTTGACTTCGTCAGTAGGAGAGCCATCGAGCAGGCACTTCCTTTAGCTATCCTTATTAGTTGTTGAAGCTAGCGTCACGGTCATAAAAGAGGAAGAGTTTAAAACTTCAAAAAGAAGGGGTGGTCCAGTTGCGGGGAATAAATCCTATTTGATCCCTTGTGGTCAGTTCTTGGGTATAGGATTTGAACCATATATCCATCTGCAGTTTCACTGCTTTTCCGGTCTTTTTACATTAAAGAAAATGTAAAGTTTAAGTGTGGGGGAGTGGTTTAGTATATAAAGTTTTTAGTTTTTACTTTTATTGGTAGAAATTTTGTGAACTTTTTGTACATAATTTTGCATAAACCTCCAACTTTTAGATGTTTTAGAGTCACTTTGTATACTTCTAGCTAAGTTTACATACGGATTTCTAACCGAAATAACTGAACTTAAAAGTATTAGAGAACTATATTCGGAGTTTTTAGTTGTTGAGAGGTAATACCGACAAAATGGACTTAAATTGGTGGTAGAGAATACAGTATTGAGTAGTTGATCATTCAATACCCATGAGTGAGAAACCAAACCTTTAATTATCCACTTAGAGTGTTTCATCTGCGCATATTTCGGGTAGAATGATGAGCTACCCAACTTCTCACCAATTTCAGCACTACTTTTTGATCTCTTGAGTGCTTTTTCTATCAATCATGAGGGTGTTATCAGAATTGCTAACTCTATCTTGTAGTCTTGTTTGCAGTTGGCACCATTCTCTCGACAACAACAGGTCCATAGAAACACCATTATCATCAATAAACGGAGCATCGAAAATCTGAAGAAAAGTTGAAAACGTTCAAGGTTTACAAGCAACAGTACAAGAAAGAGCAAATTTCATATTCAAGTAAAGCAATAAGACAATTAGCAGAATTATATATACATATTGAAGACTTATGTACAAGAGCGAAAGAAAATCAAAAGATGAGAATTAATGAAGTTTATGATATCGAGACAATACAAGTTGTGAAGAATCAAGTGGTAAAGTCCTTATCACATGACCAAAGTAATTGCATTGTTTAATTTATTTTATTTCCAGTTTGTATTTTATTTCTCTTATAGCAAAAAAAAATTTGAAAAAAAACAAAATTAATAAAAATAAAATAAAAAATATTTATATATAGCATAAAAAAATTTGTTTAGTGTTTGTTTGTTCTTGTATTTCATTCAATAAGTTCGTGGGGAAGAAGAAATATATAAAAAAGTCTCAAACAACAAGATTTGAGGAAAGGAATTATAATTGTCAAGGTTCTACGAAGTTCAAGAGTTCATCATCGACGGTTGAAGACTGAAGACAAAGACGTTTCTATTGGATGTTGTGAGAGTGATGTTGATTGCCGATCGGATGAGATGGTAAGTAAGCATTCACATCCTCACATAATGGTTGATTTCCTTTCTTAGAGGTCATTAGAAAAATAAAAAAGGGGTTCTTTTTTGTCCCACGTTTCTATGGGATAACATCTTCATATAATTCAGAGGTTACCTTTCCTTCCCACCACTCAACGTGTGCAGGATTTCTATGTTCACTCCTGCCTGCACACATGTGAGAACCATAAAGTGCATCTTTTGAGTGTTAATTTCATAAAATCTTGTTGGTGAGGCATAAATCATTCGACCGCTCTCGAACCTGGATTCTTTCATATGGTGGTTTTCTCCTAACTCAAGACTTAAGTATGAGAATAATGTTCTTTGGAATTTCTAACTTCTTATTATTAGTGTGCAGAAACTTTATGTCTTCGTATCTCTTTGGATGCATGTGCTTTGGAATTTTTTGAAAGTTGAAATTTCGGTTTTGTGGGTATACCTCTTGTAAACCCTCACGAGACTATAACTCATCCACTAAGGACACATGGGGTTTTAAAGGCTTGTTACACATGCTAAGTGTAACCATGTCCTCAATGAAATGGAATTGTATTTTAGTTTAGTTTATGATTAGTTTAGTTTAGTTTGCTCGAGGACTATCAAAATCTAAATGTGGGGGAATTTGATAAGTGCATATTTTATGTGTTTTGAGTATCAATTTCATGCTAGTATTTGCTAGATTTCTTTTGAATTATTGTATATTACGTTTGTTTTGTAGATTATGTCTTTTATTAGGTGAATCATCCAAAAGGAAGTGCTAGATTGTGCAAGGAAGGAAGTGTTGTGAAGGAGGAAGAGCCAAAGACCAAGTGGAACTTATCCAAATTCAGGATTTTTCATCAACATATTAAAGAGAAGGAATAAACGAAGCCAACATCAAAATAATGAGGTCATTCCGACTTCATATGAAGAAGTTATAAGAAAAGCAAGTTCATAATTTTCTTGATGGGTCAAGCCATCGAGAAACTCAATTTTCTCGATGGATCAAGCGTCGAGAAAAGAAAATCCAGAAGAAAAAAAATTCTCGATGGGTCATCCCATCGAGAAAAGAAGAATTCTCGATGGGTCAAGCCATCGAGAAAAGAAGAAATCTTGATGGGTCCGCCGTCGAGAAACTTAGCGTGAAAAACCTATTTTTGGCATATTTTGGAGTTTTGGAAACCTATTTCGACCGGGATTCGAGTACAAGCACTTCTTCAATTTGGCACCTATATAAGGGACAATTCTTATACTTTTGGATATATCTCTCATATTACATCTTCCATATCTAAACATAGGGTTTACCCCTTTAGGGGGAACCACCATTCTTCTTCATCTTAATCTTCTTTGTAATATGGGTAGCTAAACCTTTTGTTGATTAAGGTTAAAATTATGTTCTAAGCGTGAAGCTTTATTAGTAATACAAGTTTATTTGGAGTTTTAATCATTATCGTTTGTGTTCATTATATCTATGGTTTCTGATTGATTTCTAGATTGTTCAAGTGTACAATTGGATTATTCTGTTGATCATTCTAATACTAGTAGAGAGTTGAGTGATTCGTAATTGTCGATCATCTCCTACACAAGTAAAGAACGTGAGACCTTGTAGAGGGATTATGTGGAGTAATCGTGTGTGAATACAACACTAGTAAGCAGGACCTTGCGCTAAGATTTTTGATGCTAGGATCAACCTAAATTCACAAACCCTAAAATATCTGATTGGGTTACACCTTGAGTGCGCTACTACTTGGTGGCTCAGTTGGATAGAACCTGGTGTTCGGGAGCTTCGGTATTCAGTGATACAAGGAGTTTTGGGGATATCACTTCGCTAGCTGTTATTCTACGGTTGGTGATGAATGATTCTAACGAAAGATAGATAAGTATACAGCTCGAGTCAATGTTTGGTAACGGCGAAGGACTCCCTAACCATCTCTTTCTTATTATGTTTTTATTATATTCTTATTAATTAAACAACCAATCCCTTTTTTTCTTTTATTTTAGTTTAGTTTTACTAATCCAAATAACGTATCAATTACACAGCTCTCTGTGGGAACGATCCTTACTATCGCTATATTACTAGTTAATTAGTGAGAAATATATTGGGTAATTTGTTGCACTTACAACACGCAATCAGCTTCAAGCCTTCAACATTATACATATTTATTATGAAATTTTATTTGAACTTCGTGGAATCATGAGGAAAATGGAAATATCGGTATCTCCTTCTTGGGAGCTGGAAGCAGGATTGAATTTTTAATATATAAGGGTTGAATATAAAATAAATATAAAGTTTACGGGGTTTTAAAGAATAAAATATATAAAGAAAGATAGAGTTTCAATAATTTACGAAACCAAAGCTATGATATTCATCTAAGGACTCCCTTATGCGAGTTCATTTTTATTATCACACGGATGCGCGCGTGATAGCAGGACTCTTTTATTTTTGTAACTTTGTGTTTCTCTAAGTGTTTTGGTAGGGCACTAGTATCGAATTGTTATCGTCGTTGGGATGAAGTAGAGATTGAGATCAAGCCCAATGATTGAATTTTATTTAGACAAAAAAATGATGAAAAAAAATAAAATAAAAAAAGTAAATAATTATTTTATTTTCAATAAATCGACCGCTGGGGCCCTTGTACATACCAGTTGAGTCGATATTAGTGTTAGGATTAAGACCAGTGGAAGCGTATCTCAATCTATCAGGATTCATCCTGGCGGCAACCTTCAGACAGATATGGGAAACACCGTTCACCTTAGTCAATTTGTGCAAACTTCATCATCTCCATATCCATCTTCTAAATCTATTCATATGATTGCATTTTGATAGATTCCGAGTATCGTGGTCCATTGTACGGCTTTCTGAGTAGTGTTTTGTTTTCTAATATATGAATTTTAGTACGCTTGAGTAAAAACTCGTGTACAACAATTGGATTCAAAGCTGGGTAATTCCTCTCATAGCCAAAGAATTTTGTAGCCAACTAAATAGCATGTTTAGTTTCTACCCTCAATCGTTAACAAGTAGCTAGAGTTTTGAGTAAAGATTTTGTGGGTATATCTCTTGTAAACCCTCACGAGACAAAACTCGTCCACTAGGGACACCTAGGGATTCAAAGGATTATTACACACGCTAAGTGCAATCGCGATGCCTGCGACAGTGAGTTAGAATTTTTATTTTCTATAATAGATTTGCTTGACTAGCAAATAATAAGTTTGTGGGTATTTGATAGACACAATTTTGTGTCAGAGTTAGTCTCACATTTATATTGTTAGTACTCAATTTTTGTACTAATAGTGCTCTTTTGTAGGTATTTTTGTGAACTGGCAATGGTGGAAAAGATGTCTTGGAAAGTGTTGAAATCACCCTTCAAAAGTGATTAAGGAACCCAGAGAAATTACTAAAGGCACCCCAAGATATTTACTAAAGGCACCCAGGAAGTTATTAAGGGCACCACCTTCTTAAGTTCAAGATATGTTTTTGGCGGGAACTTTACTTCTCAAACTGAGAAGCTTTGTTTGCATAACTTTGAGAAGAATTTTTGGACATTCTAAGAGTTTTAAGACAAAGATACTCTTGCCTTATTAAGGGAAGAGTTGTACAAAAAGAAAACTCTCGATTTGTTTTCGGATAAAAATGGAAAGAGGATTTCTCGGTTTTAAATTAACATTACATGAGATTTTGTTCTCGAGTTCAACCTAGGAAATATATCTTCTCTCTTGTTGTAATAGAAGAATAAACATCAACAAAAAGGAAAGCAACAGATCACCGAGTCTTCTTGGAGAAAGAAAATCAAATCGTGATGATGAGAAGATGGCCGAGAATATTGAAAAGATTTGAGGAGTAATTGAGACAAGATTTGGGTTGTCTAGTATAAATAGAGTGTTGGAGAGTATTACAGAGGACTGACGGAGGGAAGAAAAGAAACACAAAAAATTCTGCACAAGTCAGGTCGAGGAAGAAGAATAAGTTAACACAGTTTCAAACTGTTGTTAATTTCTGTCACCTTTTCTTTTAAATCCAATACTTTCAGCAACGGTTCCTTCAATATTGATAACAACAATTTCAGAAGCTTAATACTCCTGGAGGCTGTCGTTCTTTTATTACATCAGCTAGCAGTCTTAATCAGCTGCACCCGAGAGCCGTGCTTTATCCACTGCATTTGAAATTTGTCTTTTAATCAACAAAGAAAATTATAATCTCTTTTCACTTTAATAAATCAATATGTTTAAACAACTTTCTTTTGTTCAATTTGCTATGAGTGGCTAAATCTCTTCTCTAGGGTGTAGGAGGAAGCTATTTTTGATGAGTATTTATTTGTTTTCAATTTCTTTGATATATTACTCTATTTTTGTGCTTTTTAACGATTAATAATTTTCTCTTCTAAAAAAGCTTCAAATTAATTCTTCGGGATAGTCTTTAGGCTATTGATATTTTATAAGCGAAGGAGAATGAGATTTTTGACAAAACAACGAAAGTTGTATTATTAAAGTTTAAAACGGTAAATCTTCCAAAACATGAGATTGGTTCAAAATTGTTTTGAGTAATTAAGAGTAATTGTCTAAATAGTGATTAATTAATTTTACAGACATCAAAAGTAGTGGAATCTGAAAACCTAGAATTTTTTCTCCTATTTTCTAATAAATCAATTTGTTAATTATTTTCTATAAATTTTAATTCATAAACTCACAACAATTTCTTATTTAAACACACAATTAGGGTATTAATTAGAAATATTATAATCAATCTCCGTGGACAAACCCGTACTTGCCGCTTCTACTTTGTAGTTGTCGTGCGATTGCGGCTATAGGTTAAGAATCCCTATCAAAGAGTTATTATAGAAAAATATTAGATCTAACATACATCATAGGGCTTCATTTGTAGCCCTAACAGAGAGATTATTCCATTATTACAAGAGAAAAGAAAAAAGAAAAAAGAAGAAGAAAAGAAAACTAAAAGCTGGAACTAAAGCTAATTCTATTTCTCTGATTTTGGACTCCAAAAATGAACTCCGTTTTCCTTGTATCCACAATATATATATATATATAGCTTTAAAAAGAAACCACTTTCCTTTTACATTTCTACTACCACATCATCATCCAATGAGAATGCACCACGTGTCAGGATAATACTAAATCCTCCAATAAAAATGCGCCACGCGTCAAACAATATCCCATCAATTATTTGGAAAATATATATAATCCCCCTTAATTAATTCACATGCATGGTACTCTTATTCTCAAGATCTTCTCATTTTATTCTCATAATTAATGGGTCTCCACACTTTATACACACGTAGTGACATGTTTACCACACTCCCATATCCAAATAATTGGTCCAATAATTCTCCAAGTTTTTCCTTTCGGGCTTAGCCCATTTAATCACTTCATTTCCTTCATTTAACGAGACGAATTTGTATTTTAGTCCATCGAGCTTTTATTTCCTAATTAATCCACAACTAAACAAAAACCATCAAATATGTACATAATAGAGAACTAATAATTATAAATTAAGATGTAATTATGTAGTGTTTAAACACTCATCATATGCGTGTTAGTATGAATGATCAGTTAAATGTATGTTTTGTAGGTGTGTACATATTGGTGCACCTGTGTAATTCTCATGAAAAAGTAGGTGTGTGTATGGTTATGAATGATAGGTTTTATCATGTTTTGCAGGGGTGTACATATTGGTGCACCAATGTAATTTCCATGAAAAAGTAGGTCTGAGTATGAGTATGAATAATCGATTTTATGCATGTTTTGCAGGCGTGTATTAAGTGGTGCACATGTGAAAAAAATGACTGTATAAGCTTATAAAAATTTTGTGCATGTGTATTTTTTTTGTACACATCAGATAATAATAAAAAGTAAAATAAAAAAATTTAAAAATAAAATTTTTATAGTCATATAGATACATTTTTTGTAGATCTCGGAAAGAGCTTTCTGAATATATAAAATTTGTAAATTTTGGACGAGCGGTTTGAAAGATAAATTATTTTTATGTCATTTAAAATTGTTGACTTTGGATTAAATAGTAAATATATGGACTAATTTGTAAATCAGGAAGGTAGGTTGTGTACTTTCTACATTTCAAATAAAAAAAGAACTAATTAATACCTAGTTGAATAGATTAGGACTAACCAGACTATTTGGATGGGATTTTGGACTAAACAATATTTCCCAATTTATTATAATAGAAATAGACAAGCAAATAAAACATATAGCTTATGCCTCGTGGTCTTCATACCTCAGCCAAATTCATTTACCTAGAACCTCTGAAGTCAGTTTTTTCAGCTTCAGTGAAATTTTGTTTATCAATAATTCATTTGTTTATAGTTTTTTTTGAGTCGTCGTAGAGTTCTGTGTTGCACATTCTTAAAAAAAAAGTCAAATTTACTAAAAATAGCAAACTCCAAGTTTTAGTTGTTTTTTCTTTCTTTTCGTCCAAGTTTAGTTTTTTGAAACCTATCTATTGCTTTTGTTATGGTTGTGCATTACTAATTATCACAATTATATATAGTCAGGATATTGAGGTTTAGATAACAGGCCATGGGTTATAATCCCAAAGGTGTCACTATCCAACTACATAAAACCCAACAAAACAAATTTGACACAAAAAACCCATTATAAACCAACTGTCCATATTACCCTTGCTTATTATTCAGCCCAACGTTTTTAACTGCTCACGCCCAACTTACTTACCTACCCACACCCACCTTCATTAACGCCCAAACTTGAAGAAAACCATTATTTCCCTCTTAACTTCTATCATCTACTATTTCCAAAATCAAACCGTTCATCGTTTCAAAATCATCAGAGAAAAACACCTGAACCAACATCATCGTCATCATCAATCATATCAAAAAATCATCACATTGATCTCCCTAAAACAAAAATCATCACTTAAATCATCATCAACAGTAGAATTTGAGTCGTAATCAACAAAAATTTCTGATTCTAAAACGATTGTTGATCATCAACAGTAGAATTGAGTCTTCTACTTTTAACTCATCATAATCTACCTGAAGTTTCTATTCAATTCTTTGACAGTTTAAACCTAAGAAAAATCACTGAAGATCATTAAACATGGTGAATAAACAAGACAAGAAGATGAAGAAAAAACTCAATACACCAGTTAAAAAACAAGAATCTAAGAAAGGTAAATCAAAATTTATGGTTTCATCATATTCTGTGATTGTTTATAGTTGAAAATCAAAATTCATTTGGTTAATAAGGTTTCAACATATTCTGCATGTTTATGATTTTTAGTTTCACGATTTTGGTTTCATCGTTGTATTTGGTTAATAAGGTTTCATCTCTTTCGAAATTAGAGGTTTCATAGTTAGGTTTCAGTTACATTTTTCTGAAACTAGGTTTCATTGATTTTCATCTAGGTTTCATCTGTTTGTAGCAACATTTAGGTTTCATCTGTTTTAACCTAACTTATTGTGATGGAACCCAATTAGGTTTCATCCTATTCTGTGTGTGGTTGTGACCAACAGAGTTGGTGTTTTTTTACTTAATTGGTATTTTGATGGAACCAAAAAAGGTTTCATTCTATTCTGTGTATGGATGTGACCAACATAGTTAGTGTTTTTTTACTTAATACGTATTGTTATGGAACCAAAAATGGTTTCATCCCATTCTGTGTATGTTTGTGACCAACAATGTTGGTGGTTTTTTATAAATGCATGTTTTGATGGAACCAAAAAAGGTTTCATCCTATTCTGTGTATTTTTGTGGCCAACAGTGTTGGTGTTTTTTAGTAAATGCATGTTTTGATGGAACCCAAAAAGGTTTCATCCTACTCTGTGTATGCCTGTGACCAACAATGTTGGTGGTTTTCTACTTAATTGGTATTATGATGGAACCCAAAAAGGTCTCATCATAATCTATGTATTTTTGTGACCAACAATATTGGTGTTTTTTAGAAAATGTATGTTTTGATGGAACCCAAAAAGGTTTCATCCTAATCTGTGTATGTTTGTGACCAACAATGTTGGTGTTTTTTTACTTAATGCATGTTTTGATGGAACCCAAAAAGGTTTCATCCTATTCTGTGTATGGTTGTGACTAAAAAATGTTGGTGTTTTTTTACTTAATGCATGTTTTGATGGAACCCAAAAAGGTTCATCCTATTCTGTACTGTTTGTGCTAATGGTTTACTTATTATGTAACAGGAAAAAAATATATTTCAGTTCCATATAGGTGCTCATTACAACATTTGTGTACAGAGGCACCAAAAATAAAAGCATTGATACAAACTAAAGAAAAACACATGAAGGCACTTGTTCCATGTCCATTCTGGCGTTTCTTCAAACCGTTCTTCGATGGTACCCTTCAAGCAGAAAAATTAAAGAAAACGACAAGAGCAGTTTAGATGATCTTATGGTCATTTTATAGAAGTGTCAAGGGTGATGAACCAGATTGTTTCAAATTGATGAGAGCAAGGAATATGATACTACGGACAACACCTGAACAGTTCGCTGTCATCTTTGGTCTACAAATGATGAAGAATGTAGATTACACCAAGATGTTGAGCTGAAGAAAAGGGTGAACATGTTTCAGTTTGAGTATTTTAAAGGAGCTAAGAAGATGAGGAAAACTGATATTGTCAGAGATATGATGGAAACAACAGATGAAACCAAAGATGAAGACTTCGTCAAGCTATTCATACTCTATCTCTTGGTTTCGATATTTGTCCCAAACAAAGGTGGGAAGAATCTGACATCAAAACACTTGTACCAAGTATTTGAGATGAATAAAGTGTGTCGGCCTGATGTTTTGCATGAAAATCTAATTGAGTCTATAATTAAAGCTGAAGAAGTTGATGATGTATCAGGTTGCGTCATTTACCCACTGGTAAGTTAATTTTTGTTTCTTTTGATTCATAAAATGTTTGTTTTTTATTTTCCCGAGTTTGATTACTAATTTAAATGTTGAATTGTGTATTGTTTTTTACAGTATTGGTTTGCTGAGATGACAAACATCACTTTGAGGGAAGATGAGAGCGAAATGTAAGCAAGGTTCGCTAGATGGAACCTTGATGAAATAAGCAAGCAATTGGTGAATAATTTTGATGATTTATCCAACAAACCAGAAATTTTCTCCAAGGTAAAAGCAACAACAGTTCTTGTTTGTTTATAATTTTTAATGTCCGCACCTTATTCAAGATGAAAAAACAAAACTATGGAACCAAAAAAGGTTTCATAGTTTATTTAATACCAACTTATTAATCATAACTTTTCTTGTATTCCACAGATGAATGTGGGTTACCGTCATGGATCCTTCATGTTAGAACATAATGAACAAGAAATACGCTTGGTCCAGCGTATAGAAGAAGAGGAAATTCAGTTTGAAGAGTACATAGATGGTGAAGGAAATGAAGAGGAAAATGCAGATGTTGGTGGTGAAACAAATGAAGAGGATAATGAGATGGTTGGTGAAAGAAATGAATATATTGGTTCTGAAAGAAATGAAGAGATGGTTGGTGAAAGAAATGAAGATATTGGTTGTGAAACAAATAAAGAGACTATTGGTGATAGAAATGAAGTGAGTGTTGAAACTGGAAATGAAGATACCACATACAAGGAAAAATATAAGTGGGAAAGAATTTTGATTGACAAGCTTACAAGCGTTGGTAACAATGGGCTTTCGGAAGAAGATCATCAATTCTCGCAAAATATGATGCTGAAGATAAGTTAGAACTAGAACCAGTGAGGAAGACTTACGTGAGAAAGAAACGTAAGCGAAATGAAGTAGAAACAGTTCCATACACTAAACAAGATATAGAGGAATTGATAACCAATACTATAAAAATTGTGGATGCAATGGTAGAACAAGATGATGTGAATGTTGAGGTTGAAGAAGATAGAGAACAAAAGTCTGACAATGATGATGTGATAATTTACTATACTTTGTTTGTTTTGATTTGATTTGATTTGGTTTGATTGTTGTCATTGAATCTAATTTTTCTGAAATCAATAAATATTGCAGGTAATGAATATATTTGAAGAAACAGAACAACATGATGGAGTGGAACCTGAAAAGGTTTCAGCTCATGAAGAAGTTCAGGATCAACATGACGCAGTGGAACCTGAAGAGGTTTCAGCTCATGAAGAAGTCCAGGAGCAGAATGATGTAGTGGAACCTGAAAAGGTTTCATCTAATGAAGAAGCTCAGATCCAACATGATGCAGTGGAACCTAAAATGGTTTATAGATGCAGTGGTTGTCTGTTTAACGAAGAGAGGTTTCAGCTCATGAAGAAGTCCAGGAGCAGAATGACGCAGTGGAACCTGAAAAGGTTTCAGCTAATGAAGAAGTCCAGGAGCAGAATGATGCAGTGGAACCTGAAAAGGTTTCAGCTAATGAAGAAGCTCAGATCCAACATGATGCAGTGGAACCTGAAAAGGTTTCAGCTCATGAAGATATTGAAGAGAAACATAACGCAGTGGAACCTGAAAAGGTTTCAGCTCATGAAGTTCAGACTGAAGATATTTCAGAGTTAACTCCGAACACAATTGAAGATTTGGAGGTGGCTGAGAAGGTAGAATCTGAAATCAAAGCAAAGCAAGCCAAGGACAGTATAATGGAAGAAGTTTCGGAGTTAACTCCGAACACAGTTGAAGATATAAAAGTGGCTGAACAAATTGAATCTTCTTTGACGAACAGTAACTTGAGGAGTGCAATAGAAGAAGTTTCTGAATTGACTCCAGACACTATAGAAGATATCAGAGTCGTTGAGAGAGTAGAACTGGAAGCGAAGAAAAGTTCTTTATTATAGCCAGAGACACAGATTGAAGTGTGAACTCAAATCCAAGGTTCAATTGATGAAACTATTCTTCATCAAATGGAAGACGAGTATGCAACCAAGACTTCTACATCAAAGCCAAGTAGTAAAGGCATGTGCTACTACTCTGTTGTAAACATGGCAAATGATGTAATTGCTTTAGAAGATGATGTGCCTCATTTCAAGTTGGGATTGACGGAAACTGACAGCGAGAAAGAAGATGGTGAAGACATCAGTTCCGAGAAAAAATTGAGTAACATAATCTCAAGGATGAGAGAAAACAAAAGGAGAATGCAACCACCTGTCAAGATGCAGGATTATACACCTGGAGATGCTAAGAATAAGAAAAGAAAAAAGACTCGGTGTGTGAGCAGAAATCAAAAGAAAAAGTTGGAGAAAAAACAAAAAGAGAAAAGGGAAGACAAGCTGAAAGCAGTGGACAACTTAAAAATTATGCAACTGCTGGATTCAAATGAAAAACAGATTGTGTGCAAATATTTTAAAATGCCCAATGAAAGGTAAGTGGCATTCATACCATTAAGTTTTTTGGTTAAATAATTTAAGTGTTTTAGTTTCTTTTATTCTTCTTAAATAGTAAATTTGTTTATCAACAATATAACAACAGTGACATGGCTTGGGAGAAGGACGATATGGGCCTGTACATTACAGGAAAAAATATGAACGCCTTGATAAGAAAAGGTGACATAGAAGGAGATATGATTGAGTTCTACATGCTCAAATTGCAAAAAAAAACATAGCAAAGAACAACAAGAAATCAGATGGCACTCCTAAGTACAAAAGGGATGTTTTCCTAAGCACATATGTCTATGTAAGTTTCATCTAACTTATCTTATACAAGTGTCTTTCTGAAAACAATGAAACCAATTTTGGTTTCATCAAAATAAGGTTTCATCTGTTTCAATTACATTTTTCTGTAAAAAAAAGGTTTAACTGATTTTCAACAATGCACTCATTTTGACTTTTTTATTGAATTTCAGACAATGCACTCAATCGGTAAAAGTTGCCACACTGCGATTGAAGCTTTCATTGATAAAATGGACTACACTCCAGAATATGTCTTCGTTCCAATCATAACAAAACTAAGTGAAAAGACATATCACTGGACATTGTTAGTCTTTGATAATGAGACTGGAGAATTCTCTCATTACAACTCAATGGCCTCCACTGAAGATGAATGCAAAAAAAGTGTTGAAAGCATGAAGGAAAGAATGGTGTCAGCATTCAGAAAACATGTATCAAAGCTCTGCCTGGACCCATCAAGTCAAACAAAAGAATTTATTTTGAACACCCCTTTCTGCTGTCAACAAGATGTGTAAGTACTTTTAAAAGAAATTGTGATATCTTCATTTTAATCCTTTATTGTATTTTTCAATTTAAAGATATTGTTTTGTTAATTTCCGGAATGATTGCGGACTTCATGTTTGCTATTACATGAAGAGCCTTTTGAAAGGAAATTTTTCATCCGAAGAGCACATAAAACAAAAGGTGCAAAATATGAGGCCAAAGTTGGCATGCAAGATACTCCTTGACAAAGTTGAAGAGTAATACTCCTTGACAAAGTTGCTACTTAAAGTGGAAGAGAAAAGAAGACTGATGGTCAAACCTCATGGTGGTTGTCTGTTCATGGAAGAGAGGTTGAAACTAAGAACAATGTTAATCAATTAGTTTCTAATAATAGTACAAATGGTTGTCCGTAAAAACATCTTATTCAATGTTAATCAGTCTTTTGGTCAATCACTACTCTTAGGTTATAAAATTTGTTATGATATTTTTCTCTTAATCAAGGATGAAAATCTTTTTGCATGATTTGTTTCATCTTATTACAGTATGATTTTTGAGAAATGTTAATCAATATTTTCTGTTTCGTCTTATTACAGATGAAAAAAACTATGAAACCAAAAAGGGTTTCATCATTTGTTTTTATTTCATCTTACTATAGATGAAAAAAAACTAAGAAACCAAAAAAGGTTTCATCATTTATTTTTGTTCCATCTTATTCCAGAAGAAAACAAACTATGAAACCAAAAAAGGTTCCATCGTTTGTTTTATTTCATCTTATTCCAGATGAAAAAAAACGATGAAACCAAAAAAGGTTCCATCAACTTAGAGGTGTTTCATCTTATTCCAGATGAAAAAACACGATGAAACCAAAAAAAGGTTTCATCATTTTAGAGATAAAAAAAACATACGCTACAGGTCTTTCATGTGACAAAACTATGAAACCTATTTTGGTTCCAACAAATTATTAAAATCCTGCAACTCTGAAAAACTTAATCTAAAAATAAAAAAACATGAAAGACCTGGAGAAAAATGAAATTTTAACTGTAAACAATATAGAAAAAATAATAATAAAAATATGAAGATTGAAACATATAGTAGTCTAAACAAAAAATGAAAAATGAAAAAGTCAATGAATTGTTGTCAAAATAAATTCACATCTGCCGCGCAGGGCATGTCCTTTGGTTATGGATACTCAAAACATGGAAGCTACCACAAGTTCTCATCTTCTTATTAGGAACTGAACCTGTATTAGGAATTCTCTTCTTCTTCCTTGGACGACCAGGTTGTGGTAGAGCATCAGGACCAAGAACAAGAGATTTTGGAGACACAACTGTAGGCTTTTCAACTGTGGGAACATGATTGATTGGTCTTGCATAGGATTCACGGTAGAACTTTACTGTAAAATAGAATTCAACATACTTATACGGGTCTTCTTCATTTAGCATGATACAATGGATAGCGTGGGCACAAGGAAAACCGTTGATGCGCCAGCGGTTGCAAGAACATAATCTTCTTTCCAAATCGACCTTTTTTGTTAATGTAGAATGAAATTCAAACACATATTACGACGACTTGGTGACAGTGTATTCACGGCCATGCATCTTGTTGTTGTACAACTCAGTTTCAAACTCTGGACACAAAGTTTCTCGCCACTTCAATAATGTTGCACATTCCTCACGACGTACACACATTTGATTCATAAGCTTCACTCTGATCTCATCAACCATAATGGCTATAGGCTTCTCTCGCTCTTCAACGATCCAACTATTGAAACTCTCAGCAATATTCGAACACAACCTACCATAACGACGACCCGGGAAATAAACACTTTCCCATTTATCAATCGGAGCTCTACTCAGATAATCTTGTAACTTCTGATTTTTGACCTGCAAAAAATTCTCCCAGTTATCTGAAAATTTTGTATGTGTATTAGCATACGCACATTTTTTAAACAACCCAAGCACATAATTGTTATAAACCTTACTGGACTTCGGCAAGTATGTATTGATATTGTTATTCATATGCCAATAAAACCAACCATGAGCAGCATCAGGGAATACATCAGGGATTTGATTCACCAAAGCAGTAACTCGATCACTAACAAAAGTAAGCTTTTTGCGCATAGGAGAAAGTACTTGCTTCAAATTCTCCAAAAACCATTTCCAGTTGGCGTCATTCTCCAAAGAAACAACAGCATAAGCAAAAGAATATATTTCTGAAAAACAGAACAGAAAAAAAAATGTCTCAGCAAAAAACAATGAAACCGAAAAAAGTTTCATCCGTTTAAACTACATTTTTCTGTAGAAAAAATGTCTCAGCATATAAAAAAAAATGAAACCGAATAATGTTTCATACATATCAATTACATTTTTCTGTAAAAAATAATAGGTTTTGGTGATTTTCAACTTGGTTTCATCGGTTTGTAGCATGATGTTAGGTTTCCTTTGTATAGGATTAAATAACAAACTTGTTTATCAACTAAGAAACAAAATAGAATGTTTAAGAAAATTACCGTCATTCCCGGTTAAACCTGTTGTTGCCATGATATGACCATGGTATTTTCTCTTCAAATGGGCTTCATCAAGGAATAACAAAGGACGACAGTAATTGAATCCACGAATGCATGCTCCGAACAGATAAACAATCTCTGAAATTTTTGAGTCCCATTTTCAACTTCAAAAAAAACACGAGATCCAGGATTGGTTTCAGTCAATTTGTTGGTATACCATTTCAAGTACATAAATGATTTTCATTCTCTCCCCATGTAATATTCAATGCATGCCTCTTCCCTGCATATGCATAATAACGACTAATGTCAAAGCCGTACTTTTTTGTAAACTGATTCATAATATCCTTTGTCTTCTACTTTGGATTCTGTTTAATCTCTTCAAGAATCAAGCTACTAATAAGTTTCTTCGACAAATGTGGTATGTTTACAACTCCGCCACAACAAGTATGATTCTTATTTAACTCCTTGATAATAAAAGGACTACCTTCAACACCATCAATAGAAACAGCATATATATGCCATTCACATTTATCTTCTTCCTTCTTAGAACAACATGCACCAATCCTCAACTTCTCATTCCTTGTTATCTTAAATGAATACCCAGATATTGCATGATATTTCAATAAATCGGAACGAATTTGTTGAACACCTCCATTAAACACCTGATTGACACCCTGAAAAAGGCCAAACCAATGCGCAGACTTCAACGGTTCTTTAACTTTATTACGGACATCATAATCAACTAAATTTGTAAGTGTTGAATGCTCAAAAGATATAATTCCTAAACTTCGTGGCTGCTCATATGGTATGATTGCTGAAATTTTTGAACTACAACTAGAGGACTCATCTTTATGCCTTACATGTAACTCAATAGATGGAAGCTTATTAAACAAAGTAAATAAAGCAACCGATTAGAGATCAAAATCAGAATTGATAACCTTTTGCTGATCACAAACTATGTGGATAATTTCAATAGAAAGAGAAGAGAATTGACACCAACTTGAACATATACTACCCTTCAAATCACAAACAGATGCTTGGAGACCAATACGAAAAGATAATGTATCATTTTTGTGAAATATAACAGCGAGAACAGATTCCATAACCTACAGAAAAAAGTATGAAACCGAAATAAGTTTCACTGTATGTGAATATAAACAACAACAAACAACAAAGTTTGAATATTAACATCAACAAAATAGCAAAAATATGATTCCATAACCTACAGGAAAAAGTATGAAACCAAAATAATTTTCACTGTATGTGTATATAAACAAACAACACCAACAAAAATTGAAAATTAACATCAACAACATAACAAAAATGTGATTTCATAACCTACAGGCAAAAGTATGAAACCAAAATAAGTTTCACTATATGTGTATATAAACAACAACACCAACAAAAATTGAAATTAACATCAACAACATACAAAAATGTGATTCCAATAATATACAGAAAAAAAAGTATGAAACCAAAAATGGTTTCACTGAATGTGAATATAAACAACAACACCAACAACAAAATTTGAAAATTAACATCAAAAACATAATAAATTCTGATTCCAATTATATACAGGAAAAAGTATAAAACCAAAAGAGGTTTCATTGTATGTGAATATAAACAACAACACCAACAACAACATTGAAAGTTGGATTTCAGTTTCAGAGGAATGATTGAACTAATACAAAAGCTTGAACAGAGTGAGAATATGATCAAATAACAACTGAAAAATACAGTACGATTCATCAAAACTGAAAATACAGTAATAATCATGAAAACACACACAAAAAAAATAGTTACAGTTCTTGTTCTTCACTTGAACGGAAAGCAACACAATTTTGAGTTCGGTTAATTGAAAATTTGATAATCAAATAACAACCAAAATCAAAAAATCGAAAATTAAAACTTACATGATGAAATACAACTGAAGTTAGAAGACGGAGAAGAAAGTGATGTTCGAGAATCACTTAAACAAATACGAACTCGGTTCTTCAAATCAACAATGGATTTGAAACTGTTTGAGATGAATCGCAGAAGATAGAATTTATGTTCGTATTTGAAGCTAGAATTTATGTTCTTCAATTAAGCAGAACCAACAACGAACTCAAATCTTCACTTACTCAACAAAATTTGAAACATGAACTCAAATCTTCAATTAACCAGGAACAAAAACGAACACAAATCTTCAATTAAAATTCATGAATCAGATTTGGAGAAGAAATGTTTTGTTGAAACCCTAGCCGAATTTGGAGGAGATGTGCTTCGTTTCTTCAGAAAATCAGATTTGGAGCAGAATTTTTCTCTCATACGAAGATTATGTTTTAAGATTTTGTTTCCATTTAAAAGTTATAGATTATATAGGAAGGGCAATTCGGGTATATAAAAAATAATTAAAATCTAAATTTAATTAGTATTATGTGAAATGGGGTTTTTGTCTCATTTTTAATGAAAATGGTTTTCCTTTATAAAAGATAATATGGGAGGGTCTTTTACATGGTAAGTTTATTCACCTTAGTTTTTTATACCAAGTTTTGTTTAGATAATTTTCATTCTCCGGAAAAGATTCGGTTCGAATTATTTTATTAGAAAAATAAAAAAGATTCTAAATCATTCTCTTTTACTAGCTATATTTTTTTTTCGGGTGGTTATAAAACTTCTTTATAAGGAAAGAAGCATTTTGCTTCTTATATTTTCAGAGGGAGTGGAGAAATTTTTTGACCAAGTCCAAATACTTAAATTCTTATTCATTATAGGATGAACTAGTAATCAAAGTTGGTTCTTTTTTTGAAACAATATAGCAAAACTTAGGCAAGCCTATGACTTGAAGACACTGCCAGGGTCATCCTCTAAAGCAGAGATAAAACTTTTGTGGCTATAGTCATTGTTTTTACAATTTAAATCAAGATAAAAATTTTATGAGTTATCCAGTCTATGAATGATCTGGAGATTGTTCAAAACAAAAGAGATACTAATCGGGTTTTCTTCCTCATTTTTCCTGATCGAAGCATGGTAGTTAACATTGAACCTCCCTTGAACCGTATTGTTTTACAGAAGATTGAACCATACCAAAATTTCCATACTTTCAGCAAAGATTTCCACATTGGTGCACTTGAGATCCTTATCCCATTGGAAGGCTAAATCATCTCCTTTTGTTTCTCCCCATTGTCAATCATATCTTGTATGTCCTCGCGCCCCACAGTAGATTCCAGCAAAGTCAGAAGTTGTTAGAGACGTAAAGAAAGAATTGGAATCATGGTCTTACACGGTGCATATCATGATTCTAGTCCCAAAATCTCCTCTCTGATGCACATGAGAGGGAATTTGGGTAGCCAGATAAGGAGTATCATGAGAGATAGTCTCACTCAGGATGTGATCTTGCATATGGTGTATTTTTTTGTGACCATGGATATGTTTATTTATCTGTTGCACAGTATTGTTAGCATCAGTACTGACTTTCTTAAAGATAAAGTCACATCTTGCTTTCCAAATGAACCAGCAAGCAGTAGCTATAGTGCTTATAGTATAATCACCCTATTATTTAGATCAAACCAAGAGTTGAGTCATTCAGTAAAATTAGTATGGCCTGTGATACCCATGATTATGACCAAAAAATTTATGCCAGACCCCAACAACATTTGGGCACCCATAAAAAGATGAGTCAGATTTTCTTTCTCACTATTACAGACCTGGAAGATGGGGTCTATATAGTGAAGAATGCTAGCAGTTTTAGCATTAGTGGGAAGAATGTTATGGGCACATTTCCATATGAAAATATGGATAGCAGGTGTCACCTCCAACTTCCACAATTTTTTCTAGTTCAGAGTATGATGATCATATATGTACTTTTGACATATTATATCCTTGTAAAGAGACTTGACAGAGAATTAATCATTAGGATTCAGGTTCCAAACAATTTGGTCCTCTTCACCATGATGGATAATATTATTGTGAATGGCATCATAAATCTCCAGAGAAAACCAATCATTAATTTTAGTTGTATCCCAGGTGTCATCTCCTCTGATAAGATGATCAATTATTTACAGATCATGTGGACAGTCTGTTGGCCTGGTGATATTGATGTTACTATCCTCCAGCCCATTGTCATTCCAGATGTTGATGCGCTTGTCATTGCCAATTTTCCATCTACTATGATTTTGAATATTGTTGATTCCTTCAAGCATCCCTTTCCAGATCCAAGAATCATCAACTTTAGCCTTTGTGTCCATATTGAGAATGTTTTTTCCTTCCATGTACTTAGCATCCATCAATTGGCTTAATAAGGAGTCTTTGTCAGTTTCCAGTCTCCATCCTATCGTAGAGATCATAGCACTTTTAAACAATTCAATGTTCATGAACCCGAATCTCCCCAAATCCTTAGGTTTGCTGAGAGAAACCCAAGCTTTAGGATAATAGCCTATAGGATGTCCTATGTTTTTCCCCAGAAGAAATCTCTTTGAATCTTTTTAATATCCTGACAAGTTTGCTTGGGAAGTTTAAAGCAATTCATTTGATAAATGCTAGAAGTGGAAGTGACAGATTTAATAAGAACAGTTCTAGCAGCTGGGTTGAGATGACCATTTTTCCAGCTAGTAAGTTTATGTTTAAGATTCTCCACACAAGGCTTGAAAGAGTTTATCTTACTTCTATGAGTAAAAAGGGGAGATCCTAAATATTTATCATTAAAAGCAATCATTTGGACCCCCATATTGGCACTGATTTGCCTACCCATTTTTCACCAGTATTATTGCTAAAGAAAACCCCAAATTTAGAAAAATTGATGAGCTGACCAGATGTATCACTGAATAATTTGAAGATGTCAACCAGATTTTAACTTTCTAGCATATTAGCTTTGCAAAAGATCATACAGTCATCTGCAAATAGGAGATGGCTAATGAAAGGAGCAGTTTTACAAATTTTAATTTTAAAAGCCATGCATAATTGTTCTAGATAAAGTTTTTATACAGAAGAGAAAAAAGTATGTTATGATATATTAGAGACTAAAAAAAGAATTTATTAGAATTTTTTGAACTAGTCATCAAAGTTGGTACAATGTTGTTATTCACTTGTTTTTATGATATTTTTTAATCCCAAATTGTGTTGTCAATGGTCAAGAAAGCATGCTTCTTTGGGAAGATTGTAAACGCACTCGTAGATCCACATTACCTTATTCATACTATAATCTTTTATCGTCCCTCGACTAATTTGGAGGCTTTGCCGTTTTCAAAACCACTATTCGTTAGCTCTATATATCCGAAAGAAATATATATAAATGGGGAGCAAAAATATTGTGCAACTTGATCCCTCAGCTCAGTTGCCTTTAAGTTGAAAATGGGCACTATATATTATTGAGAAACAAGTATAATTTTGTAATTCACCCAGAGTCAAGACTATTATTCATTAGTTGTAATGGAATGAACATATAATGGGCAACACAAACATTGTGCAACTTGATCCCTCAATTGCCTTAAAGTACTTGAAAATGGGCAGGACCTAGCTAATTATTCTCTAGTGTCGCCCCCATTTGGTATATTCAAGAATCAAGTTCACATGGAGCCCCACTACCCCATAACCATAACATAAATGGATTACTTATTATAGGAAATCTTCTGTATGGCCAGGTATTAAATGGGTGATGCCTGGCCTTAATGAAAATAAAAGATGGATTATAGCCAGGTAATGGAAATCTCATTTATGTTTGGAAAGAGGGTTGGTTAGCTAGAGAATCTATTATAGCTGCTTCCTGCTGCCGGTGAAATGATTTCTTACAGATAATTTAGAGATAAAGATACGTGCCTTAATTCAGGACGGTCAATGGTATATTCTAAATGAAATTCTAGATTTATAAACATTAATGATTTTTCTTGTATCTCCCGTGGTTGTGAGTCTTGTGACAAGAGAATTTGGTCTAGAAGTCAGTAAGGTGTCTTGACTATTTCTGCAGCTTACAAGACTGGGTTCATCCAATTCAAGACTAACCCATGTGGATCATCCAATTCAACTTTCAAGTTGTCCGTTTGAATCAAATCCTTACCACTACGGTAATTTAACTTGTGTGTCTAATGGTTGGACACAAATAGATGAGTTATTATATTTTAACTTGTAAAGTTAAATCTAATGGTTCAAGAGTGATGCGCCAAATGGTTGGACGCAAATAGATGAGCCGTCATATTTTAACTCATAAAGTCAAATATGATGGCTCACATTTTATACGCCTAATATTTGGCTCAACAAACTTGATTCAAGCTCACGTTCAAGCAACCCCTTGAACACAAACTTGATTCAACCCCTATTACAACACTTTTGTTAACTTGAAAGTTAACTTGGAGGATCATAGGGGTTAGCCTAATAAGATTAGATATGAACAATCTGTGATTGGATGGTATAAAAAGATCTGGAGCCAATGCATTCATCCAACTACAACAAACAATGTTTGGAAAACTGGTTAGAGAGGTTTGTGTTGTTGGGGAAATTAGTACCCAGAGCGCAACAAAACACATGATCCCAAAAGAATAAGGGTGATTTGGACCAAACAGTTAGGGATAAATAATTATAAAGATAGAAGAAAAAGAAGCACATAACCACAACAAAAGATATACGTGGTTCACCTTTGCAGGCTATATCCAAGGCCAAAACCCATCAGAAAAAATTTCATTATAATCAAAAATCATTACATGTTCTCCACACAACCCATAAGACAACACCCATACATAAGAGTTAAAAAGCTCGAGACCATAGAAGAAATCCTAGAAATTAACTTTCTAAACCATTCTTCCAACCATCCTTATGTCTTTTTTTCCACACTTTCCTCATGGTTGCTAGTAATAGAGGAAAAACATGGTTTATGGCAAAGCCCTAAACCTTAAACACTAAAACACCAAAATCCTCTCTCTATAAGTTTTTCTCTTACACTGATAACCGTCAGGGTAGCACTCAACCCTCCCTACAAAAAAGACCAAAAAATCTAAACACTAGGTTTTACCACTCTTCTAGGTAGGATACTTCATACCTCCAATTATAGTCTTATATATAGTGAACACAAACTTTGCCCTTAAGAAACCTTTAATTAGGAACAAGTTTTTTTAACTTGGCTCTTAAGTTCCTAACTTTATGAACAAGTTTTTACAAGTTAGAGTTTGACCAAAACTCAAACTTTACACCACCGAATATACCAACAATTCTCCACCTCGGATCATGCTTTCAAGCATAAGACGATCAAACAAATAATCATCCACAAATCTGTTCGCACACTATCTCCATGTACCAGTAGAATTACTTTAAAGATTGCATTTGAAATTCCATATTCATACAACCATATTTTCAACTAAAATACCATGACGTTGATAAAACTCTTCAAACCATCTTCTTTTTGAAGAACAGTTGTGAAACTGGCCACGTTTCACAAACACCATGAAAATATTCAACCATCATCAACAAATCCTTGCACAGACTCCACCATTGATCAATAAGAGAACCATGCAAAATAATAAATGCTAGATCCACCTAACCGATAATCTAACAACCTATTAAAATATAACCCCAGAAATAAAGAATCGACTTCAATAATATACTCCAGTACATGCCATGATTATCGTGTGTCTGAAACATACCACCAGGCATCTCCACTATGATTAACATGCTTAATATTTTGGTAATTCTCAAAGCCATCACCAATATTACCTACTTTTTACAACAACCGCATAGAACATACTTGCCCAGTATATATGTCGTGTGAATACCCATATTATTGTGGTGCATACTTCCAAGATCGGCACATATATTCTTGGTATTATGTGCAAGCCATCAAGAATAATTTAACATAAATATATATATATATATATATAACATCTTTTTATAACTTCAAAACGGTGCTGGAGAGATCTCACAACACCTTGTGTCTAAAACACCAGGCATATCCACCGTGATTAACATGCTTAATCCTTGAGCGATTATCAAAGCCATCACCAATATAACATACATTTTACCACCATCACACCAAACATACTCGCTTAGAATACATACCGTATGAATACCCATATTATCATGATTCATGCTTTCGAGATCAGGCACATTGTTAATATTATATGCAAGCCATCAAGAACACTTTAATATATATTTAACAATATAAATACATATTATCTCGTGCATAACATCTAAAAGTTGATGGACCTGCTTTCATATGAGAGCTCACGACCTCATCCTTTCTTCAAACTTTGTAACCCATTATTTATGGTGTATGATTACTAACATCCATACTGCATCATGAAAAATGAACGAAAAACACACACTTCTACTAAGTTGAACCTCTGATTTGTAAATCATATCTGAAATTTATTTTTGTCTAAACACCAGTTGAAATATTATCTTTAAACATATTTTTCCACCCGAACAATAATGTATTGTTCAATACTAGGCTCAATCACGTTCGCCCGTCCAAGCTCTGATACCGATTGAAAGATCCAATTGACGGTCTAACTGGCCCACTTTGGGCCCAATATACATAATACCGATATTGTCCTTATTTTAACCACTTTTGGCCGCAAGTTTAGGGTTTTATCTTAAAAGGACTTGGCACTGTGTAAAGGGATTCCACGACTTATTAGTCTCCACCTAGGACTCCGTTTATTCCATGTGGGACTAATCCTTGTATATGATCAAGCGAATCCCTAATAATCTCCACCTTAGCGAGTTCCATATATATCTCACCAACCATCATCGTATGATCACCAATATACAAAATCTTGAGGTATACCTTACTCCTTTATGTTCACAACTTCATATCAATTGGTACAATTCCAAGTGTAGATCATGCCAACTCAATCGTCCATACATGATCATCGTCTGTATGCTACTTTCGAAATAGTCATTATGCTCTCTTGAGCCTTTTCCTGTCCCATATGAGTTTATCTTCTGCTCAAACCTCACCTTCAAG
The DNA here is from genome assembly GCA_023531435.1 of Papaver californicum. NCBI lineage: Eukaryota > Viridiplantae > Streptophyta > Magnoliopsida > Ranunculales > Papaveraceae > Papaver > Papaver californicum. Next base: position 9,897,071 of record JAJJMC010022854.1, read on the forward strand.
CTTGTTCTACCTGGTTTATAGAAAATTTTATCTAACTCCACCATGATCTCAACGCTATCTTAGCATGCGTTTCTCTACCTGATTTAATATTTCGCGCACCACCAACTCCACCCTGAGCACCTGTATCCGTGAGGGTTTTGACATCCATAACCACTCGATCTCTTAATATTTCTAACTCTGATACTAATTGAAGGATCAACGGACGGTTTAACTGATCCACTTCAGACCTAATCTACATGGTCCCGAAATTATCCCTACTTTAACCACCTTTGGCGACAGGTGTGAGGTTTTATCTTAAAAGGTCTCGTTACTATATAAGGAGTTTTCACAACTTATTAATCTCCACCTATAACTCTTCTTATTCCATATGATACTAATGCTAATAACATAGTTTATAAGTCCCTTGCTTAGTATAAATTCAACCATTTAATCTAGGATTGGCTTGGTGACAGTGGAGGACCCATGAGTCCATTTTATTAGGGTCCACTCAAAGCGTCAAAGCATCGACAGAGCCACGACCGAAGGCCGTCCAAAAATTTAGTTTGTTTTCTTAATTTCATCAATTTCATTTAGGGAAAATATCCTTCTTAATCCTTAAATTACTCTATCACTAAGTCAAAGTATATTTTCTTTTAACAAATACAAATAATTATATAATCTCAAAATTAAATCGGCCAAAGACTCAAGGAATAGGAAAAGGAAAAGAAAATTGTAAAAAGGAAAAGAAAAATTATTAGGCTATATGGGAACATTTTTACATGTAAAAAGGATAATAAATTGTATTAAAAACTAAATTAATACTCAGACAAAGTTTAAAAATGATTGTTGGCTCAGTGTTAAGAAATTTGAGTGGGGTCAAGCTAAATGATAGGGAGAATGAGAAATTTCCTAGTCAACCGACTCCGAATCCGAAAGGAGTCCACCCGGTTAGTGGCTCAGGTAGTCCTACTGAGCACGTTCAAGCAGTCATTACCCTCAGGAGTGGCAAAACAGTAGAAAACACAGTCGAACAACCTAAGGATAGTAATCAAGATGAAAAAGGGTCTGAAGTCAACAAAACTCCTAGTGATACTAACAGGCCTGAGATAAATATGGGTCCAAATGAGGAAAATATCCTTGAGAGAATGTATACTCAACCCGCACCACTTCCCCAAAGGTTTTCCAAGAAAAAGTGTGGCATTTATGCCAAAATCCTAGACATCTTTAAGAAGGTTAAGATCAACCTTCCCATGTTAGATGCAATTAAACATATGCCAATTTATGCCAAATTTCTAAAGGATATGTATACGGTCAAACGGGACATGAGTGTCCGTAAAAAGGCATTCTTGACCCAACAAGTTAGTTCTCTACTTATACAACAGTACCCAGTCAAATTCAAAGACCCTAGTTGTCCCACTGTTACTTGTACTATATGCAATCAACGGATAGAAAATGCACTTTTAAATCTTGGGTCTAGTGTGAATCTTTTACCATTCTCGGTATATGAACAACTTGGACTAGGTGAAATGAAACCAACTAGGATTACACTTCATTTAGCCGATAGATCTGTCAAGATTCCACGTGAAATTATTAAAGATATTTTTTTTCAGGTAGAAAACTTTATACATTCAGTTGACTTTGTGACTCTAGACATTCAACCTATCTCAGACCAAGAAATCCATATTACAATCATCCTAGTTCAACCGTTCTTAGCAACTGCTAATGCAATAATCAATTGTCAAAATGGTCAAGTGGAATTTTCTTTTGGAAATCAAAAAGTCTCGGTAAATGTTTTTAAAGCCTTCCAAGCCCCTTCAGACCATGACCACTATGAGTCTGTTTGCATGATTGATTCTCTGGTTGAGAACACTTTTAGCACCAATAGCGTTAATGATCCATTAGAGGCCTGTTTGGTATATTTTGGATCCTATTATGATGAGGATAGTCATTTTGGGGAAGTTAATGCGTTGTTAGATTCTGTACCAATTTTGGATTATGGGAAATGACAATGTAAACCTGAACCTCTTGCGCCGACTAAAGATAAGCACGTCTCATTTTTAGTTAAAGATCCCACCCTTGAATTAAAGTCGTTACCAAATACGTTGAAATATGTGTTTCTAAGTAATGAGAATACTCTTCCTGCTATTATTGCCTTTGACTTAGAGTCGGATCAGTAAAGTAAACTAGTTAGTGTTCTCTGAGAGCACAAGGATGCCCTGGGTGGACCATAGCAGATTTGAAAGGAACTAGTCCTGCTGACTGTATTCACCAAATCTACCTAGAGGAGGTGCCAAGACCTCATTAGAAATACAACGACGTTTGAACCCCAACATGAAATATGTTTTCCGTACAGAGGTGCTTAAATTGTTAGATGCGGGTATCATATTCCCCATATATGATAGTAAGTGGGTCATCCCTGTCCAGATTGTCTCAAAGAAGTCTAGGATTACAGTAGTTGAGAATGAGAGCAATGAATTGATCCCCACCCGAGTTACTACTGGGTGGAGAGTGTGTATAGACTAATGTAAGATGAACTTAGTCACTAGGAAAGACCATTTTCCTCTAGCATTCATTGACCAGATGCTTGAAGATTAGGCAGTCATAGCCATTACTATTTTCTAGATGGATACTCTAGGTATAACCAGATCCCCATACCTCCAGAAGACCAGGAAAAAACGATCATTACATGTCCATTTGGTACTTTTTCTTACAGGCTTATGCCTTTTGAGTTGTGCAATGCTCCCGCAACATCCTAACGTTGCATGCTAAATATCTTCTGGGACATGGTGGAGCGGTTTCTCGAGGTTTTTATGGATGATATTTTCAGTTTTTGGTTCTTCTTCGATAAATTTTTGTACCACCTTACACTAGTTCTAGAACGTTATAAAGAAAAGAACTTAGTCCAAAACTGGGAAAAGTGTCATTTTATGGTTAAATATGGAATAGTTGTTAGGACATGTGGTGTCCGCTAAGGGAATAGAAGTTGATAGATCCAAGGTTGACTTAATTTCTAAATTAAGGCCTCCTAAGAATGTAATAGGTGTTAGATATTTCCTTGGTCATGCTGGATTTTATCGTTGTTGCATCAAAAATTTTAGAAAGATTTCCTTACCTATGTTGAACCTACTTGCTAAAGATACTACCTTTGTATTTGATGAAGCCTGTGTTGAAGCTTTCGAGAAGCTTAAATATTTGTTGATTTCTGCCCCTATCATCCGACCACCTGATTGGAACATCTCGTTTTGAACTCATGTGCGATGCATCAGATTATGCGCTTGGTGCTATCCTTGGCCAACGACATGATAAAACACTTTTTGCGATTTATTATGCCAGTAAAACCCTTAATGATGCCCAGGTGAACTAAACCACTACTGAGAAGGAATTGTTAGCGATCGTGTTTGCTCTAGAAAAATTTAGATTATACCTTCTTGGGTCAAAAGTCATAGTTTACTCTTATCATGCCGCGCTCAAGTATCTTCTCTCTAAGAAGGACTCGAAGCCTCGGCTGTTTAGATTGGTTTTACTGTTACAAGAATTTACTCTAGAAATTCGTGATAAAAAGGGTTCTAAAAATATAGTAGCCGACCATTTATTCTGTATTATTGTTGAGTCTAAAGATGATGAAAGACCAGTCCTTGACACATTCCCTGATGAACAATTGTTTTTCATCTCTTAGTTACCCTGGTTTTTCGACATTGTAATTATTTGGTAACTGCTCAAGTGCTTGTGCATTGGTCTAAACAGGATAGAGTAAAATTCTTGTCTGGGGTCAAACATTTTTTCTTGGATGATCCATACTTATTCAAATATTGTCCAGATCAGATCATTTGTTGTATTCCTGACAACAAAATCTCTAGTGTGCTTAGTTTCTATCACTCTGGAGCCTGTGGGGGTCATTTTAGTGCCAAGAAAATAGCTGCTAAGGTCTTGTAATATGGTTTCTATTGGCCGTATTTATTTAAATATTCTCATAAATTTTTTCAAAGTTGTGAAAGATGTCAAAAATTAGGAGGATTGACCCGTCGTAATATGATGCCGGTAAATCCTATATCAATAATAGAAATATTTGATGTATGGGGTATAAATTTTATGGGTCCCTTTGTTAATTCTCTTGGCGACTTTTATATTCTTCTAGTTGTTGACTATGTGTCCAAGTGGGTTGAAGCTATAGCTACCAAGACAAACGATCGCCATGTTATGATCAAGTTTGTTAGAGAGAATATTTTTTCTCGTTTTGGTATGTCTCGAGCAATTATTATTGATGGAGATTCCCATTTTTGCAATTGATCTTTTGATGCCCTCACCAAGAAATACTCCATCACACATAAGGTTTCTACACCTTACCACCCACAGAATTGTGGCCAAGTAGAAGTGTCTATTAGGAAAATCGAACAACTCTTGGAAAAGACCGTAAACCCTACTAGAAAAGATTGGTCTTTAAGTTTATTGGATGCTTTGTGGGATTACTGAACCACTTTTAAGACTCCTCTAAGGATGTCTCCGTACAAACTTATCTTCGGTAAAGCCTGTCATTTGCCTGTAGAGTTAGAACACCGTCTTATTGGGCCATCAAAAAACTGAACTTTGACATGTCCACTGTTGGAGCCAACCATAGACTACAACTCAATGAGTTGGAAGTAATTCACAATGATTCTTACCAAAGTGAGAAAATTTAAAAAGAGAAAACCAAAGTTTTTCACGACAAATCGATCATTCGAAAGTTATTTACACCAGGCCAAAAAGTTCTCTTGTATAATTCTCGTCTTCATCTCTTTCCTGGTAAGATTAGATCCCGTTGGACTGGTCCATTCTATGTCAAGTCCGTGTCTTCTCACGGTGCTATTAAGATTGTAAATCATGATACTAAAGATACTTCTAAAGTCAATGGTAAATGATTGAAACCATTTATCGAATTGACCAACACTGAAGTGGAAAATATAAATTTAGAGGATCCTGTTTATCATGACTAATTTTTTGCAGCTATATTTTGTCTGGCTGAAGAAATTAAACTTAGCGTTTTATGGGAGGCAACCATTATGCTTTTTATACACGATGCTGGTAACATCTTTTCTTATCTCTTTTACTTTGCTTGGTATTTCTCCTTGTTCATGCATTTATTCATTATCTTTAGAACATCGAGGACTATGTTCAATTTAAGTCTAGGGGTAAGGGAGAAAAATGTAAAATTTTAGCACTCCAAAATCTAGAAACTACTGAACAATTCAGGATGATACTAACCATTCTAAGTAGACGGAAACAAAAATCTTGGTTGTAGGAGTTGAGGGACCAAACTAAATGGTCTATTCATAAAAGGACAGAGCTCAGGTGTTAGAAAAAAACATGATACTCGTCACCATATCTCAGAATCATCATAACCATATCACCTTCTGTTTTTATTTTTGCAATTTTGTATTTCTCTAAGTGATTTGGTGGGGCACTAGTATCGACTTGTTATCGTCGTTGGCATGAAGTAGAGTGATTGAGATCAAGCCCCATCATTGTATTAAGACCAATTTTTTTTTTTTTTTAAAAAAAAGTAAATAATTATTTTATTTTCAATAAATCGACCGCTGAGACCCTTGTATATACCAGCTGGGTCGATATTAATATAAGGATTAAGACCAGTGAGAGGGTATCTCAATCCATTATAATTCATCCTGGCATTGACCTTCAAACAGATATGGGAAACACCGTTCACCTTAGTCAATATGTGCAAACTTCATCATCTCCATATCCATCTTCTAAATCTATTCATGTGATTGGACTTTGATAGACTCTGAGTATCGTGGTCCATTGTACGACTTTATGAGTAGTGCTCTATTTTCTTATATATGAATTTTAGTACGCTTGCGTAAAAACTCGTGTACATCAATTGGATCCAAAACAGGGTAATTCTTCCCATAGCCAAAGAATTTTGTAGCCAACTAAATAGCATGTTTAGTGTCTACCCTCAATCGTTCACAAGTAGATAGAGTTTGGAGTAAAGGTTTTGTGGGTACACCTCTTGTAAACCCTCACGAGACTATAACTCGCCTGATAGGGACACATATGGGTTTAAAGGCTTGTTGCACACGCTAAGTGCAACCGCGATGCCTGTGATAATGAGTTAGGATTTTTAGATTATATTTGCTCAAGGACTAGCAAAATATAAGTTTGGGGGTATTTGATAGAAACATTTTTGTGTCTTAATTGGTCTCATATTTATATTGTTAATTCTCTATTTTGGTACTAATAATGTTCTTTTATAGGTATTTTTGTGGAATAAATCATTATGGAAAAGTTGGTGAGAAAGTTGATAAAAGTACCTTAAAAAGTGTTAAAGGCACATGTACCTTGGTTAAGGGAGCCCACTCTCTAATTTGAATTGAATTTGGCGGGAAAGACAATCCTCTTCGTCTGTATGAATTGGTGATCGAGTTTTAAAGATATTTGTACGACTTTTAGGACAAGAAATATTCTTGCCTTACTAAAAAAAGACTTGTGTACAACTTAAACTCCTCAAATCATCTTAAATATATCTCGTGAAGAAAATAAAAAAAAATCGGAAGAAAATCCGCGAGAAAATATTTGGTAAGTTATTATTTGAGTTTTGATTTGGAAACAATATCAAGAGGTTGTACTTTCGAGCTGGAGAAGGAAACACAATACAAAGAGAATCAATCACCGAGTTTATTAGAAGAAGAAAAATCAGATCACGAAGATTTGATTACATCCGAGAAGATATTTTCATTGATGAAGAAGATTCGGTAGAGATTTGGAGTTCTAGGGTTGTTAGGGTATAAATAGATCATTGCAGAAGAGTTTGGGGGAGGCTGGAATCGAGAGGAGGGATCTTAGATTGAAAACAAAGTTTTCAGAGTTGTTTTCTTCAAATCATACCAAAGAGAGGAAGAAGACAAACAACCACATAAAAAAAATTGTCATTAAAAATGTTGTCTATTCTTTCATAATCAAGAGTTTTAATGACGGTGTTTCTACAGTTTCAGCAACAAATCCTGCTTCTACTACACCGGAGAGCAGTTCTTCTTAACTTCGCCAGAAAGCAATCCTTTTCAAGCTACACCAAAAGTTTGTTCTTGCTTTAATGCTTTTGAGGTCTGTCGTTGAATCAATAGAACAACAAAAAGAAAATTGTAAGTCCCTTTTCCACCACTGATAAAATCAAAATGTTTATTTAATTTTTTTTTGTTCTTTTTGCCATGAGTAGATAAGTAGCTTATCTAGGATTAGGGATGAAGCTATATTATACATGCTAAAGTATCTTAATTAATTTTCTAAATATATTTATCCATGGTCCTTTTATTCTTGTTTAAATTGATGATAATTAACTTCATATGTCCTTAAGCTTGAGTTTCTTCATAAAAATAATTTTGCCAAGCAATCCTAGGGAAGAAAATTATTGATTATTTAAATAATTGTTATTGGTTTTAAAAGATTTATTTTCCGAAACGTAATCACATGTCCTAAATCGTTTCGAGACAATTTTGGAGAACTTAAAACACGTTTTGATACTTAAGCATATATGATATAGTGGAATCCCGACATCCTAGAAATCACCTCGTATTTTATTCCAAATCAATTTTGTTTATTCATTTTAAAATTAAGTTTTACAATAATTTCCTATCAAATTGTGTTAACACTTTAATTAATAAAAAAAAAATTAGGTTTCACGATTTTAAAATCTCTGTGGACGAATCCGTAATTGTATATTGTCAACAGTCGTGCACTTGCGGGATTTAGATTAAAATCCCATCAAAAGTCAAAGCGGACTAAAATTAATAAACGGGGGGAGTAGCATTTAAGCACTTTTAATGTTAAGTCGAATGAGACTTGCTTAGTTAGTATTTTGACTAAAGGCTTGTCCTGCTTGACTATCTGGATGAGTCTAGCAAGACCAAAATAAAATTTGTATTTATTTTATTTTATCGTATTCATGAGGAACAATGTGTATTCAACTAGGTCAATTAGCATTGATATGCTTGCTTTATAGAAATAAGTGTATCATGATGAGTGTAAACATATATATGTGAGGCCACTCATGAAAATATATGTTAGTGAGGCTTAGTATGACATTTGATAGACAAGGAAAGGCCTGGAAACTTGGATGGACAAGTTAGGGTTTGGAAAAGTGGATGTGTGAAGTAAGCTTGGACGGACAAGCTTTGTCCATGGAGCTAAGGCGGACACACATTAGGTCAATCCTAAGACGGACAAGCTTTGTGGCCAATCCTAAGACGGACAAGCTTAGTGGTCAAGCCTAAGACGGACAAGCTTTAGGAGCTAAGCTAAGGCGGATAAGCTTTTTAAGATGGACGGAAAATCTTGTTAGTCTAAGTAGGACGGAAGAGCCTTGTAGCCTAAGACGAACAAGCTTTATAGCCTAAGACGGGCAAGCTTTGTCCATGGCTCTAAGGCGGACAAGCCTGTTAGGTAGCTAAAGCGTACAAGGAGAGGGGACATTAGCCTCTAGACTTTGGACGGACAAGCTAGGGTTTGGCCGTCCAAGTGAGCCATTTGCGACGCTTATAATCGTTGCGAATTTTATTTTGAGTCGTTCCCTTTGCCGAATTAGGATTATAAGGCTTAGTTGGCTTTTTGACACACTTGTAAGTGTTGCGAACTCAATTTTAGTGTTTCTCAAGTCCTAAATTGAATTATCTTTTGTGTCATTCACGTTAGTTATTTCCTTAAGCCAGGATTAACATGACCAGGGCTAGATTTATCTAGTAGAAGCTATATTTTGTGCTTAACACAATTGTGATTTGATATCTGAGCACAACTATGGTACTTTAGTCGAGTAAATTCATATGTGACTTGCTACATACTTCTATACAAAGTTGTATATGTATTTTAATAGGTCAATATCATCAGTTGACAATGAATGTTGACACAAGGTAATTTTTGAGAATTCAGATGTGGAATATAACACCAAATAATACTCAAAATGCTCTATAGTAGTGGTAAATCCATCTAGGAGCTTGAGATTTGTTATATAAAAGTCATAGGATATCTGGAAGTATCGTAATAAGCACCAGTATTATTCTAATAATTTTGCAGAGTTATGAATGTTGATTCGTTCAGTAAGTTTGATCGTATATGTAGTATTCTGACGAGTTCAGTCATACATATAAAGAAACAGGGATGAGCACCTTCCTTAAAATTCTTTGTAGAATTCTGAGGTTTAATATTTCTGAGACCCGGGTCAGAGATATAATTTTACTATTTTACCCTTGATAAAAGTCCACCATTTACACCAGGATAGCGCATCTCCAATCCTGTGCACTTCCAAGCTTGCGTATTTCCAGGCTTGCGCGTCTCCAAGCTTGCATCCAAGCCTTGAGGAATGCTTGCATGGCACTGGGCCAGACCACTTCTTTTTCCTAGTCTAATTTTATCGCCCGATCATCGTAGCCTTTGCGATGTTGTCTTTAGCACTCATACACGTATTCTTCAATATTTCGACATGCCACTTCATGTCATTGGCTCCTAGCTGCTCCGATATATGTACCAAGACACGGATAGCTAGTAATCAGGTATTCTTACTAAATGGCTAACACCTGGCATATTTTATGAACAAGGTTCAACGATGACATCCTTGTACATAATTAGCGAAGATACACACCAAATATGCACGATATGGCATCCTCCACAAAGTGACGCCACTAGCGCCAAATCACTCACAGAGGGGTCCCAATAGCCCATACAACTAACATGCCATGAGCTATCACTTTCAACAAATATATGCCACATGCTTACACCATTCGCTCAGTGATACCATGGTTGAACATTTTGTATGAAGTGATGCCCATGTCTCATATCATCTCTAAAATCATGCATGGTCACTCGAGACCAATTGTCTATTGAAGAGGGTAGCAGGGTAGTGCTCGTACATCGTTGCTAGCCTCCATGACTCCCAAGAATCAATATCAAGCTACTGTTCACGTAATCCTTCCTTAGTTGGTTTACTCAATCAAAAGAGTCATTCACATGACCTAACCATCAAATCTACGAGAAATCAAATATGTCACAAAGGGATACTCATTAGGGTATTGGTCTGACAGTTTACAACCTGTGAGGTGTAACTGAACACCCACAATGAGAAAAATTAAGTGGAACGTTACTAAAACATAAGTTAATAAACATTACGGTTTCGAGAATCTTCCCAGCAATAATGGGCATGTTCTCCACTTTTTCACCTTTTCCACTTCTTACGAGATCAGGGTTCAACACAAAAAATAGATCACTTCATTTCCAAAAAAATGACAAGTTTATCGAAGTTCATCAAACTATCATAAACAAATTTTATATTTTCTACTTGAACTCTACTATAGAGACTTGAGTTCTTCGACTAGAACTCATCAAGCTCTAACATCTTTCTCTGCATACCTCCCTGGAGCAACCCTTCTTCTCCTTTATGACCGAAGCAAGGCTTGAACGACCATTTTCTTGGTTTAGGCTAGCCTTGTACGATTTTGATCTCTCGTATTCATTACAATTTACCTTTCACCCTTTTATTTGTTTTTCACTAAAGCACGTGTATATTGACATCGTAAAAAAAATTTGTGCATGTGTCGGCACGGGTCCTTCTCTGCCAAGAAACTTACATATATCTTATCTTCTGGGGTGTTGGATATTAGGTCTCTGCAAAAATAAACCCTGACATTTTTATAGACATTGCTTGTAGGCTTTGGCAATAGAAGCAATGCGGTTTGACAATTTCTTAGCTCAATAAGCAGTGGATGCATATAGTTCGTCCGTTTCTACAAGAAATTTGAGCCGGATGGTGCACAATTCACATGGAGTTATGGAACGGTTTAACAACAATACTAAACATATACAGAGAAAAGCTAAATAAGAATGATCATATTTCTAAAGGAATGAAATATGAAATTTTGGTGGTGGTAGATATACGTTCTTTTTAAAAAACAAAGGCTTTCTCTGCAATTACATCACCAACAAGTTGATAGAATATAACACATCCGTACATCAACTGCATAAATAATGTTATATTTTTTTCTTCCTACAAAATATAGGTCTTTCACTTTTTAATATTAGGTAATAAATGATAGATAAGTTCAGTTATAACGACATATAAATAATGCTAGATTAATAATATAGTACTAGGTAACAATTTTGGCATTATTAAAGATAATATATGATTTACCGTTATGATACGAGTTAAGCTATAAAAAATGAATATGAAATTTTGCTATAAAATATAGGCACTTTATAATTTCAAATAGAAAAAACATAGAAACCTACAAAGAATAAATATATCGCAGTGTTGTATATTAATATTTTTTAATACAACCTGATATTTATAAGAAAATTGATTTTTTTTTTCTAGATATGAATTTTTGGTTGAATTTGAATCCTCTGCATGGCAATATCAATCATGTTGGAAAATAAAGGTTTCCATCATCCGCTTCTCCATTTCCGCGGCATTAAGTGTTTTTGTGCCGGCCATAGGTGGCTGTTGATTACCTGTATTTTTTTCAAAACAAAATTTTGTTAAATAAATATTCATCAATTTTTTTGTAACCTTTTTTCAAATAAATGCTAGTCAAGTAATTGCGATAACTTACTCTTCTTGGCATCTACGTAAGATAGGGGCTTTTTAATGGGACATGCACTTGCAGATAGTGGAATAACTGGAATGTTGTCACAGTTGCAGATTTCAATTATATAACCATCTGGATCATGAAAGAAAAGCTGATCAACGAAAACACCACCTTCTTCAACTAGGGCAGTTTCATACTTCATCCCCATCTCTCTTAGTCTCTTCTTTACTAGTTCAATGTCTGTGCACTGTGTATAACACACAGTTAACAAAACAGAACAAATTAGTCTTTAATGAATCCAAAACAAATAACACATGGCAGGGGCGGAGCCAGTGTATAACAAGGGTGTGCAGTTGCTACCCCTATTTAACTGGCTCCCAAGTCTAATCTTTTTTTAGAAGTTGGGTTTTCCAAGCCATTTTTGTTTAATTGCCACCCCTAGCAAGATGTCGTTTTTTCATAAAGAAATTTCTAGCTTCACCCCTGATATATGGGCGCCGTATGAGCAATTATTATGTACATTTGTAGAAAAGGGACTTACTTGGAAAGAAATGTGATTGTCTTTTGGGTTGATTTTTACTGGCATTTGTTGGACATCACTATTAGAATTACACTGTTAACAAGTGAATCCCAACTCCATAGTTGAATAACCTGTAAAATTTCAATCAATTCACTCATCAGACCAGAATTAGAGTACTCCAATTAGATTGCAATACAAAATGATGGTGAATTTATACTATGACTTATCATGCTCCCACAAATTTGAGAGAAGAAGGTCTTCTAATGAGAACAAAACCAAGAACTTCTTGATAAAACTTAGCTGATTCTGTAACTGACTTACACGGGTAAGATACATGGTTTAGAGATAACACTGGCAAAGCAGAATTGCTTAGATTTTGTTCTTGCAAAATTCCCATTATCCTCTCACTTACTTTAACAAAAAATTCTCTTTAATTCTTTGATCTAAATAGAAAGATTTACTCAAAGTTGGAACACTTTGTAAATTCCTTAATAAACTGTTTCTCTCTAAAGTTTTTTAACTACAGATGCTTCTACCTTTAAGGCTTTGGCTCTGTATGTTGGTTATAGTTTTGATGTGAAATGAGGATGAGACGAGGGATTATATATCGGAGAAAATGATTTTATGTGGTTTGTTTTTGGTCTTGGATTAATTGGAACTTAGAACCAAGGGGTCACTAAGGACACTAGCTTATTTTCATTATTTGTAAATAAAACATTTATTTACACATAGGAGAAACTAAAGATGTTGCCTCTCCATATTACTAAGAAATTTGCATCTAAGAGTAACCCTTTGGGTCAACACACTTTTGTGTGAGGGAGAGGACTTAGGCAATGGGCTAGTTGGTGCAACCACACATATCACGCACGCCGCCGCCGTCCGAGCGGGCGGGCTAGGCTCGGGTATGGTTGTGGGTGTGGGTCAACCAAGACTTATCTTTTTGGACAAAATTCTTTTGATATATTTTCCAAATGAATTTAAATATAAAAATAAATTGTCTTAATAGGGGGCGTCTGACCCGACGGAATATATTTTACTTACTAAAAAATTTTACTGGCAGTAAAGGTTGAATTTGAATTGATTTAAATTTGCCCGTTTTAATTTCGTTTTACAATTTATGTCCGTGCTCCATGCACGGAATTGATTCTCATTCAATTGTCATTACAGTATTCTCTTCCCTCTGTCTATAAAAGAAAATCGACTTTTTCATTTCAACTCATCCTAGAGCAGGCGACTATCCCTAGCTCTTTTCTCCTCTTCTTGCTTTGATATGCGATTTGCTTGTTTATTTCCTTCCTTCTTCTATTGTTGTTGAGTTCGTTGAGTGGGTGATTTGTATTGTGCTTATATAAATTATAACGAGCAGTTCTATCCTGGATACATCTCCATTGTAGGGGTATAGCATCTCTCATTCTTCAGGAGTACCCGCGGACTATTGTGTTAAGGAAAATTTGTTGACCAGGTGGCTCTGTCCTTTGTGTGCAAATCAGTGTTTCAATTCAGAGATTTTATTTTAACATTAATATCTTTTGTTTCGGTATTTTTATTGTTGCAGACACAACAATCTTAACACAATATCACTTCTTCTGTAACAATGGGTAAAAATGATGTTGACAGACCAGTAAAATTTAGTGGGAAGGATTTCAAAAGATGGCAATCAAAGATGTTGTTTTCCTAAGTTTTCATATGCTAGATGATCTTGTTCTGAAATCTTTTGATGAGAGTTTGAATGATGTTGTAAATGAAAGGGAATTGGACAGTTGGGTTAGGCAGAACTATATGGATAAAAATCATATTCTTAATTGTTTAGAGGATGCACTATAGGATTTTTACAATGCAAATGAGAATTTTTCTTCTTTTTATCTATGGGCTGCTTTAGTGGCAAAATACCAAACTGAAACTGCTGGAAGTAAGAAATTCTTGGTAGCTAGGTTCTTGGAATATAAAATGTCGAATGACAAATCTGTGGTTGATCAATTCCTTGAACTTCAAAATATTATCAATGAAATTCTTGTTTAAGGCATGGTGATAGATGAAACTTTTCAAGTGTTTGTTGTGATTGAGAAATTACCGTCTTCCTGGTCCGAATACAAACGTAGATTGAGACATGAAACTGGTGAGGTCAGTATGTTTGATTTGGGTAAGAAGATTCAAGTGGAAAAGTTATTATGCTCCAAAGACAAGAACGTATCTTCTGCAAGGGACACGTCCCACAAGGCTTATGTAATTGAACACAAGTCTTCCAATAATGAAAAGGGTGAGAGCAACAAACGCAACCCTAAGCTTACTCCTCACAAGAAAGGTATATTTCAGAAACCCAAATCTGGCATTGGTAAAATTAAAGGTGCTTGTTATGTTTGTGGAACTCCTGGTCATATGGTAACTCACTATAGAAAACGTAAGGACTTTAATAATAAGAAAAACAATGCTAATTTGGTTGAAAACAACAAGAACGAGTTTTCTGGCACGGTGTCTGAAGTTAATTTGGTAACCAATGTGAGAGACTGGTGGGTAAACTCTGGTGCTACCAAGCATGTCTGTGGAAACGGAGATATGTTCACCTCTTATCAGAAGGTAGGGGAAGGGGAGAAACTCTACATGGGTAACTCATCTGCAGCACAGGTTGCAGGAAAAGGCAAAGTTGGGCTAAAGCTCACTTTTGGCAAGACTCTCACATTGAATGAAGTTCTTCATGTTACGGACATCTGCAAAAATCTTTTTTCTTGTGGTGTTTTAGATGATAAGGGTTTTAAAATTGTAATTCAATCTGGAAAAGTTGTCCATCACTAAGGGTAAGGATTATGTGGGAAAGGCCTATAAGACTGAGGATCTCTATAAACTTAATGTAACCCTCTAATGAAATGAATAAAATTGATTATTCTACTTATGTTTGTGTGTCATTAAATGTTTGGCATAGTAGACTTGGACATGTAAACTATAAGTCAATGCATAAACTGCATAGGCTGCATACCCAAATTTAGTTTGGATAATGAACATAAATGTGAAGTATGTGTAGAATCAAAATATGCTAAAAAAACCTTTTAGAAAAAATGTTCAAAGAAATTCTAAACCCTTAGAATTAATTCATTCAGACCTAGTTGACATGAAATCAGTTCAAACTAGAGGTGGTAAGAAATGGTTTTTCACTTTTATAGATGATTGTACGAGGTATTGTCACATATATTTGCTTAAAGGTAAGGATGATGCCTTAGAAGCCTTTAAGATGTATTAACTACAAGTTGAAAACCAAATGAGTGCGGCCATTAAAACTGTTAGGTCTGGCCGTGGTGGTGAGTATGTAATTCATATAGGAGATTTTTGCATAGAACACGGCATTATACACGAAGTAACCCCTCCTTATTCACCACAATCTAATGGTGTGGCTAAACGGAAGAACCGAACCCTTAAGGAGATGATGAATGCCATGTGATGGAGGGAGATTGATGGAAAATAAATTTATTATTTTATTATTATTATTTATATTTTATTTAATGTTATTTTAGTAAAAAATAATTTATTTTCGGATTTATTATTTAGGGTAATTTTAGAAGAGTTTTAGAAGTCTATTTTAAGAGTTTTAATAAGTTAGGAAAGTTGTATAAATGTAGTAGATACCTTGGGAAACAAGTTTATAGGTTTTTGATAAATTTAGGGTTTGTTTAGTAGGAGTTATCTATACAAAGAGCTCCAAAAACGAAAATTAGAGTTTGAGTCGGTTTAGGGGTTTTTTCATCCTTTCTTGACTAGCAAGTTAGGGTTTTTCCCAAGTCTATAAAAGAGTCCTCCATGTATTATTTTATACAGTTGAATTTGATTAATAAGAATTATTTTCATAAACTTGTTCAAGTTTAATCGATTATTGTTTACAGTCGTGAAACCGAAGTCTAAATAATTATCGTTGTTCATAGTCGATATTCCTAGGAATATTTGAAGTAATGATGGAGGGAGATTTATGGAAAATAAATTTATTATTTTATTATTATTATTTATATTTTATTAATGTTATTTTTAGTAAAAAAAAATATTTTCGGATTTCTTATTTAGGGTAATTTTAGAAGAGTTTAGAAGTCTATTTTAAGAGTTTTAATAAGTTAGGAAAGTTGCCTAAAGGTAGTAGATACCTTGGGAAACAAGTTTATAGGTTTTTGATAAATTTAGGGTTTGTTTAGTAGGAGTTATCTATACAAGGAGCTCCAAAAACGAAAATTAGAGTTTGAGTCGGTTTAGGGTTTTTTTCATCCTTTCTTGACTAGCAAGTTAGGGTTTTTCCCAAGTCTATAAAAGAGTCCTCCATGTATTATTTTATACAGTTGAACTTGATTAATAAGAATTATTTTCTTAAACTTGTTCAAGTTTAATCGATTATTGTTTACAGTTGGGAAACCGAAGTCTAAATAATTATCGTTGTTCATAGTCGATATTCCTAGGAATATTTGAAGTCTGAACAAAACCTCTCTTTTCTTTATTATCCGCTGCATCACCATGTTAATTAGTTCAGGATTACTTGCAAACTTGTGGGAGGAGGTTGTCCTCTCAGCTTGATATGTCTTGAACAGAGTACCCTTTAAAGGATCAGACAAAACTCCATATGAGTTATGGAAAGGTAGACAACCTTCTTATGCACACTTTAAAGTGTGGGGGTGTTTGGGTAAGGTTTTCATTACTCTCCCTAAGAGAACCAAGATAGGACCCAAAATTGTTGACTGTGTCTTCATAGGGTATCCTGAGCATACTACTGCATATAGATTTATGGTTGTAAGTTCTGAAATTTCTGAAATTGGTGTGAATACTATTATGGAATCTAGGGATGTTGTGTTCTTTAAAAATGTTTTTCCATTGAAATCTGATTCTCGCATGATATGTGTTGATCCCCTAGATGTCCCTTCGACCAGTCAGACAATACTTTTAGAGGAAGATGGAGTTGAATTTGAGCCTAGAAGAGGTAAAAGGCTTAGAACTGAAAAATCTTTTGGGCCAGACTTCATAACATGCTTAGCTGAGACTGATCCACAAACTTATAGAGAAGCCATGACTTCTTCTGAAGCTCCATGGTGGAAAGAATATGACATTAGTGAAATGGATTCCATTATACAGAATGGTACGTGGGAGATTGTAGATTTACCTCTAGGGTGTAAACTCATAGGTTATAAATGGATCTTCAAAAGGAAACGTAAGGTAGATGGAACTGTGAAAAAATACAAAGTTAGATTAGTATCTAAAGGCTATAAACAGAAAGAAGGTGTAGATTTCTTTGATACTTATTCACCTGTTACGAGAATTACTTCCATTAGGATGTTAATTGCTATTGCTGCCATTCATAACTTAGAGATACATCAAATGAATGTAAAGAAAGCTTTTCTAAATGGTGAATTAGATGAAGAAATTTACATGGACCAACCTGAGGGATTTGTAGTGAAAGGCTGTGAAAACAAAGTTTGTAAACTGAAAAAATCTTTGTATGGTTTGAAACAAGCACCTAAACAGTGGCATGAAAAAATTGATCATGTAATGATTTTTAGTAGTTTTAAAATCAATGAATATGACAAGTGTGTTTATACTAAACTTGTGAATGATGCCAGTGTGATTGTATGCTTGTATGTTGATGATATTCTTATACTTGGTACAAACAGGGATGTAATTGATTCTACAAAGAACATGTTAAATGAGAACTTTGACATGAAAGACTTAGGCCCCGCTGATGTGATCTTAGGGATGATTATTGGAAGAAATTCTAATGGATATAGTCTTACTCAACCTTATTATGTTCAATCTGTGCTTAAAAAATATAATCAGTTTGATTGTAAACCTGCTTGTACTTCGTATGATCTTTTTTGTAGACTCAAAAAGAATAAGGGTAATGGAGTTTCACAACTTGAATACTCACGTGTTATAGGAAGTCTGATGTATTTGGTGAATTGTACGAGACTATACATTGCTTATGCTATGAGTAGGTTGAGTAGGTATACCTGTAATCCAGGGCAGGAGCATTGGGATGCACTTATTAGAGTGCTGAGGTACTTGAAGTACACTTTGAAATTTTGTTTGAATTATGAGAGATACCCCGCAGTCCTTGGAGGATTTTGTGATGCAAACTGGATATCATACTCAGAGGAGTCTAAGTCTACGAGTGGATATATTTTCACTCTAGCAGGTGGTTATGTATCTTAGAAGAGTTCCAAACAGACATGTATAGCTCGATCCATTATGGAATCGGAGTTTATTGCGTTAGATAAAGAATGAGATGAAGTCGCTTGGCTAAGATACTTTTTAGAAGACATTCCTCTCTGGCATAGGCCTTTGCCAGTTATATTTATCCATTGTGATAGTCAAGCTGCAGTAGCTAATTCTACAGCAACTATAATGGGAAGTCTATACACATTCGTAGAAGACATAATTCCCTGAAACAAATAATCTCAACTGGCGTTATTTCTGTTGACTTTGTGAGGTCTAAGGAGAATATCGCGGACCCTTTGACGAAAGGTTTGTCCAAAGAGATGGTTAGTAATGCATCGAGGGGGATGGGGCTTAAGCTCATTAAATAAACTTGCCATGAAGGATACCCATCCTTGCTGACTGGAGATCCCAAGATTAAGGTTTTGAATGAGACAACTAATTTTGGTGGGTTAAAGGAAGCACTATCAGAGAATTTCATTCTATGTCCCTTCCCTATGGTGTAGACGTGATAGTGTGACTGCATGTGAAGGATGACTTTTTATTAAGTCTTAATGAGTTTTATAGTTTCAATTTAAGATTGAAATGGGGTGTATCAGTAAACACTCTTGATGGAACTCATCTATCTGAATGTAGAAGTGGGCCGCTTCTTATGAGAATTGAGCTGATTCTCTAGAGCATTCTGAGAAAAGGGATACGTCCAGGGCCAAAATAGACACAACAGCACGAACTTGACAGCGCCTAGAGTGATATCACGCGTGGAAGTTATTGATGAACTACACCAAACGATGGTATCTCAAGACATCGCGTTCACTGTCCATCAAGTAATTTGGTAATTTCTCACTAAGCAAAGGTTCAAGACTTTATGGACACCTATTGCCTATAGTGATATTTCTCGCTTTCTGATTTCTGATTTTTATCGGTTTTCATTCATATGGGGGATGGTTGGAGAAAATGATTTTATGTGGTTTGTTTTTGGTCTTGAATTAATTGGAACTTAGGACCAAGGGGTCACTAAGGACACTAGCTCATTTTCACTATTTTTGAATGAAACCTTTAGTACCACACAAGGCAGTACGTACCGGCGGGTACGGCCAAAATTTCGACGGTTTTACCGGTACCGGCCGGTGAGCGGTACGAAAGTGAGGTTACCGCCGAAACGGTATTCTGCCGAGAAAGCCGGCCGGTACCGGTAAAAAACCGGTATTACCCGGTATTACCCGATACAACCCGGTATGTTTTATTGGTCGTCAGATGAAAAAACAAATCTGATCATACGGCTGATATCTACTTGAAAGAGGTGAATACGGCTGATGAGAAAAACAAACCTGCATCTTCTTCTTCGTTTCTCTCTGGGTTCGTTCAGGCCTCCATCTCCATCCTTCTTCAGCGCCTCCATCCATCTCTTCCTCCATCTCTTCCTTCTTCTTCGTACAGAGAGGTATGGGTCTATCTCTGCCTTCTTCACATGCTTCAATTTTTTTAGGTTCAATTTCTTTTTAACATTTTAAACTGATACATTAACAACTAGGGGTTGTTGTGTTGACGAATACTAATTAGGGGTTGCTGTGTTGATGTGCTTGAATGGATTTACATGCTTTGTTGTTATTGCTCAATATTTCTAAACAATTACTTGATATGTTAATTACTTGTTTTCTTAAAGTGAAATGTGAAATGTGAAATATGAAATGAATGTCATGTCTTCACTTTACTAGATAGGCATCTGCATTTGTCTTGATTGTTGTGGTTTAGTTAGTAAGATTAAATGAATTTACTAGATAGGCATCTGCAACCTTGATAGTAGCTACAAGTGCATCATCAGTAAGCTCTTTGCCATGACTGTATGAGTACATTGCCATGTTGTGGCTATTTTCTGATTCTCCCATTGATCTTAATGGTACTGGAAATGGTAGAAATAGGGTATTGAGAGTTAGTTCTAAGGTTAAGGATAAAGTTTCCAGTGCTGAGCTTAAAGAAACATGCTTTGTTCTTCATCTACTCCTTTACATGACCAGTCAGAAAGAAATGATAAGAAATTAGTGGAGTGGGTAATTGGGGTTGGTCCTGATGTTTCTGGAGCTTTGGCATTGTTAAGAAGTGATGATTTTGGTTGCTTTGCTCAGGTAATGAATTTCATCTACTCAACCAGTTTCATTATTTTAACTCAGACACTTTGGAAAGGAGCAATACAACAACAGTTTTTATAGTTTCAGTCTTAATTTCAAAATTACTTTTGTTTACTGATTTTGCAAGGCTTTAAATAAGTGTCTTTATCTCCCTTATCAGGAGTTCTATTTCTCCTGGGATTCATTTGGTACCTGGCAAAGTTTTGTGAGTAGCGGATAACAAAAGAGTGATGCTAAGCAATCAATAAAACATTTTTCGGGAAGTCTGTATACTTACTCATTGCAAACTGTGCATATAATACTCTTAATTCTTGATTTTACTTGACACTTATTTAACTTTTGATACTAAACCAACCCAATAGTCGCATATTCCTCCTTCGAACATTTGTAAGGGTAAAGATGATTACTAGATAACAACCATGTAATAGGTGATCAGTTTTCTTTTGACGTTGAGTATGAACATTAATGCTTCAAATGGTCTCATAAAGTCGTAATGGTAGAGGACTGTTACCGACTTACTGTAATAACAATTATTGGTGGTTGTAACTGTATCTAAGCCTAGGCACTATGGCCAGTATGTTACCTCCCAGACTAAATATGTTTGATATGGCGAAACCAAGTAAAATTACATGATTTACTTTCAACTTGTAGTTCAATCTTAAAGGAAAAAAATAAAAGAAATGAAATGAAAGGCACAATCTAAATTGTAACTTGTGGTTCAGTCCTTTTTAAGTAAAGGATTCTCGTGAGTTTATGTTTGACTGTATTAACATTGTCTCTTATATATAGTCATTTATACACTTTTGATTTTTTTAATATCCGCTAAGTGGTTAAAGTGGATCCCATCTTTCATTTATTATATTAACTTGTTTTGTTTCAATTTTGTTACTTTAGGTTGTGAATCAGGTGATTATGGATTCTTCTAATGCATCCAATTCATGCACTACACCATCTACATATGGCTCATTGTTGCATTCATCTTCTACACAAACCAAAGATCCACCAACGAAAGACACACCATCCAAAGATATAGCATGGCAATGGGGTGAACGCAGAAATCCAAATCATCCAACCTGAATTACTTGTTTATTATGTTTGAAAGAAATCTGTGGTGGTGGAACCACTAGGCTTAAGGATCATATCCTACAGAATTCAGGGAATGTTAAACCATGTGGTAGTGCAACAACTGATATTATGAACAAACTTAATCAGGAGACTTCTCTAAAGAGGACCAGAAAAGAAATCCGGGCTATTGTTGATTTATTGTATGAGCATACAAACTCAGGTGAAGGATCTGATGCTTCAACTGATGTTGAGGTGCAAGAAAAAGAGGCAAGTGGTAGTCGACTTGTTGTACAAACTAAGAAGAAACAACGAATAGGCCAAAGTAATAGTAGAGGTCCAACGGATTCATTCATGAATACAGATCACGCGAGAACTCAGCAGGCCACTCTTGAAAGGAAAAGTGTAGCGAAAGAGAAGTTACTAAAAGCTGCATGGAAAAGCATTTCAGCTTGGATGACTGAAAATTCAATTTCTTTTAATACCTTTCGAAGCCCAAGTTTCCAAGAAATGATCAATGCAATTTGCGAATACGGGAAAGGTATGCAGTTAGCTTAACTTAACTTGTATATAACTTAACTTGCTCTATATTAGTTGTTAACTGGATCTGTTTTTGTATGTTTTTATTGATGTTAGCTATGCCTTCACCATCTTACCGTCAGATTCGTACAAATCTTTTCAAAGAACAATTAGATGATATGAAGACGTTTTTTGATACATTTATGGTACATTGGAAGAGGTTTGGATGTTCTATTATGTCCGATGGTTGGGCGGATGGGAAAAAGCGACATCTTATTAACTTTGTGGTGAATTGTTCGAAAGGGTCAGTTTTCTTGAAGTCTGTAGATGCGTCAAACAGAACCAATGATGATGATTACATACGTGGGCTTATAACAGAGGTAATTAATGATGTTGGGAAAGATAATGTTGTTCAGTTCATTAAAGATAATGGTTCCAACTTTAAGAAGGCAGGAAAAGACTTAATGGTTGATTACCCAAATATATATTGGACTCTTTGTGCTGCTCATTGCGTTAAGTTGATGTTAGAAGATCTGGGTTCCAAGCTTCCAAGAATCAAGAAAGCTGTGGTATTAGGTAAGAGACTCGTTACCTATATTTATTCTCACTTTCAAGTATTGTCCCATATGAGGGAGATGACAAATGGAGACTTACATAGGTCCACAAAGACTAGATTTGCAACTCAGTACTACACACTAGAAAGTCTCCAGAAGTATAAAACCCCTTTGCAAATGATGTTTGTGGCTGATAGGTGGGCGAAAAGTAGGGCTGCAAAAGAAAATGTAGGAATTAATGTACTTAAAATTGTTACAAGTAGTACATTTTGGGCAGATGTTGAGTATTCTTGTACTGTGCTAAAGCCTTTAGTTAAGGTTGTAAGGTTAGTGGATATTGAGCTCAAACCTACAATGTCTTATTTGATTGATGCAATGAGAATAGAATGGGATCAAATGGAGAAGAATTTCAGTAAAGATACAAATACTTGGGCTATAATTCAGGATGTCTTTGATAACCGATTGAAGAAAATTTTTAATCATGATCTAAATTGTGCGGCTTATTATTTGAATCCTTCAATATTCTACATGATCGATGCTCGTGAGATGGATAATGATTCAAAGTACAAAGAAATCAAAAGGGGTCTTCATAAAGCAATGGAAAGGCTAATAACCGATGAAGATGAACTAGATAAAGCTATGTCTGAATTGAGACTATACAGTGATGTTGTTGGGATCTTGGGAAGTCAGTCTTGCATAAGAAGAAGAGATAAAGATCAACCTCGTAAGTTTTTTATATTATGTTATTTTAAAATATGATTATGTTTGTGTTATATAACTTTGTGTATGTATTTATGAAGATGATTGGTGGATTACATACGGAGGAATGGATGTCCCATGCCTACAAAAATTTGCAATCAAGGTATTGAGTCTGACTTGTTCTTCTTCCCCATGTGAGTGAAACTGGAGCATATTTCAGAATGTAAGTATTCTTATCTTTGATTTCATCTGCTTTAGTCCCCTTTGCCTGTCATACTGAAATGCACATATTTATTCTACCATTTGCTTACTATCTATTCTGTCATATGTTTTCGTATTTCAGTTGCACTCAAAGAAACGAAATTGCTTAACACAACAGAAATTGAACGATAGTGTCTTTATCCAATATAACAAGAAATTGCAGCGTCGATACAAAGAAATCCAACAATATAACGATGATGGGAAAGCTCGTGATCCTATTTTTCTGGATGAAAATGATGAATGGTTGGATCCACAAAATTTGGATGATTTGAATGTGGAAGGTGATAATGTAACTTTGGATGAGTTGCAGGAGAATATTGGTGAAGTAAGTGGGTCAGTTCGTAGTTCTCGAAGTAAGTCTATTTATCCAACTGACACTGACATTGATGCATATGATACTGATCAATTGATGTTGGACACGGAAAGAGGACTACTTGGTGATGATTGTGATGATATCTATAATGAATCTAATGATTTTGATTAAAATTGTAATATGGTTGTTTAATTAGTACTTTAGACGGTGAACTTTGAAGTTGTTGTTGTTTATCTTGTCTTTCCTGTTTGAAGTTTGAACTTTGAACTATATGTGGAATCTATGGATCTATATATTTCGGATGAAAAAACATTTGTTATAAGTTATATGAAATATATTTCAGTTATAAAATGATACTTATAACGTTTTGAACTATATATAATACTTATAACGTTTTGAAATATATTTATAGTTATAAAATGTGAGCTAGTATTTTTTTTATAAAATTTTAGGTATAAAATATATGGAACGATATTTCGCCGGTATGTAAACCGAAATTTCCCCGGTATACCGGCGTACCAGTATATCGCTCTCGACCGGTACGAACCGAAATCCGGTATGGTACAGCTTTGGTCCCATATAGGAGAAACTAAAGATGTTGCCTCTCCATATTACTAAGAAATTTGCATCTAAGAGTGGCCTTTGGGTCAATACACTTTTGTGTGAGGGAGAGGACTTAGGCAATGGGCTAGTTGGTGCAACCACATATTTCACAGACGCACGGTGCTTCGCACCGAAGCACGCACGACGACGTCGTCCGTCCGGTCGGGCGGGCAGGGATGGCTCAGGCTCGGGTTCGAGTATGGGTGTGGGTGTGGGTGTGGGTCAGCCAAGACTTATCTTTTTGGACAAAACTCTTTTGATATATTTTCCAAATAAATTTAAATATAAAAATAAATTATCTTAATGGGGGTGTCTGACCCGACGGAATATATTTTACTTACTAAAAAAATTTGCTGGCAGTAAAGGTTGAATTTGAATCGATTTAAATTTGCATGTTTTAATTCCGTTTTATAATTTATGTTCGTGCTCCATGCACGGAATTGATTCTCATTCAATTTTCATTACAGCCATTCTCTTGTCTCTGCCTATAAAAGAAAATCGACTTCTTCATTTCAACTCATCCCAGAGTAGGCTATTATCCCTAGTTCTTTTCCTCTCTTCTTGCTTTGCTATGCGCTTTGCTTGTTTATTTCCTTCCTTCTTTTATTGTTGTTGAGTTCGTTGAGTGGGTGATTTATATTGTGCTTATACAAATCATAACGGGAAGTTCTATCCTGGACACATCTCCGTTGTGGGGGTATAGCATCTCTCATTCTTCAGAAGTACCCCAGGACTATTGTGTTAAAGACAATTTACTGAGCAGATGGCTCTGTCCTTTGTGTGAAAATCAATAATCTAATTCTGAAATTTTATTTTAACATTAATATCTTCTGTTTCAGTATTTTTATTGTTACATACACAACACTATTTATAGATAAACTTTAGTTTCATGACAGCACTCGCTTAATTATTAAATTAACCCTTTGGGGTAGAAATAGTTGCCTACATAGACCTTTGAATTTAGTCCTCTAACCATAAATTCATTTTTAAAATGTGCACTTTTAGAAAGAGGGCAAGGATCCAACTCTTAAAAGCCAAAATATAATTGAGAAAGTCAACATGATATTTTGCTGTTTTGGAAATTGAAATCCTGTGATGCTACTTGCCCAAAGGCACTAATCTGTATACCTGTAATGTTGAGAGAAAAAAAATTTGACAGTAGCAATTGATTTTGATTTATGGCAATGCAGGATCCGATAATGTGGCACCATGAAGTATGAACATCCGGTGAGCCAATCTGCAAATGAAGTGAAGAATACTGATATTAGATAGCGGTGAGTCCCATACTCCCATTGCATTGCTACATGATATTAGGTGCACTGGCTGCAGGGTTTCACTTTGCAACGTTACCTCTAGCAGATATTTTGTTGTTAGATTTTTTGCTCGATCAAAAATTGATATTTATTGTCATTATAGGTAAAACCAAAAGTGAATGGGAGTGTTCACTGTTGAGAAGGAAGAGCGCGACATATTTAAGGGACCAATACCAATGATTAATGAGTTACTATGCATACAAATCACTCAGTCATTTTCTTTTTATTTTTAATGTTTTCTGTGCTTTCATTTCGTAATTCAAATAGTTTTCGGGACTCGTACGAAAAAAGGAATGACTCTTTTCAGATACACTAGACTGGAAACCAAACTGTGGGTCTATTACAATGAAAACAAGTTAGGTGAAAGTCAATTAGTCAAAAACCGTAACACGAGATGTAGAAACACTATTCCTCAACTAGTCAATTACTTGCTTAAATGTCTAGCCAAAACACTACCTTTTCCCAGAGATAACGAAGGAATGATTTAAGAGTTGGTGGACTTTAAGTTTATAGTCAAGTAGGCAGGTGACTAATAACATATTATGTCCACATAATATCGTCATTTGGAGACGTGGTCTAGATGTTTTATATCAAGTCGAACCGTGTCCCTGGATTAGGCTGGCTGAATTAGTAATCAAAGTTGATACAAGCCTTAATTTGTCTCCAGTAATATTTTTTCTTTTAGTATGTATAAACTCAATAATCAACTAAAAGTAAATCAGAGTCATAAAGCTTGTCCATTTACACGCTATTGTATTTTCGTATGATCTATAAATTAATAAAAGGGTCTACGCACATATAATTTGTTAGTGAATAATGGAGATTATCTCTTAATTAACTGATTTTATTTATCAATTATGAGATTTGAGAGCTAACTTAGAATTGAGGTTAGATTCTAAAAGAGGCCAAAGTCTACGGAGATAAAACATGGAGATTGAAATAATTCAATCAATCATAAGTGTTGTTAGAAATCAATTTTCTGTTCCGCTTGGCCACGATTCTTGATACAGTATTACTCCCTTTGTTTCTGGAAAAGTGTTACTATCACTTTTTCATTTTAGCCTAAAAATAGGCCAATTTGAAAAACTGATAGTAACTCTTTTCCTGAAACGGAGGTAGTATTATTTAAGTTCCAATACCTAAGTTGTACAACCCGATCCTTCCATGTTAAGTATGGGCAGAAGTAACTAGCTAATTTAGTTGTAATATTGCCCACTGTTTGTATAAATTCATATGGAGTCCCATTTGCAAAATAAAATAAATAAAATTCATATTACAACCAAAAGCACATGTTAGAAAATCGAGCAGGGCCAGTCCTGAGGCAAGTCTATCAAGATTAGGGATGGTAATTTGTCTCATCCAAATTTATTTCCGTAGGAATCCGTTCCTTTTAGGAGGTTTTATCCGTACAAATGGGGTATGTGGTCGGATATGATTAAAATCCAAAAATAGTGATACGGGGATGGGGTGAGGGATGGGATTCAAGATCTTCGTCCCATATCCGTCTTTTAGCTTATTATATTTAGGATTTAGATTTTTATTATAAAAATATTATTATATGTTTTGAAAGAAGTAAAAATACACTGATAACTTTCGGTAATAGTAAGGAATTAAGAAGTGGAAAGAGTCACTATAGGTATTTGTGGATCAATTTTTTTTTCGGTTTAAGTCGGATTTTATGAACTTAAAATTTTGAAATACATTGCTTAGATTATTATCATTTTTGAACTATTATATTTATTTTAAAATTTTTATTTTCATTTTTTACAAAGTTTTAAATATCTATTGTAATGTCATGGATAACAAATAGAAAACCCGTGTCCTACGGGTATTTTCCATACCCATACCCGTCCCAGTTTTTACGGATAACAGTTAGGGTTAGGGTTTTTTTTTTTAGCGGGAGGAGATGGGATTCAAGGTCCTCACCCATATCCGCCCCATTGCCATCCTTAATCAAGACTTTTCCTTAGATCCTGTAAGGCGCTTAATTCTTCCATTAACCTACCGGTTCGTATGGGTTCTGCACATTTTTGGGGGCAGAACTGTTTAGTCGGTGGGTCTTTATTTCTTCTTGTGTAAACTTTTTTCGAGATCAATTGTGCCTTGATTTTTCTTTAGAAGTTTGTTGTATGGAAGACTAGAGGAGGGTTGTCTGCTAGAAGATAAGGGTGTCAATTTTCTTGATTAGGTTCCAACTTTACTAGAAATTAGTTAGTTTATTGTAAAAGGCATGTGCTATTTTGGGTGTTCCTTATAATACAGCTATAGGAATCAGGGCGGATTATTAATGACATGGTCATTAATACAATGATTTTGAACCTACTTATTGTGACTTAAACATTGAACAATCTGGGGAATTTGAAGGCATTAGAGGATATGTGTCGTTTATGGCAGCAATGATAAGCATTCTCAGCAGCAACAACAACAACATAATGATCCAGCAACATTTGCACTAAAGACCAGAAATGAGAACTATGTTGCTGATCCCAAGTTCTAAATACCACAATCAAGAAGACATCCTTTTTACAACTTGATACATCTTTTGGACCGGTGGATACCACCTTTCTTTTATAACTTACTTATTTTGTATTTGTAATAGTTTAGGCTTTTTCTGTTTGTTTCTTAGTTTAGTTCCTACCAATTATAATAGTCAACTTAGAAATTTTATTTTGAAAGAGTAATAGTTTAGGTTTTTTTCGTTGAATATGTTATATTAGATTAGTCAGTATTAACTTGCATTAGCGTGTTGGTCTGTATAAGTTAGCAACTGTAATCGCATTTCGTCCTGTAATTTTACTTTCAGTATTTTCCTTTCTGTAAGTTTTATATCAAATTCTCAGTTAAAGACTCAAGTCAAAAAATTCACCATGGATCAAACAGGAAAACAAGAAGATAAACATGTAACCATGAGAAATACACCACACCATCTGGAAACAAATGCCTGACTAGCACCTCAGGTCAACTGCATCGGAAATCACTATCAAAATCAAAGTTCCTTTGTGCACTACTGTGTCCACCAAAAGTATAGCTTTTCTTATGAAAAGCAATCATCGAAGGCTTACGGACCCTCGATATCCTCACCAATTCTGACATATACCTTCGATGCAAATCTGATCCGCAGACAACTGCTCATATTCTGATCCACCGTCATGTTTCTAGATATATCGATTCATTTATAATTGTTGACTATTTAGATATCTCATACCCTCGTGTAACAGTATTTTAGTAATCTATAATATTGTATGCTTAAAAAAAAAATTGGGACAACAAGTTAGGGATAATTGAAATGAGCTTTTACCTTTTTGAGACAAAAGATGGTCTAAACTGTAATTGTAAGTAAAAAAATGGGACCAAATCTTAAGAAAATAAATGGGCAAATACTAAATAGGGTTAGTTTAATGGTACCACAATGAATTCTCCTCAGCGTTTTCTCTGTAACCCTTTCTTACTCCCTCGACCTTGTTTTCCTGTGAATCACGGTAACCACTATCAAAAAAAAAATCTTGAAGCATAACCACTATCAAATGAATGGTGACTGAATTTATCAATGGAATAGATTATGTATTATATAGGTACAAGAATTATGATTTATATAAAATTTAATCTTTTG
This sequence comes from Papaver californicum, assembly GCA_023531435.1. Lineage (NCBI taxonomy): Eukaryota > Viridiplantae > Streptophyta > Magnoliopsida > Ranunculales > Papaveraceae > Papaver > Papaver californicum. The sequence continues at coordinate 9,926,362 of JAJJMC010022854.1, forward strand.
GTTTTCTAAGTATTCAATTAAATTTCTAGGACAAAAACTTCAAATCCCTAACAAATTTAAGCTTTCTAATGTTAGTTGTTCACTGATTTAAATTGGTTGTTTACGATGTTTTTTTATTTAATGTGGATATGGGTTAGAAATGAAAGCAAGCTTCTGAGTGTTGAAATAGAAAGAAATTTAAATATACTAAATCTCTTGCAGGTTGTGAGTTTCTAATGAGGAATCAATCAATACTTCAGTTTTATGATATATTGACATCTTAACAAAAGAAAATGTACTGTGAAGTGTTTGACAAATTGTCTCAATGAGCATTCATAAGAAAAGGCACTACTGATGGGGGCAACAAATGAGATTTTGTCTTGGGGCAGCAAAATCTCAGGGCCGGCCCTGGAATAGAGACCCCAAATTCCATTCTTAGACAACCACCATGTTTCTTTCCTGTAGGTGATTATATATATTCACAACAAATTTCAATATCTAATAATAAAATAAAAATGTGATCAGCATTGCATCGGCATTCAAATATGAACGGAAAGTCTAAAACCCAATTACTACATTCTGCTCACTATTTTTCTTACATTTTGGCTAAATATTGAAAAGGTTTAGTCATTGCAGTTTACTGGATGTTCCCAGATTTTGGATTTCTCGGATCTCTTTTAAATTTGTTCAAGAACTGGTCTACTCAAAATGATGGGAAGGAACTATGGAAGAGGATCCCTGCCATCATTTGTTGGAACCCTTGGATCGAGAGGAATGCCCGCATTTTTAATGGCAAGAAGCACATTATGGAGGTATCATTTCTGATTCTAAGATCAGCGCTTTTTATTGAGCTGCCAAGAGTTTAACCTCTTCAAAAAAAATTCTTAATGATGTAATTTCTAACTGGAAAGATCTGTTCTTTGACCCTACTTAGTTTTATTTTGGTTTTGGGTTTCTTGTGTTGTGTTTCCTCTTTTCCCTGCTCGGTGGCTTATGCTTTGCAGAGTTTGTAAATTGCCTTCTTCTTCTTCTTAATATATTTCAATTTACCGAGTAAAAAAAAGAAGGATTTCTTGGTCACTTGTTCCATGGTCAAGACTAGAGCGATTCAAAAGTAAGGGCTTTGACGGTTTTTAGCCTTACCTAGTTTGTTTGTTTTTTTAAGCAAAAAATAACTTAGTATTAGTAGCCTATTTACCAGCATATTCTATTATTTTTTAGGGATGCAAATTAACAGGCCGTGAGTTATAACCCTAAGGGTGTCACTATCCAACAACAAAAAACTCATCAAAATAAAATTATCATAAAAAATCCATTGAAACCCAACAGTCTAAACTACCTTTCCTTAAAACGCTCACTCTCATTTAATTCTCTCTAATTCACCAGAAAAATCTCCTGGAACAAATTCATCTTAATCTTCATCCATATCATCCTGATCGTCATCATCATCTCCATCACCACCTGTACATTAAGAATCAGAATCAAAATCTGAATTTCTATTCCCAAATGGTTGTTCATCATCATCAGTAGATTTACTCACTTTCACACATCCTCCTTCTACTATTAACCCAGATTTGTCTATTCTATTCTCTAACAATTTCAACCTAACCTAACATCGAAACAAAATCATTGAACATCATTCAAAATGGTGAAGAAACAAGAGAAAAAGAAAGATAAAAAGATCAACAAAAAACTTAATAAAACAGATACAAATCCATGGCCTACCGATTTGAGTTGTTAAGTCGCCCAATCCGTCTCTGAATATTGATCCCTCAATAATAGTAGTAGTTTGTTCCATAATCATTTCATCCTGCCCTACCGATTTCAGTAACATTTCAACAGATTCCGAGGATGTAGCCTTAGACCAAACATTGACGCCTTGAGATGGAGCAAGATTCGGCAGCGGTTGAACTAAAAATGATGAAATCAAATTTGGTTTCAACATAATCAGATGAAACCAAATTTGGTTTATATAAAACTTACTGTTTTCACCAACACAAAAATTGGTTTCAGCGTTGTTTAGTTTTTCTAAAATTTGATGAAACCAAAAAAGACACAAATCAGATGAAATTCACCAACACAACTTCAACGAAGAAACCAAATGGATCAAATTGAAAAAACTAGGAAAAATTTAGTTGAAACCAAATTTGGTTTCAACATAAACGTATTGTTTCACCATTAAACTTTGGTTTCACGGTAAAAAGTAGGCACAAATCAGATGAAACCAAATTTGGTTTCTATAAACTTACTGTTTTCACCAGCACAAAAATTGGTTTCAGCGTTGTTTAGTTTTTCTAAAATTTGATGAAACCAAAAAAGGTTTCATCATTTATTTTATTCCAAATGAAGAAAAAAAATGAAACCAAAAAAAATTTCATCATTTTTCAGACATTCTACCAACACAAAAACTGGTTTCAACGTTGTTTAAATTTTTGTAAAATTTGATGAAACCAAATTTGGTTTCATCATTTTTATGACGTTTCACCACCAAAAAAACCTAATTTCGACAATGATGATGTATCATTATTTTTGATGATGATTTTCGACTATGATGATCTGGAGGTGTTGGTGATGTTTGTAGAGGATAAAAGGAGGAGGAAGAGGTGTTGTTGGTGGTGGATCTGGATATGTAGTGGTGGAGGAGAAACAATAACGAGGAAGCGATGGGGAAGGAGGAGGTGTTGTTGGTGGTGGATCTGGATATAAAAAGAGAAGGAGGTACTGGTGGTGTTGGTGGAGGAGACAGAAGTGTTGTTAGTGGTAGATATGGGCGACAAAATTAATTATTAGTGAACATAAAAGCAAAAAGAAAAAAAAGGTGTTGGTGAAGGATACGAAGGTGTTGTTGTGGCGGAGGATGTACTATTGTTGCTGGTGATGGTGGCGGAGGAGGTATTGTTGCTGCTGGTGATTGAGAAGAAGAAGAAGAAGAACGTCAGAAAATTAACATACTTATGTTATATAGGTAAGGGCATCTCGAGTATATTAAAAATAACTAAAAACTAAATTTAATCCATATTAAAAAAATAAGATTTTAGTTTTATTTTTAATTAAAATAGTTTTTGTTTATAAAATATAATATTAGAGATTTTTTTGTATGAAAAATTTGTTCACCTTAGTTTTTTATACCAAATTATGTTAGATTAAAGTAATTGTTACATGCTTTTTTTTCCAATTGGAAAAATAAAAATTGGGACAGTATCTCACTTTTTCCTGCTAAACTTAGTTGATATATCTGTCATTTTATTACAAGTCCTTCCGTTCTGTCCAACAAAATTTAAGGAATTATGAAGAGAGATATTGGTATGTGGTACTAGATTGGCCAAATGAGACCAAGGTTAACATCAACCAATCAATATCTGAAAAGAGCTGGATTTTGAACATCAAATTGGGTTTTTATAATACAAATGAATTAACTAATGAATATTTGTCAAAGAGTATTCAGCATGTTTCACTCCAGGCATAGTAGATGCATTATTGGCTGCTATCCGTTCAAAATTTCAACTCTATATGACGTGTTTGATTGCCTTTATATTTGATTCCTAAAACGTAAACCATGCTTGCATATATGATGTGACCTAAATTGATGAATCTTACTCATGAATCATGATCAGGTGGCTGAATATTCACTGCCGTGTCCCCAATTATTAGAGGTATCTGCTCAGAGGTTGGCATGCCAACAAATTCTTCAGTATTATTGTGTAGGAAATTATTAAATGTACAGGCAGAACATGGATCTGACTGAGTTGTATAATTCGAGCATTTTTAAACTTACTAAAAGCATTGGTAGCTTATAAACTGGCAATGGTACATGTGCTACCCATCCAACAATGTTACCTTTCTGACTGCAATTACCAATCCCTGAAATCTGATGATCATAGTTGGTTTCAGTAACGTGCATTATGCAGTCACCGGATTTTTATGGTTCTTTCTCTATGCATTAACGAGCTGAAATGGAAACCGAGGTAATGGTTCTATTTCTTGTTCTCCCAAAAAAATAATTTGATTCTATGATTTTCTTATGCATAAGGAGAACATCAGCATAAAGTAGCTCAGGATGCTTTCGTGATGGGCCTTACACAAAAACGTATAGGAATAAGAGAATTAGACATGTTGCACTATCCCTCCCCAGTAATGGTTACTGCACTATCCCTCTCTAGCTGATGGACATTCAATCACAATGAGTTCAACTAAGCTGTACATATTGCACTTAATACTGTATGTGCTTAGTAAAGTTTAACTAATTTCTCACAATCATTTTTTCCCCAAGGGTATGAGTATGTTTTTGTTTTTCTTACCGAAAATGGAAGAGAATACGAGATTGGAGAAAACACAAATTTTGGTTAAAATACAATCCCAAGCAACAGCTTTGAAGAAATACAATAAGCTAAGAAATTCAAGACAATTCATCTATTTATTTATCAACCGAAATTACTTTAGAAGTTAAGAAATTCAATATTTCTCATACTCTGTAATTTGTATTGATGAAATGTGAGTAAACATTTACCCAAAGAAGTAGCTAAATTGTACACATATATCCAACATTTTGTCATTGAAAATGGTGGCTGCAAATGCACATAGATATGAGCACCGTGCTTTGGCATCCTCTAACCTCTTTCAAAAGGTTTGCAGGAATAGTACTCGTGTATTCATTATATATTACCACTCAATACGTCCATTCCCTGTGTACCGTGTACAACCATACATAATATGTTTTAGAATCGTCTAATTAGTCTTGAACTACAACTTTGATAGAAACAGTCATACCTGGCTACTTGAAGCTTGTCCATTTATCCTGTTATTAGGCCTGGTGTTGAGATCGAACATTTTTATATCCATCTTCTGATGGTTAACTTTACCATTTGAGATTGGAATTGCAGAGGCCTTGTTTTGCTCGTGTGTTTTTACTGTCATTTCAGGTGGATGCCATCTGTTTTCTCTTGGATTCATTGGTTGTCGTGGTTGATCATCTGAATTAGCAGATTTATCCACCGGAAACTACAAGAACAAGAACAATGAGAGAGGTAGATAGATATGTTTTATATATTATAGAAGGCATAATAATGCAAAACGTACTTGTGAAAAAAATTGCCACTAGCACACAACCACAAACCTCAGCTCTTTGTCTCAGTAAGAGAAATCTTTCATGGGTCCTTTTACCTCCAACATGAACGGTAATATCGCATTGCAAGCAAAGAGAAGTGCCGTCTATCTCACAGTAAAAGAAAGCTAATTTTCCAGAGGAAGAATTTCAGTTTAATTCTCTCATTCACAGTAAAAGAAAGCTAATTTTCCGGAGGAAGAATTTCAGTTAAATTCTCTCATTCAATTGAAAACCGAAGATGTACGTAATAGAAATAAAAGGTATGAAAATCCTAAAAAAGACATACATACCAGGTGCATTTTCACATATGTCACAACGCGGAACAATACTGGGATCAGCAATTCCAACTCGTACATGTCGACTTGCGAGTTTGTTACACAAATGAATCTGCAGATCAAAATGACTGATTTAAAATTTGATGTATACACAAGTATGTCAGTGGATGCGACTTTGATTTATCTTATACTTAATTATGATACTAGATGCGGCATAAAAACATAACAAACTCCTCTTTAACACCCATAGCCTTTCTGATTAAACATTTTACTATTCATTTCCGTCAAATGTCAGACTTGTCTTACAGTACATCAACACAAAAATTCAAGTTCCCGGTATAAGAAGATTAACATTTGAGTGCTAGGATATAAGAATTGACTGATCAAAGTACCTTGCCTCTAAGTAGTTAGGAGGAGGAATTCAGGTCCCTGGGCTCTAAATTGATATAGATGGCTTCTATCTGTTCACTGCAAACACTATGAAAGTGCATGCTGTGATGTGTAATGTTTGTGTTTCCTCATCTAAAATAAAAATAAAAAAATCCCATGGGATCACTAATTGCTATATGAGTACATATGATTAAGTGTCTTCTGTTTTCCTAAGGCATTATATGCAAGGAGATAAGTCACTGATCTAGAATTATATATTGTGGAAGAGAATAACTACTAATACCTCCGTCATGGAAAAAAAATACTACCATTTTTTTCATTTTAGCTTAAATCTTTTTTCCAGGGACAGAGGGAGTAGTATTCTAACTAACCGAAATTAAAATAGACATGGATGAAGTAATGAATATTAAAAGCAACCAAAATAAGAGAGGAGTACCTTCTCATCACATGGAACACAAAGTGCAGCTTCATCAGCAGCACATAAAAGAGTAGCAGCAGCACCCTCACATACATCACAAATTGTTCTCATAATTAGGTCAGTATTTTGTTTATGCTAATAATAATAATAGGATTATTTTTCTCTGTATCATTACTTCTTTTTGTTCACCATTATCCAAAGGGAGATAGAAGGATCAATCTAAAGACAGAACAAAAGGATTGATATAATGGAAGAAGTCTGATTGTTGGTGAAAAAGAGAAAGAAAAACAAGTGAGGTTTTTGCTTTTGAGTTTATAGGCAGGTGATGTCTGAAAGAAGGAGCTAGAAGTTTGACAGTAAAAGAAATTTGTGGTGGGAGTTAACAGAGATTTTTGTTTTTCCATTATTAAATTTCTCTAGTCCATTGCTCAGCCACAGGTTGATAAAGATGATGGGGGGAGGGAAAATGAAGGGTATCTCCATTTGCACCACTAAATTTGGTATCTCCATTTCAAATATATTTTCTTTTAGGTATTTCCCCCCACCTAATCTCATGGTTGAGATATAAGTCTAAATTGCATCTGTGGACTCTTTTATCAAACAAACTAAAAAATATCTTCTTGTTTGTGATCCCATTTCGAGTATTCTAGTCGGTACATGTGGGTGTGAATTGATTTGTATTTTTAGTAAAGTGTAAACTCGAGATTGAATCTGTAAATCTTTTGCCGCTTGGATAGAATAGTTCGCACGCACAAAATAAAAGATGGACAAGAGTAGAACATATGCACCAAAGTTTTTTGACCATGGTCCACAAAAATGGGTCTTTTATTCTTTCAATTTTACCTACTTTCTATCAACAATTTTTTTTTGACTCCACCACCAAGAAGATCGTACACTTGAAGCACCATCTTCTTTGTTGCTATGTTAAGAAGCTTTTTACTTTCAAAAATCCATAATAATTAAATAAGTTGTGATGCAAAACAAAACTATCTTAATTGGCATGGAATGTTCAATGCCGTTTTAAGAATAGAGCATGGTCCGATAATTTGCTGACACGCTTGACACCATCATTCGGCAACAATTTCCATTTGAAACTTCGGAAAGGTTTAGAATCATGAAAATCTAACCTTTATATTTATCAAATGAAGTGAAATATAAACCAAACTCAGACACATTATTGTAGCAAATGAAACATGAAAGTAACAAACGCATAATTAAAATTCTAGGGCAAAATTAGAATTTTAGAATGAGATATTAAGCATTTCCATGCTCAAGCTCTCCATCATCATACTCTCCACCAATAACCCACACGCAATTCCCCCTGTATTTTTGCACGCAATTGTCTTAGCTACGTCCTTGAAAGAGGTAGAAGAAGAAGAGAGTGGGAGAATAGGAAGATTTTCGCAATTGCATATTTCAATCATATAACCATCTGGGTCATGGAAAAACACTTGCTCAACCCATATCCCACCATCCTCTGCTGTTGCTTTCTCATGCTCAATTCCCATCTCTTCCAATTTCCTCTTCACGACTCCAATATCAGTGCACTGATTAGCCAAATAAAAATACAAGAAAATCCATTAAGGTTATTCTCAATTCAGTTAAAATTTTCAAAATGAAAATTAAATTATTTTTCTTACTTGGAAGGAGATATGGTTATCCTTCGGATTAATGGGTCGTGATTCTCTTAAGAAATCGGAAGCGCCAATTGAACTGTTTTTTAGCAAGTGTATTCCAACCCCATAGTTGAACAACCTAAGTAAAAATTCCATAATAATAATCATATATATATGAAGAAAAATAATGTACTTGGTATTAATAATGCATGATCAATGGCTCAAAATGGGTTCATTTCTAGGTGTGAAAAAGTTATGAGAAACTCAATTACCAAGCTCCGTCAAATCCAAAAGACGATGGGCGTTTGATCATAATGAAGCCCAAGATCTCTTTGTAAAACCTAATTGAATTCTTCACTGATCTACACAACAATGAAATGTGATTTAATGATAAAAGTGGCAATGGAGGAAAGCTTCCTATTTCTTCTATCTCCATTTCTACTTCTAAGGAAGTTTCTTTCTCAAATGTGTGTAGATAGCTAGATACTAATGAGAGAATTGAGATCAACTTAAAGAGTCTAACAAAAGTAGTCCTTTATATAACAATGGAAGGGTCCCAAAAATGTATATAGCAAGTTTACATGGGACACTACCCATATTTTTCTTGCTTGAAACACTGTTTTTATATCAATTTTGGGGTTTGAGTTATTGGGAGGAAAAGGAAAGGAAGTTTCCTAGCAAATTCTTTTGGACGGGAAATAAGCTTGGAGGAGTGAATATGAAAGTTAGATGAAACCAAGCTTGTTTTGCTTTTCTTCTTCTTATATCTTTCTTTTGTCATTTTACTTAGTTAGGAAAGTTGATTTCTTTGAACCTTTAGGAAGTATCATAGACATAGAGTTCAAATCCAATTGAAGGTGATGCTATCTAACAAGTGACAAAACTCGAGAAATTTCAATGATGTTGCTTCTCAACGTCAAAATTAGTATTAGCGAGTGGACACTTGAAAGTTAAAATTAAAAATAAGCATTCAGCTGAGTTTTATTTAAAGAGATTGAGCCTTTTTACAGGAGAAGCTAGAACACACAAAGTAAACACACACGATGGTGTGAATTCCTAATTAAGCAGGAACGGCAAACGGCTTTTATTGTCAATAGGCATATCTCAATGCATGGATTTTGCACTAGTCTAGTACTCAACATATCGCCCACGGATATCGCAATACTGAGGCCTCATTCCGCACATAGAAGGAAGTTGTCTAGCCTTCTGCATCATCTGTCCCTGATACTCCTGTCCTTGCATTTGTTGCACCATTTGTCTAATAGCTTCACATCTGCACTCCTCACTCACTCCCCTCATCTCTCTACAACAGTCCTGTAGTCCCTGCCTTGTTGGATTGCTTTCCTCCATCATAATAATATCATCACCTCTTTGTGATGATTGTCGTAAATATTGTTAACACATATTCATATGCATCCCGCGCATTTGCCTTTGACACCTCTGAGATTGTTGATTTTCCGTGGTGTCTTCGATCTCAGTGGTGATAACAGTAGTCCTGTAAATTGAAGCCTCTACAGCAGCTACGACGAATATCCGATCAAAAGAACCGCTAAGGAAGTAATGATGTTGAACCTAGCCATTGTTTTTGTTTGAACGCCTGTGGAAACTGAGAATGAAACTGGTGCTTGTAGGATAATTTGATGAAGTGTGGGATGTTATAAGTCCCAAGTGAACGACTGAACGAGTATTTATAGCAAAATTCCTGGTTTGCATGGGAAGTACGTGGTGTGGCGAACATGGCACGTTGTGATGGTCAGTTTTGGCAAATCCAGTACCACTAAACTGATTTTGTTTCTATATGTAATAAAATGTTCCCATTCAGGAATTACTAGTTAATCCATTCGGCAGGATCCGTTTAGTAGTTAGTCCATCCATTAAAGACAATTTATTCGGTGGTCCAAAAATATGTTTCTGGACCAAATTTTTTATCTCCAGATCTTGTACACGTATGTTTTTGGACCAAAATATTTATCTCCAGGTCTTGTACACGTACGAAATACATATTTTTTTTCAATTATTATAAAACTATCCTTCAATTCTTTCTTTCTCTAACAAAATTTAAAAAGGAAACTACTCTCAGCTTAATTTCAGATCCGTTTTTTTTTCTCTGCTGGTGATCGGAAACTAACCTTCATTTCTTTCGTTCTAAAGATCGGTTTAGGATATTTTTTTTCTTTGTTTTTTGTCGAGTTTAATTTCAGATCTGTTTTTTTCCTCTCTGCTTCTGCTAGTGCTCTTCAATTATCTGTAAGAAGGAGAAGAAGATGATTTTGGTGAAGAAGAAGATGATTCGAGAATATACAGAATATAGAGAAGAAGAAGAAGAAGAAGAAGAAGAAGAAGAAGAAGAAGAAGATACAAATTCATCAATTTTTGGGTTTTGTTTAAACTTTTTAATCTTCTTCATCTTGATTTGATATTCAATGTTAGAAGATGAAGGTTGTCTATTCAAACGATATGATTTAGTCGATAAAAGTGATGATTACTCCTCTTTTCTGTTTCGGGTTAGTGTTATTTTCATATTTTTTTATGATTAAAGGTTGTTTATTTCAATATGTACTGTGGGGTTTTGGTACATATTTTCTTTCGGTGCATATCAATATGTACGAAGGAAAATATGTATTGTGGGATCATACACTTTTTCCTTCAGTACATTTCAATATATACACTTGGATCAATATGTATTGTTCGATCATCTACTTTATTTCTTTCAGTACATATTTTCCTCCCGTGTATATCAATATATTGTGGGATCATACCCATTTTCCTTCAATACTTATTTTTCTTCAGTACATACCAATATGAACTGTGGGACCATAAACTTTTTATATCTATCAGTACATATTTTCTATCAATATGTACTGAAGGAAAATATGTATCGTGGGATCATACACTTTTTTCTTCAGTACATATTTTTCTTCAGTACATATCACTATGTACTAAATGATCAATATGTACTGTACTTGGAAATTGTGACACGAAATAGGGCAGACAATTGGACCAACAGTCGGCATTGCTTAGTAGCAACCAATCTATGCCGACTGTAGCAAGTTTGGTGGCAGAAAGTTTCATTATCAGTCGGTATTGCTCATGAGCAACCAATCTATGCCGACTGTAGAGGATTTGGTGACAGAAACTTTTACCAACTGTCGCCATTGTGAGAGGGGGAACATCTATGCCGACTGTGGAAAGCTAAAGGGTCCGTTTTGACACGTTTTTGACTTCCAAATCAAGAAAACTTAGTTCCAATAGGATTCTAAACCGTAGAAAGAGAGGAAACTTGAGAGTCAAACATTGAAGACTATAAAAGAAGACATTTAAGGCTCAAACAAGACACATCCCATCCCATATTCTATATTCTACATCTTAAACCTAGGGTTTACCCTTTTATGGGGAAACCATTTTTCTTTGTAATATGAGTAGCTAAACCTTTTGTTAATTAAGGACGAATTTAACGTTCTAAGCGTGAAGCTTTATTAGTTAATACACGTTTGTTTGAAGTTATTATCATCATCGTTTGTTTTCACTAAATCTAGGTTTATGATTGATTCTTAGATTGTCTGGATGCGCAACCAAGTTATTTTATTGATCAATCTATTACTAGTAGAGAGCTGAGCGATCCGTAATTATCGATCATCTCCTACACAAGTAAAGAACGTGAGACCTTGCAGAGGGATTATGTGAAGCAATCATGTGTGAAGACAACACTAGAAAGTGGATCGAGCGTACTGAGTCTAACTACTAGGATTAAACCTAAATTCACAAATCTTAAAGCGTTCGACCGAGTTACACCTTGTAAGCGTACTTCAAGGCGTGTCAGTTGGATAGAATCCGGTGACCAAGCGTACATGTTATCCGGTGATACAAGGAGTTTTGGGGATAGCTTAGCGTACCTGTTATTCTACGGTTGCTGATGAGTGATTCTAACGAAAGATAGATAAGTATGCTAATTCAGTCAACATTTGGTAACGGCGAAGGACTCCCTAATCATCTCTTTATTCTTATTGTTTTAGTCTTTTTAGTTAATTTAAATAACCAATCCCCCCTTTATCTTTACTTTTATTCTTAGTTGCTAATCTAAATAACATCTCAATTACATAGCTCTCTATGGGAACGATCCTTACTACCACTATATTATTATTTAATATCTTGAGTAATTTGTTGCACTTACAACTCGCATCACCCATCTCGATAACCATTTTGAGTATGAATCCCTCGATTGATTCATACCTATGCACTACAGACTCTTGAATGAGTCAATGAATAACATATCACTCTCATTTAATAAAGATTTTCGGTCATAGCATGCAGAGATAAGACCTCTACATTAACGTGTATTTCTATTGGAAGAAAAGCTGAGTACTTGAATTAATATTTCAGGACAAATCTCCTATCACTACAGGGAAGTCGCATATAATCCAAGGGGAAACGCAAAGTCAGATGCTTAGTGGAACCAATTTCAATACCAAGAAAAAGGCCACCAGCTTATTTCAGTTGATGCAATGATTTTTCCTTTCAAAAGCTTCCGACAGCCAGCCTTCAAAAGGAAAAAGGGCAAACATATATCTATCTTCCCGCCTATGCTACATGAATTAAAAACAACAAAGACATTTAAAAAAAAAAAACAAAGACATTTTGAAAGTTTATACAATTTCAAATATTTGTCTTTTGTTTAATATAATTGCCTTTATAAATAAATAAAAGTAAGAGATTTCGCACCCTTTGCCAAAAAAGGCATGAAAAAGATGTGAGATACGCATGCGAGCAGATGCAGCTCTGAGTACTACGCAAGTGAAATAATAATATTACATAGTCCAATGCAGAATCATGCGAAAACGCAAAAGAGAGCGCTCGTATCGAAGTAAACAGCTTAATTGCTGCCCACTAGGAGACACATATACATTTATAGGAAATGCTTCCATGATTGGGATCGAAAACTCATTACCTGAACCTCTCTGATCAAGAGAAAAAGCTATGTTGAGTACATGTCGCTTATTCTTTGTAAGAGTAAGGAAAGGTCATGTGACAATGGTCGAGTCCAACCAGACTCACGCATCTTAAGCATAAGAATAGTTCCAACATGAACACCATCTTGAACATAAGAATAGTTCCAACATGAACACTATCTTAAAATATAAGAGTAAAATCCTATTTCAACCGTGCGGGGTTACAAAGTGGCGCAGTTAAATTCTTGCGATCACGCAAGATAAAAATAAATATAGCAAGCATAACCCCTAGAATACACGGACTATGCAAAGCAAAAGTATAACTTAACAAAGCTATCACATCAAGTTTTCTATAAAAAAATGGCTCGAACATTTGAGCTATAAAATAATAGCGGACTCAGATCCATCAATCTTCAGTGGATACAACAGGGAGCTTGAGAACAAGAACTCAAACTTCTACCTCGTGAAAGACAGTTGCTCTACCATGGAGGCCTTATAAAAACTCTTTAGCTCCTCCTCACGAGATTTTAAGGATGTGACATAAGATTTGCCCAACTCTTCAAGCTCCTCAACTCATAGAGAAGTCCTCAACTTAAGAGAGGATGCCCACATTCCTTAACTCAAGTAAGGATGCTAAGCTCCTCAACAAAGAGTATAGTCCCTTGCCCGCAGAGCAACGAATAGGTTCAAGATTTATATTACGGTGCGTAGTCCTTAATTCAGAGCGTAGCCCTTAACTCGAAGCGGAGTCTTCATTTTAAGTAAGGATGTTCAAGATCCTCGAAGCATAAGGAGGATGTCTAAACTCCTCAACAATGAGCGTATTCCTTAACTCAAAGCGCAACAAGTATGCTCAAACACCTCAACTCAAAGTAAAAGCACGGAGTAGTCAAATCTCCGTTAGAGTAGAGAAGTCATAAATCCAAAACAAAAGATAAGCGAGGCAAAATGAATTTTTCTTAAAAATCGTTTGTCAAACAATCCTTAAGAAAATGGGAAAACTGTAACTACATAAAATCTGCCTCGACATGTGGCGGAGGATTATAAGCCGAATCAACTTAGTATGCTACAACAAAGTACATCACAACAATATCAAGACGGATTAGTTATTAAGAAAAGACCAATATTGTAATAATACAACACCCAATTTCCCTATATAAGGAAAGTGTTATTGGAAGAGAAAGAGAATCGACCAGAAGTCCTAGAAAATATACTCTATTTCTACTTTCTTTATTTTTTCTATCCTGCAGAGCCTCATTTCTCTTTAATGGATTTCCACCAACTCTTTGTAACAAAATCCATAAGTAAACTTAACATATTTCCTCCGTGGACGTAGGCTACGTAAATCCATTTGTGTTGATAACTTAGATGCATTTACATTATTTGCTTGTTTAAGATCTGATTTCCTATGTAGATTTCATTATGTTGACTATGGGAAAAATAGTAGTCACAGTAATGCAAATGGCAAATGCAACACTCATAAACTGATTTTGTTTTTACTCATTAAGACCGTGTGACATGGTGTCATAATTAATGTCTAATTAAAACAGGAAAAGTAATAATTTCGTATTTATTTTATAGGTCATGGGTTATAACTCCAAAGATGTCACTATCCATCCATAAAAAACTCAGCTAAAAATGAAACAAAAATCTCATTTGAACAAATCTGTATAAACTAACCACTGACTAATTCAACCTAAACAACCGACCAAATCATTCCCACCTCATTAGTTCAACCGAAATCTTATTAATAAGATTATAACATTCTTTTTTATTTTGTAACAAGCACCACCACCACCAACTACCATCTCCAACCAGTAACACCACCCCCAACCACCACCGCCGCCAACACCTCCACCACCACCATCGCTACCACCGATACGATCACCACCCCACCACCAAACCACCACCGCCAACTACCAGCACCATCATCACCACTACTACCATCGCCAACTAACACTGTCACCACCAGCCACCAACACCATCTCCACCGTTAATACCAACACCACTTTGCTACCACCAACCAGCATCACTATCAACATCAACACCACAACCACCATTGCAACCACAAACCAGCACCACCAACAACCAACACCACTGCCACCACCAACACCAACACCAATATTATCCCACCACCAGCAAACACCACCACCGACCAACATTACCATCAACACCACCATCATAAACTTACCATATCACTAAAACGTTGGTTTCAACGATAAAAATTAGGTAATAATATGTTGAAACCAAATTTGGTTTCAACATAAAAATATCATTTTACCAACACAACTTCAACGAAGAAACCAAATGCACCAAACTGAATAAACGAGGAAAAATTTAGTTGAAACCAAATGTGGTTTCAATATAAACTTATTGTTTCACCATTAAAACTTTGGTTACACGATAAAAAATTGGCAAAAATCAGATGAAACCAAAATTTGGTTTCAACAAAACTTCATGTTTTCACTAATAGAAACGTTGTTTAGTTTTTGTAAAATGTGATGAAACCAAATTTGGTTTCATCATTTTTCTGCAATTACACCAACACAAACGTTAATTTCTACAACGATGATGTATCATTATTTTCCGATGATGATTTTCGACGATGATGATCTGGAGGTGGTGGTGGTGTTTGTAAATGATAAAAGGAGGAGGTGGTGATGTTGGTAGCGGAACTGGACATATAGTGGTGGGGGAGAAAAGATAAGGAGAATGAGGCGATAGGGGAGGACGAGGTGTTGTTGATGTAAAATGAATAGATAGAAAAATAAGGAGGTGGTGTTGGTGTTGGTGGAGGAGACGGAGGTGTTGTTAGTGGCGAATGTGGAAATGACCACTGGTTTAGTGGTAGCGGAGGTACTGTTGGTGAGAAATCTATACATAAAAGTAAAAGAAAAGAGAAAGAGGTGCTGGTAAAGGAGAGGGAGGTGTTGTTGCTGCCGGATCTATCTCTTCTCATTGGTTTGGTGGTGGCGGAGCTACTGTTGGTGGTGGTGGTGGTGGGGAGAATGAGAAAGAGAAGTCGATGGAAGAAGAATAAGAGGAAATAAAAGAATAAAGGAAGGAAAAAAGATTTGTATGGGAAGGGTGATTCTAGTATTATTAAAAAATAGAAATGATCTAATTTAATTCTTTTTCAAAATTTTGGGGGTTTTATATCAGTTTTGTTGAATATGGGTTTTTTATGGATCCCAACTTCTGGGTGAATTTTTTGTATACTAAATTTGTTCCCCTTGATGTTTTACTCCTTGTTATATTTATTTTATAAGCCAGTATAATTGACTTCTAGATAAGGATTCTAATGGGTTGGGATTTCTATTGCTCTCCCACTGATGGGTTTTCTCGGCGATGTCACTCAGAAATTGCATCGCCTCAGCAGGAGTCTTACTGTCGACTTCTCCGATCGACAAGGACTCAACCAAGGTTACAGTCGCATAATCCAAACCCTCATAGAGAATCTGAACTAGAGTTAACTCATCTAAACCGTGGTCTGGGTATTGGGACACTAAGTCGTTGAACCTTTCTACATAAACATACAGAGACTCTCCCTCTTGTTGAGAAAACGTGAAAATTTTCTGCCTAATTGAGGATATTCTGTTCTTAGGGAAGAATTTCTGAATAAAAGATGAAGTAAGTTGGGCATAGGTCTCAATCGACTGAGGGGCCAAGCTATACCACCATGACTTGGCTCTATCTCTTAGTGAAAAGGGAAATAGTCTAAGTTTAATAGACTCGTCATTCAAGTCTCTAATCCTGATTGTGCTACATATTTCCTCGAACTCCCTAACATGAAAATAGGGATTCTCGTTCTCTTTTCCTAAGAATAATGGAAGCATCTGGATGATTTTGGGTTTCAGTTCGTAGCT